>CM055884.1:10010536-10238036 GCA_029582165.1 Portulaca oleracea
GCTACCTTGTTTTGGAACATTAATTAATATCTTGTTAGACAAATAAATTTATGCATTGAAAAGTCTCATTAAAAGTAGGACTCTTTGTGCTGATAACATATGAGTGAGCTAGGACCATATTATATATATCTCACTCACTCAATTCATGGTGTCATTCTAAGGTGTACTTTGATTTATTAGGCAAGCTAAGGTAGTTATTTCACACTTTTCTCATACATCAAAAGGAAAAATAGATAAGCTAGGAATAAAGGAAAAAAATGAAGTAAAGTTATAGTTGTTGGAATTACCTTGTTTGTTGGACAAATGTTTACCTAAAAATTTGCCCAAATTATCAAGCTAAACACTACTCCCTTTGTCAGCAAATTCTTAGGCAGATCTTGACCTAATTAACTAGCAAGATCAACCCAATAATTATAAATTCTTTTTTTCCTTATTATTTATTTGTAACCTTCTGTTTTTCCTGTATTTATATTAAATAAAAGTGCGTGAAACTACTTTAAAGGCCTGTCAAATTTATGGATAAATTAAATTTTCCAAAATTTATCAGTTTTTGTCTAAATTTACTAAAACTCACCAAAATTTATTAGAAATTATCAAAGTTAAAAAACAGAAAAATTTAAGTTTGATATATTAGCATAAATTTGCCAAAAGTTACCAAAAATTACCGACATCTAACTTTTACCCAACTACTTTTTATCCATAAATTTTATACAATATTAAATAGACCAATGTGTACGTAAGAGCAACACCCCTCCCTTCCTTAATAATAATAATAAATCATGCATGTTTAAGCTTCGGAAAGATATCAATATGATACTAAGTACTAACATTGAGTTGGGAATAATAAAATAAGATGGAAATTCAATAAAACGATTATAGTCAAGAAAATTGAAATTATAAACCAATATGTGTAAGAAATAAAAAAACTAAAATGGTAGCCGCCCAAAACAACAGGAAGGCAAGAAAAGAAATAGGTAAGATGTAGAGGTCCCAAAATTTCCTGATATCCATTACTAGTCGGCAAACTACATTGACTTTGCCATATATATTCATGCAAATCATCTTTGTAAGTGGACCATCCTAATCTTTATCTTCTTCTTTTCTTCAATCGAATTTAAATTAGTCAAAAATGTTCCTACTAGGGTTTTCAATAATGGATTATATTAGTCCAATTGGTCAAAAAATAATATTGGATTAGTCCAAGTAACCATTGGAAGAGGAGTTGAGAAATCAAAGATTATGGCCATTTTTTTTATTGTGAGGTAATAGATGGGTGAATTGGAGGGATAAATATGATAAAGTTGAATCAAGTGAGTAGAATAAAGTGGAATGAGTGAATAAAGTTGGATACATCGGGTCGGATGGAATAAAATTATTTCACCAACGGATTTTTTTTAGTTTATTTTAAATGAACTTATTTAAATTTATTTTATTAAAGAGATAATAAAATGAGATTACAAGAACTTATTCTAAAAGAAGCTTAAAAGAACAAGACTTTAGCCATTTACAAACCGAATTTTAAAGCCATGTTCTTTGTGCAGTGGGTTGGTGGAATAAAGTGGATAACGTTAGATAAAGTGAGTGATATAAAGTGGAGATGGGTGAAATGAAATGTGATGGGTGAAATAAAGTGATAAAGTGATTATCCCACCAAAAAAGAATAGGGCTGAGACAATGAGCCGAATTAATGTTGATGGAGCTAATAATCTAGACTACTTTGAGAAAGATTCTATGATTAGTTTTAAGTTTTTATTTGGGTTTTTGGCTCAAAATAATCCAAAGTCAGAGGTTAGTGGCTGAAAATAATCCAAACTAACTTTTTGGCTTAAAATAATCCAAACTCTTCACCTATATACTCTGCCTAAACCAGAATTGAATTCTAACGTCGCAAAAGTGACTTAGCGCCCTTGAAAAGTTCGGACTCGATTGAAAATAATATTAACCTACGGCATCTTTGAAAATTTTAAGGATGTCAAGTCAGTTTGGCGACTTCGGAATTCAATTCTGGCTTAGTCAGAGTAAATAGGTGAAAATTTTGGATTATTTTCAGCCAAAATGTTAGTTTGAATTATTTTTAGCCACTGACCTCTGACTTCGGATTATTTTTAGCCAAAAACCCTTTTTATTTGATGGTCATCATACTTAAAGTCTAGGTTCTTCATGGTGCAAACTATCTTAATTTATTGTCTAGCCTATTGTCCAATTCTAGGGTGATGATGATTGTTGCCCCCAAGTTATCCTTATATGTATCCCACTAGATGGATTTGATTGCAACAGATTCAACTTCATTAAGGTTCTGTTCTTTTGTGATATATGAAAGATTAATCTAGGGGTTTTGGCTGGAAAAAATCTGTACTGAGGGTCTTGTGATTGAGAATAATTCAAAGTGACTTTTTGGCTGGTGGCAGCCTATACTTATTCATTATTTTCTCGTAGCATCCCATATTGAAATTCTGACACTGGAATCCTGATGTGGCTACCGCAACACGTGCCTTTTTAATTAAAAGCATGTCACGTCAATTTTTTTTAAGATTCTATTTTATCGTTTAACTTACATTATTCACCTCGCACTTACATTACGGGGAAAAAACATTAGCAATGAATTAAATGTTGCGAAACTTTGAGAAGAAAAGGCTTGAACGTGAATAGAATTCACTGTCTTTAATGAATTATTTGTCCTCTATCACTCAGATGCTCTCAAGATTAGCAAATATCCCTCCAGGAGTAATCAAGCCTTGAGAAAATCTCAGAAGAGCAAAACTGAGAGATTCCCTCTTTCTCTGTGAATTATAACGTAAGGAAGAACAGGATAGAGATGAGTGGTTGAGGCAGTTTTGACTTTGCAGTTGAAAAAATTAATTAATCAAAATAACTGCCCTATAATATCCAGAAAAATTTGGATATAACTGATTTTATTTATTTAAATAAGTAAATAAATAATTAAAATGAAAATTATAATGTAAGTCTCCGGCTCCGACACCGCGCACAAGCGTGCAAAGTGCTAAGTGTCGTCTAATAAGCCGCCAACCGACACACCGCGCGCGCGTGTGCATGTGCGGTCCGCATTGAACCTTATTAGCACCACTAGCTCCATAATTAGCTAATTATAAGCCCAAGTAGTAATATACCTAATAAACTAGTGAAAAGTCCCTTCCACTACCAATGTGGGACTTTTCACCTTCCACTCTCCTACTTATCAAATAACAAAACTATCAACAATCTCCCACTAATTTTGTATTTGATAAGTATCTTCCTTGAATTTGAGTTATGAATACAAAAAGGTATCTTTCGATTTAAACCTTTAATTAGTGTAAGTATTTCAAATTAAATTTCAACAAAGTGCTAGGTGACTAGTTGTTTAAACCAACACTCTCACATGAAATTGGAAATACCACACACATAACCTCAATCTCTATTCACATGAGAATTAGATTGCTTTAGCACTATTATGGTCATGTGCTCATCCTGGATTCATGAATAATTACAAGAATGAACCCTCAACATTCTTGCTAGGGGCGGCACCACCTCTTTATTCATATAGGTGAAATCTTGTAACCATATCCTTGCTACTTGGACTAAGATATCATTAAGAGCTATGCTCATCCTCCTTAATTGTAGCAGTTGTGCACTAAATCCTTCCCTTAGTGCCATAAGTTATATAGTGACTTGTTATTACCTATTAAACTTTATATTTAGTTTTCACTAAAGTAATGTTGGGTTCCTATCACTACTTAATCTTCAAAGAAGGGTTTCAAGCCCATTCTCGTTGCGGTACCTTTCACCACATCCCTTGACAAACCCTTTGTTAAAGGATCTGCCAAATTGTTGCAAGACTTAACATATATAATGGAAATAATTCCATCCATAATGAGTTGTCTTACATATTCATGTCTTAAGCTAATATGTCTAGATTTACCATTATACACCTTGTTGAATGCTCTAGACATTGTAGCTTCACTATCACAGTACAAGGAAATAGATGACATCGGTTGTGGCCACAACTCTATATCCAATAGGAAATTCCTAAGCCATTCCGCTTCCTTTCCTGCTGCAGCTAGGGCTATAAACTCAGCCTCCATAGTTGAATGAGAGATGCAAGTTTGTTTCTTTGACGCCCAACTAATAGCGCCCCCACCAAGGGTGAATATCCATCCTGTTGTGGATTTGTTGTCACTTGCAGAAGTGATCCAACTTGCATCTGTATAACCTTCTAAGACTTTAGGAAAATTTTAATAGAAAATTCCCAAATCCTTAGTCCTCTTTAAGTAACCAAGTACTCTAGCTATGGCCTTCCAATGCATAGTACTAGGTTTACTTGTGTACCTTGATAGTTTGCACACAGCAAAAGTAATATCAGGTCTTTTGCAATGCATAGCATACATCAAACTTCCAATGGAACTTGTATACTCAACTTGTGCTACTGACATACCTTCATTTTCAACTAGCTTCATACTAGTGTCAAAAGGTGTATTTGCCTCTTTTATCCCAAGATGTTGGAATTTATCCAGTATCTTGGATACATAATGGGATTGATTTAAAGCATAGCCCCCACTATGCTTCCTCGCCTTAACACCTAAGATGGTGTCAACCTCATTCAATTCTTTCATCTTGAACTTTGAAGACAAACACTTCTTGGTCTCTTCAATTCCTATCATGTTTGTGCCAAAGATTAATAAGTCATGAACATAAAGACAAATGATAACTCCATAGTTTTGAGTAAACTTGGAGTAAATACACTTGTCAGCGTTGTTATGTATGAAACCACTAGCAAGAATCGCCTCATCAAATTTCTCATGCCATTGTTTAGGCGCTTGCTTTAATCCATACAATGACTTTATTAATTTGCACACTTTCCTCTCATTTCCCGGAAGAACAAATCCTTCGGGTTGTTCCATGTAGATCTCTTCATTGAGATCACCATTTAGAAAGGTTGTTTTAACATCCATTTGATGTATATACAGTCCATGTATTGATGCTAAAGCCATCAATGTCCTAATAGAGGAAATCCTTGCTACAAGGGCATAGGTATCATAATAATCTATTCCCCCTTTTTGAATAAAACCTTTGGCTACTAGCCTAGCCTTAAAGGTGTGTACATACCCATCTGTATTCCTTTTCCTCTTAAAAACCCATTTGCATTTAATGGGTTTGGACCCAGGAGGCAAATCAGTGAGAACCCAAGTATTATTAGATAATATTGAGTTCATCTCATCATCTATTGCCTCTTTCCAAAAACTTGAATCTCTAGAAGCCATAGCCTCACTATAAGTTTTTGGATCCTCTTCTTCTTCAATATGAAGAATCATGGGAATTTTATTAGTGACCTTTCTTTTTTTTCATTCTAGTTATTGACGTGGTAAGGGGGTAACGAAGATTAGAGATAGAATCACCTATCTGGGACTAACCCCCCCCCCCCTTTTTTTAATATAAGTTTTTTTAATAATATAAGAATATTAGAGGGGAGAAAGACAAAAAGTAGATTCAACCCCATCAAAACTTGGGATCCGGTTCGAATGAAAAACTCTAAAAAAAAGAGGGACTCCTATCTCCTTCCACTAAGAACAATATCACTTGGAAAAAGATGAAATCTGGCCCTAAGTTTTTCTCCTTCCTAACTCTTTGACTCCTCCTAGGCTCTATAGAGGAATCACAAGATTTGTTTTTAGTTCCCGATGTTTCAAGAACATCCTCCTGTGGCAAAGATTGTGCCATATCAGTGCTTGTAGTATGCTCAACAGGATCAACACAAAGTCTATCCTATAAAAACTCAGCATCCCTCGTCTCTACAATGACATTAGATTGTAAATCTAACAATCTGTATGCCTTTGAGTTTTGAGCATATCCTACAAATACACTACTTATACCTCGAGCTCCTAATTTTGTCCTTTTGTTATCAGGAACTCTGTAAAAGGCTAGACACCCCCACACTTTAAAATAATTTTAAATTAGGTTGTCTACCTTTCCATATCTCATATGGAAATATTTTCCTTTTCCTAGATGGAATTCTATTGTGGATATGACATGTTGTAAGTTGAGCCTCTTGATAAGTGCTTCTTGTATATATGAGAACTAGGTCATTTTGATGTGAATTTGGGGAATATTTGATTTGGTTATGTATTTCTTATACCCGAATTTCCCATATTACACTTGGTTTGGAGTTTGGTGAGTTTTGTAGGGAATTTGTGAAGAATCGATGTAAACCGAGCCCAAAAAGCAAGTGTAGATCCAAGTTATGAGTTTAAAGGACCAAGAAGTGAGGTGTTGGATCGCCCAAGGCCCAAACAATGGCCCAAAGTACTCCTAGGCTCGAAACAAGCAGTGACACGGGTGCCCCAGGAAGAGCACGGGCCGTGTCTATGGCCAGAGAGTGAGAAAATTCAAGAAGGAAGCTGACACGGTCCGTGTCATAGGGAGCACGGTCCGTGCCTACCCTGGCACGGTCCGTGTCTCTCCTGTCTTTTCATTTTCGGCGGTTTTGAAGTGATGTTTGCCTATATTATGCGGATTTCTGGCCGAGTAAGGAGAGAATCATCATCCACCATCATCCATTTCATGCCCTGATCATATCTCCACCTAGAGTTTACAAACCACCGTTACCCTTTCCTCAAAGATATGCTAAGGCTAAATTTGATGCAAAATTCGGCAAGTTCTTTAATATGTTAAAGCAATTGAATGTGAATGTGCCGTTTTTGGATGTTTTATCTCAAATGCCTTTGTATGCAAAGTTTTTGAAAGAAATCCTCTCTAAAAAGAGGAAAATTGATGAAATTGAGGAAGTTGCTTTGACTGAAGAATGTAGTTCTGTGGTTCTTAACAAGCTTACTCCTAAGCTTAAGGACCCGGGAAGCTTCAGTATTCCATGTGGCCTAGGTAGCTTAACCGTTGATCGAGCTTTGTGTGATGTGGGTTCCAGTGTAAGCTTAATGCCCTATTCTTTGTATGAACGGTTGAACCTAGGAGAGTTGAGACCAACTACCATGTCATTGCAAATGGCGGATCGTTCTATCAAGTACCCTAAGGGTATTTTAGAGGACTTTCCCCTCAAGGTGGGTGATTGCTATGTGCCGATTGATTTTGTCATCCTTGATATGCCCGAAGATTCCCGTACCCAAATCATTTTGGGGAGACCTTTTCTTGCTACAGTAGGGTGTGTCATAGATGTACAAGGTGGAAAGATGAAGTTTAGGATAGGGGAACATGAACTTGAGTTTGATTTATTCCGTGATGTTTTGCCACGTGACGTTTCCCCTTGCTTTGGTGTTGATGTGTTTGGTGAGAAGGATAAGAATGTTGATGGTTTGATTGGTGAAAAGAAAGCTGATTGTGTGCATATAGTGGAGAGTGAAAAGCTTGAGAAATCTCGTGACCATTTTGTTGCAAATTCTTGTGGTTTATTTATTGATAAAGGCCATGAACTTGGAGATGCTAGGGTGAGAATAAAAGAAATTTTGCTCCCACCTAACATCATCAAGAACGTGCCTTATGCTATTAACAAGGGTACATTGGATGAGATTTTCAGGTTTGATGATGGAGATCCCTCCATTGTGGAAGGAGGTGATGAGTTTGACCCAAGCTGTGGGGTCAATTTGAAGATGTTTGGAGGTACTATGCAATGTGAAGCTTCAAAAGCCCTTGACTATGGAGTTATGGACTATTCACCGGGTTGAGAGGTACCTTGTCCAGCTTAGGACATTAAACAAGCGCTTCTTGGGAGGCAACCCAAGCCTTTTCGATTTTATTTTCATTTTATTTTATTTTTTTTAGGATTTTCTAAAATTTTTCCTTTTTTTTCTTCTTTTTACTTTTGATTTTTCTAGATTTGTGTTTTCTTCCTTTGCTTCTCGGGTGTTGTTTTGCATTGCGGACAATGCTCGGTTCAAGCATGGGGGGATTTGTGTAACTTTTTGTGGATACGTGTGTTTTGAGTCGTTTTTTTTTTATTTTTGATTTTTAACTTGTTTTGAGTCTTTTTCTTTTGTTTTGATTTTATTTTCTTTGTTTTCTAGATTTTCTTGTAGTTTTTAATTTCTTCTTTTTGTAGGTTGTTTTCGTTTTCTTATTTTTCTTATTTTCATCTTTAGTCTTGTAAAAAGTTTTTGAAAATTGAGAAAAAGAAAAAGAAAAGTAAAAAAACTGTTTGATATAGGATTTGGCGAGATAGTTTTCTTTTGACTTGATTTGATCTTGTATAGCCCGTTTGTGAAAGACTGTGAATTGACATGAGTTGTGAAGCTAATTGTTGTGAGAATTGTGCTAGGATAGTAAGACCGGTTGCCTTTGTTTCTATTGTAAGAGTGAGTTGTGCATATGCATATCTTTTTTAAACTAGGTAATGATTGTTGAGTGCTACCCGTGAGTCCACATAAGCCTTAAAGAAAAGACTAATCATTTTTATTAGTCTAATTTCCATGAGTGACTCACCATTGTGGCATCCTCCTTCATTTGCTTTGCATCTCCTTGAAATTGCTATGCGTTGTACATTGACAAGATGATAGAGGCATTAGGATTTGAACCCGCAAGCCTTGACCACCCGTTTACATCATAATATCCTTAGTTAACCCTTTCTAGCCTTGACTTTTTCTTTTCTTGAACCCACATTATGAGCTTTGGCCGACTATATATTTCTTACCCTTAAGCCATTGCTTGAAATGTGTTGAGTATGAAGTTGGGTTGATTGTGGTTACTTTGGTGGTTTGGTTTGTGATGGGGATTGGGTTGAGTTGTAAATATTGATTTGATTCCCCAATTATGTGCATTGAGGTTGTTGGTTGGAATTGGTAGCTTGCCTAGTGTGTGTTGTTTATAAGTGTGTATGTTTCATTCAAGAAGAAAGAGAAAAAAAAAGAAAAAAAATCAGAAGAAAAAACAGAAAAAAAGCGAAAAAGAAAAAATCGGAGAATTCCGGAAAAAAAGAAGAAAAAGAGAATAAAGTGTTTTACATTGTGTTTCTTTTGTTTTGAGGCAAGTTTCCAATTGTTTGTGGAGTTGAATTGGATTGATTTTAAGTGGTGAGAGTGTATGTATGTCGAATTGGTGCGAAACAATTTCAAGCTTTGGCTTTTAGCTCCACGATTCCCAATTATTTTCCACTCCTTACCCTTAACCTTAGCCCCGTTACAACCCTTGAAAGTCCTCTTGATTGTCATTGTTGCTTTGCAAATTGCGGTGGAGAGTTGAGATTCTTAGCAAGTACGTGGTTGGTTGTGACTTTGGTTTGAGTATTTGAGCGAACTTTCAATGATTTTTTTTCATATTTAAACACATGAGAGGAGTGCTTCCACATTCCCAGAAAGTGAGTTTGCTCTTCATTCTTACCTAGTTTCATGCTTAACATGTGCCTTCTTATCTCATTCGGTGATTAAGGGTGATTGGTTGAACTTGATGAGTACCATTCTTGAATAATTTGTCTTCATTTACTTATGTAAATTGGCTTCTTTTTCACTCTTGGGCTATACTTTAGATTAGATTGGGTTGATTGAATGTTCTATCTTTGCCATCCTTAGGAGTTGTAATTATATAAAAAAGTTTCGTTTTTGGTTAATTTTTACTTTTGAGTCTTTTTACTTTTGCTTGAGTTCTTTGAGTCATTTTGTCCCGTTTTCTTTTATTTTCTTTCTTTGCCTTTTCTTTTGAGTTTGGACTTGCTTAGGGACAAGCAAGGACTAAGCATGGGGGATTTTGATAAGTGCTTCTTGTATATATGAGAACTTGGTCATTTTGATGTGAATTTGGGGAATATTTGATTTGGTTATGTATTTCTTATACCCAAATTTCCCATATTACACTTGGTTTGGAGTTTGGTGAGTTTTGTAGGGAATTTGTGAAGAATCGATGTAAACCGAGCCCAAAAAGCAAGTGTAGATCCAAGTTATGAGTTTAAAGGACCAAGAAGTGAGGTGTTGGATCGCCCAAGGCCCAAACAATGGCCCAAAGTACTCCTAGGCTCGAAACAAGCAGTGACACGGGTGCCCCAGGAAGAGCACGGGCCGTGTCTATGGCCAGAGAGTGAGAAAATTCAAGAAGGAAGCTGACACGGTCCGTGTCATAGGGAGCACGGTCCGTGTCACATGGGCACGGTCCGTGCCTACCCTGGCACGGTCCGTGTCTCTCCTGTCTTTTCATTTTCGGCGGTTTTGAAGTGATGTTTGCCTATATTATGCGGATTTCTGGCCGAGTAAGGAGAGAATCATCATCCACCATCATCCATTTCATGCCCTAATCATATCATTCATCATCCATATTCCATTCCATGATTGAAGATTGAGAGAAGATTGAAGATTGAAGAGCAACTCGAACATACTTTGAAGTGGAGGAGCAAAAGTCCTCCATTGTTGATCCCTAGCAAGTTTGTTCTTCACTTGGGTTTATTTCTCATTCTCTCATAGATTTTCATATGCTTTCTAGAATAGATTTCAATTGCTTTGTAGTTTTAAACATGAATAGTGAGTAGTTCTTTTTAGTTTAGGGGATGAACCTTTGAAGTTGCTTGATGAATTAACTTTGTTGGATTGAATTATCATGAATTTAGTTTGTTTCAATCTATTTGGTCTTTGAATTGAATTGTTATTGCTTTTGCTTGATCACCAATTGCATGTTAATAGGTTGTTGAATGAAGTACCGAAAGGAGAAGTTTGACTACCCGAAAACCTAGATTAAACTAGTTAAAATTATCTAGACATGGAAGTTTTAACTAGGGTTCTTGAGATAATTAGATCTTTAACCTTGACTAAATCGAAATAACCACGAAAGTAGGTGCTTGGTTAGTCTTGGC
The DNA here is from genome assembly GCA_029582165.1 of Portulaca oleracea. Lineage (NCBI taxonomy): Eukaryota > Viridiplantae > Streptophyta > Magnoliopsida > Caryophyllales > Portulacaceae > Portulaca > Portulaca oleracea. The sequence continues at coordinate 10,021,308 of CM055884.1, forward strand.
AATTCGCTCTAGTGACAAAATCTCATTGCGAAGTATTCTATGCGATTATCGAACCTTGATTGTGCAAATTAATGAAATGAGAGTTCAATCCACATCGTTCATTCGTTATTTGACTTAGGTTTCGTCCCCTGAACGCCTTTTTCCCTTGATTAAATTAGAATAGTTCAGTGAATATTCGTTTGTTTAGACCTTGTTTGTGATTAGAGTTAGATTTAGTTATTTCAAACCAAAAACGGATCGACTTAGCGATCAATTAGGAGGCTAGTTCAGTGCGTTGAAAGGAAAAGTCCCTGTGGGAACGACCTTGATTTATGCTACAATTTCACCCGTGCACTTGCGGCTTATCACCTCTCCCCACAAATTTAATGGCAATTTAAAATTTAGAAGCATGGAGTTAACCATTTCTCCTAAGCTACGATTCTTCCTTTCTGCCAACCCATTTTGTTGGGGAGTATAAGGGGCTGATTTTTGATGTATAAGTCCATGTTGTTCACAATAATCATCAAACTCAGTAGGAAAATATTCCCCCCGCCCCCGGTCACTTCGAAGAACCTTAATCTTCTTTCCTTTTTGGTTTTCTACTTTAGCCTTATAGCATTTGAACAAATCAAAAGCCTCATCCTTATGTTTCATTAAATACACATAAGTGTATCTTGAACAATCATCAATAAAAGTTATAAAATAACGTCTACCTCCTCTAGTAGCATGCCATTAAATTCACATATATCAGAATGAACTAGATCAAGAATTTCAGTTTTCCTTTCTACCTTAGGAAAGGGTTTCCTAGTGATCTTTGCTTGAATACAAATTTCACACTTATCTTTCTTGATTTTATCATTCACAGAAATATAGTCAGGTTTCTGCATATATTCTAAAGATGTGAAATTTAAATGTGCTAATCTAGCATGCCACAAAGAACAAGAATCCACAATATAAACAGAAACAACATTTATTCCATCCATTCTATCAATGTTTAACTTAAACGTGCCATCACAATAATATCCCTTGCCAACAAAAATTCCAGACTTAGAAATTACAACTTGATCAGATTCAGTGACTATTCTAAAACCACCCTTGTTCAAAAGACCTTCAGAAACCAAGTTCTTCCTCATATCCGGCACATGAAGAACATTCTTCAAAGTCAATTTCTTGTCGAATGTGAACTGTAGTTCCACTGTACCTTGTCCAAGGACCTTTGCAACTGCATGGTTTCCCATCAACACTTCTTTCTCAGCAATTTCCTCATAGCTTTTGAATTGTGCCCTGTCATAACACACATGTACAAATGCACCAGAATCTATCCACCAAGCACCAGATCTTGCACTTGCCATATTCACTTCAGTTACCATGTCAATATGCAGATTATTAACAGAAGTAGTAATCATGGCAACAAAATCCTCAATCTGTCTCTCTACCAGATTAGCTTTAGGTGATGTTCCTTGTGTTTGGGTCTCCTTTCTGAGTTTCTTAACCAATTGCAGTCTTTAATGTAGTGATCTTTCCCATTACAACCATAACATTTCTTATTTTTCTTCTTGTCAGATTTATCAGAATCGAGTGCCTTCCTTTTATTGTTCTTTTTTTACTTACCATCAACATTGTTCACCTTAGAACTGTTGGGAAGATCTGGGACATCTCTCTTCCTAGTCTCCTCTTGAATTCGGAGATGTCTCATCATCTTCTCAAGAGTGAAATCTTCTTGCATATGAAGAAGTTTCTTCCTATAATCATTCCACGTAGGGGGTAACTTGGAGATAATTGCCCCACTTGGAATGCCTCGGGTAAAATCACCTTAAGGTCACGAAGCCTATTAACCAAGACAAGCAACTCATGCACTTGGTCAAGAATTGGTATAGAACCAGTCATCTTAAACTCCATAAATTTCATAATAAGAAATTTATCAGTACCTTGCCTCTCGGTGGTGTACTTGTCCTCCAATTTCTTCCAAATCTCTCTTGGAGAAGAATACATCATGTAGAGGTCGTACAGATTGTTTACGAGGGCAGCCAAAATATGTCCTCGACACACAAACTCATCATCCTTCCTTTTCTTCTGTAGTTCTGCAACCTTTTGCTTACGTTCCGATGGATCCAACTCCTTGGCATCTTCGATCTCAGGCAGGTTTAGATCCAGAAGATAAACAACGTTCAAGGCAGTGAGTAAAAACATCATCTCGTCCTTCCAACGATTGTAATTTGTGCCATCGAATTTGTCTTGCTTCATGAAATCGGGATTCATGAATTTCAAAGCAGAACAACTTGCAGAATCAGCCATAATAATTCCTTAAAATTGTTGAGAAATTTTGAGAAGAAAAGGCTTGAACGTGAATAGAATTCACTGTCTTTAAGGAATTATTTGCCCTCTATCACTCAGATGCTCTCAAGATTAGCAAATATCCCTCCAGTTGTGATCAAGCCTTGTGAAAATCTCAAAAGAGCAAAACTGAGAGATTCCTTCTTTCTCTGTGAATTATAGCATAAGGAAGAACATGATAGAGATGAGTGGTTGAAGCAGTTTTGGCTTTGCAGTTAACAAAATTAATTAATAAAATTAATTAATCAAAATAACTACCCTATAATATCCAGAAAAATCTGGATATAACTAATTTTATTTATTTAAACAAATTAAATAAATAATTAAAACGAAAATTATAATGTAAGTCTCCAGCTCCGGCACCGCGCACAAAGTGCTAAGTGCCGTCTAATAAGCCGCCAACCGACACTCGCGCGCGCGCGTGTGCGTGTGCGATTCAATGCTCCGCATTGAACCTTAGTACCACCACTAGCTCCATAGTAGCCCATTAGCTAATTATAAGCCCAAGTGGTACTATACCTAATAAACTAATAAAAAGTCCCTTCCACTACCAATGTGGGACTTTTCACCTTCCACTCTCCTACTTATCAAATAACAAAACTATCAACATTAAAAGCATGCCACGTCAATTTTTTTAAATTCTATTTTATAGTTAAAAACGATAAAATAGAATTTTAAAAAATTGACGTGGCATGCTTTTAATTAAAAAGAACGCGTGCTCGGTTGCCACATCAAGATTCAGTGCGGAATTTCAATCTGGGATGCTACGAGAAAATAATGAATAAGTATACACTGCCACCAACCAAAAAGTCACTTTGGACTATTCTCAATCACAAGGCACTCAGTGTGGTTTTTTCCCAGCCAAAAACCCTTTAATCTATTTATTCCACTTTTTTTTGATGTTATCTCACATTTTCCACACTATTCATATTTTTTACCTACCTTACATAATATACAATTAAATATTTATATATTTAATAAGTGATGTGACTAATGTGACTTGTCACAGTACCTTATTAAAAATCATAAACTAGATATTTAAAATTTTATATATTTAAATAATACGACTAATGTAACTTACTTTTCCAAATATTACATTTACCATTTTATCTCATCTTTTCCACCTTCCCTAATTACTAACAACTCTTTGTCCCACTTCACAAAAGAACAGAGCCTAAGGGTGTGTTTGGTTGGAAGGAAAATGATTTCTGCGGAAATTATTTTCGAGGAGAAATGGTTTTCTATGTCAAATTTTTTCTTGTTTGGTAGGAGAAATCGTTTTTCGGAAAATGACCATATATGCTGACATATGTTACAAATGAAAATTTTTGGAGCTCAAAATTCATATTTGAGTTTTTTTAATGATTTCTATCATATGGTAAAGTTTCATGACAAACCGATCAAATTGAATTTTCTTTTAAGTTTCAATCATACTTAACCGCAAAAAATGTCGAAAAAAGTGGCGATATATGTTACAAATGAAAATATTTGGAGCTCAAAATTTATATTTGAACTTTTTGTAATCATTTCTATCGTATTGTAAAGTTTCGTGACAAACCGATAAAATTGAATTTTGCTCTTAAGTTTCAGTCATATTTAACCGCAAAAAATGGTCGACAAAAGTGTCGATATATGTTACAAATGAAAATATTTGGAGCTCAAAATTTATATTTGAGCTTTTCTTAGTCCATACTATCAAATCATAAAGTTTCGATTCAAACAATTTAGTTTGAATTTTTAAAAGTTTAGTTAGTTTTAGCGGCAAAAAATTCTGATATATCGCGATAAATGTTATCAGATAAAAATTTTTTGAGCTAAAAATTTATATTTGAGCTTCTTTTAATCAATTCTATCGTGTTACGAAATTTCGAGCGAAACCGTTAATGTTGAATTTCGCCCTCATATTTCAATTAGAATTGGTAGTGAAAGTCGATCCAACAATCAAGAGTGGAAAATTATTTTTTCTAGGTTGAACATAGGAAGTCAATTTCCTTCCTTTAGGGAAAAATGATTTTCTTTACAAATGATCTTCCAAACATTTTTTGTACCAAACACTAGAAAATTGGGAAAATATTTTCCTAGAAAGTATTTTCCTCCCTACCAAACATACTCTAACTTTCGAATGAAGTGTAGTGAAAACTAATAATCCCATTTAATATTATTTATGCCAACATAATTCAGGAAGCTTGTATGCCAAAAACAATAATGATCATGGGAGTTTTACCTGAACTAGTCGGTCCTCAACATATGAAAATCGATCTAGAATTGAACCTTTGGATTGAGACTCTCTCAAAGCCATATCTAATGGCATGCATTCCTTCTTTCCCATCACCCCATCAAAACCATTCCTTGTCAATAATCTTGAAGAACTTCCTTGAATCTTATCCTCCATGTATTTCATCTACCATACATTCATTTCACTGCAGTATAATAAGAACAACAAACAAAACTCTTACATAAAGTTGGTCAAACAACAAGAGTTACGTAGGATTGGCAAGAAAGACCTCACGTGTTAGTCCACCAAATCAAGTAAAATATATATATTCCCTTGACACCACCTAAATGGTTATGGTATGAAAAAAAGATCTTATTTAGATCTGGTAAAAACAGGACTCTCATTTCTAAAAGTGACTATATTTTTAGTTAGAGGGAGGAAATATAATGGAAACTAGTGCAAGATAAAGATTGAGATTGAACTACATACCAAAAGTTCCAAGTGATCAATCCTAGAAAGCAAAGATGAGGCTGAGGTTTGGGAGATAGAATTTGCCCTTGTGACTATTCCATCCATGTTTATTTGCTATTGCTTCGAGATTGATAATTTATTGACGGGGATCGATGTTTATGACATTGAAAGGTGTGAGGCAACAATAAATAAATAAATAAATAAAATAGCTTGTACTACATATGATTGCACATTTATTTGCATGTGTTTGAGTGTTTTGACTTTATTTGCTCGAACCATATCGTTATGCATTCCAAGTTTATTCCACGATGTGGTCATAAATGTAGGAGTAACATAGGACATGGACTAGGACAACAATAGTACACAAATAAAGATTATTCCACGATGTGGTCATAAATGTAGGAGTAACATAGGACATGGACTAGGACAACAATAGTACACAAATAAAGATCTTGATGTTCTAGCTAACCTTTTCTTGTTTACAAAATGGCTCAAACATTGGCGTAAGTTTTATGTTTACCAAATGGTTGGCTCAAATATTAACATGGATCATATTTGAGTGTGTTGCAATCTTATGAGTTTGGTCAGTTTCTTATGTCACGTGGAATGCTTATTTTGCTTTCTTGAGGCTTCCTTTTTGCATGCTCTGCTGCTGCGCTGCGTTGCGTTGCTTTTTATGTTGTTTCGCATTTTTATACTCCTCATATTGTCATTTTACAGTTACTTGCATCTTTTGAGCGAACTTCAAATCTTTTCTGACTTTGGATAATCAATAAATTTTAGGTATAATTTAATGAGAGTTGGAAGACAATGAAGAGAAAGCTCATGGTTTAAATTTCCTCGATAATTTTTATTTTAATGATGTGTTCAGTTTTGAGTTTCAGTTCTTTTATCCTTTAAACTCGCTATTGCTTAATTATAAAATAAAAATTTTCAAAATATATACTAGTTATTTAGCAGTTAATGTGTATACAAATCTTTCTATCCATCCTTTAAGCCAATATTGACCTCTTTATATTAAGCCATATTGGCATGTTTGATAATTGGTTCTTCGAGATCAATCAACATCATACTCAAACTCAGCATAAAAGTCAAAACTAGTATGGTTTTAGGTCACTTTAAGGGTAGCTTAAGTGTAAGGTACATGTTTGAGTAGTAGTTGAAAACATCATACAATTGTATGAATAGAACATCCATTTATGTATAAGTATCAAACCTCAACTTTCCTTTAGCCTAAATCATCCCATGTGATTAGGAGTGACAAAAATTCAAGCTCGGGTCAATCATTTGGGATTCGAATTGACAAACTAACATCAAATATCCAGGCTTTTTAGGTTATTCCAATTCGGATAACTTCAGAAGAATCAAGATTCAGGCTTGGGTAATAAAAGTGAGAAAAATATTGTATCTGTACAGGAAAAATCCAGTCAATTCGAAAATTTTCACATAGAAAATCTATAACCATACAATTTTTTTTTTAAAGAACCGAACATAACTTTCGGGTTGTATTTGTATAGTTTTTTTTTGTGGTAAATGACCATGAAAGATGGCCCATAAGCCAAATTGACAGAAAAATCTCTCTAGGACCATTAAGTCCTAATTTGTATTAAAAAAAATATGATCCACATTGCTGAGTTGGCATGGGCATATTTCAATGATTTTTTTTTGGGAAATTGGATTCTAATAATACGAACTTTCGATTTGGTTCTTAATAATATGAACTTTGACCCCCTATTGCCCACAGTAACACGCCACCGAGTTAGCTTTATTCTGACTCATCGGTAAAATGACATGGCGGTGGCGGCACGTGGTCTTTGCTCTCAGACATTGCCAGGTCAGCCCTTGACTTTAAAAAAACGCCATGTCAACATAAATTTTCTCTCCTTCCCTGTGTTTCTCTCTCATACTCATATTATTTCATTAACAACCATTTTTTTCTTAAAATTAACTCCCGTCACTTTTCCTCCATCTCCCTCCTTCATCTTCATCGTTACTCTTCACAGCCCAGAGCTTCCTCCTATAATTTCGAATTTCGAACTGATGAAGTCAGATGGAGGTTCGAGTGGGGCGTCCTCTGGGTGGACTGCGAACCATGGACGGATAAAGTGTGAACATGGGATCCCTGCTATGCGTAAGATTGTTCGAAGGGGAGAAAATATTGGGTTAGGGTTCTATGGATGTCCAATGTGGAAGGTAAACCCTAAAATTTGAGGTTTTTGCTAGTGATTTTCGTATATGAGGGATAGGGGTTGAAATTAGGGTTTTTTTTTTCGACTTTGGGTTTGGGGTTGGTTTTTCCAGAACATGAACTAACTGCTAGTTCTGGTTTCAGTCGAAGCACCTTGACTGTGGATTCTTCAAATTGAAAAGGATTTGGTCGGGGAAGTTGAAATTGGAACAGTCGAAGGTTTGGTGGAGCAGAACAAGATGCTGAAGGAGAGGATTGACCAATTGATGTCTGAAATTGGAACTGTTGCACACTTGAAGGAGGTGAATTTGAGCTTGAAGAAGAAACTTACAAAGGAGAAAGAAAAGAGAATGAAGGCAGAGGAAGAAATTTTCATGCTGAAGAAGAAGGCCTTTAACAGGTCTGCCATGGAGGTTTTAGGCATAGTTTTTGGTATGTTACTGGTTGTTCTAGTTTCAAAGTGGATGTAAGACTTGGGTGGGTACAAAGTCAGGTTCTACATCTGAACTTTATGGGGTAGTTTAGGGTGGGTAGTGTTGATTTTTGTGGATGTAAGCATGTGGATGCTGTGGATGTAAGCATTTTGGGTGAGTAGGTGTTGTAATTTGGTAAACAATGAATTGCAAATTGAATGAATGGATCAATTGCATTAATTGTGATATTTGTATGTTGCACAATTGAGTTGGATACATTTGTTGTCAGTTCATGAAACAATTTGTGACATAAAACAGTGTGTACATAACATCTAATGGAAAAATTCATGTTATTCAGACAGATATAGACAATAGTTCATATTACTGAAACTGACAAAATGAAAGTTTATATTATTCAGACATTGAATTCTATAACTTCATATTATTAGTGGTTTCAAATGTGGAAGTCCATGTTATTGAGACTTGTATTATATAAACTTCATATTATTGATACTGACGTATTTAAAATTCAAAAACAAATGTAGACAAAAACAGATGACACAGTAATTAAGAAACATCTTATTAGATTGACTGAATTTCATCATCCAAATTACAGCAAAAGATTCCATGTGTTTCAATAACAAAATGGTATCAATTAGTGCCAAAGATACAACATGATCAACTTAATTACAGCAATATAGAGTTCTAGGGTTTGCTGCTACAAAAACATCAAAATGGAAGCATCTTTTGAGCATTGAAAACAGAAGCTTCTTCAGCAAAAAAAAGTGGGTGGTGGCATGGAGAATATTTAGGATTGTGATGCCCCACTTTGTTGACCATTCCCTTCACTTTGTGGTCCTCCACTAGCAACATCACCAACCACCTATCCAATGGAAAAGTGGGGAAACATGTTTCATTTATAAACCCTAAAAAAACATTTAAAAAAATAAAATTAAATACATAAGTGTGTTGAGTAGCAATAAAAACTTACCCCTCTCCCACTGCTACAATTGAACCAATCTGAAATGTTGTCCATCATTCCTCTTCCTCTACCTCTGCCATCAGCCCCTCCTCTGCCTTGAACCCCTCCCCTACCAAATTCAGATCCAGATCTGCCACTAGAAGAAACCCCTCTCCCACCAGATCCAGAACCCCTATAAGACCCCCTTCATGGAACATACCCTGTGTCATCTTCTGTTTGAAACATCCTTCCAACTCCAATCACAGGTTGTTGCCCTCTGCCTCTGCCTCTGCCTCTGCCTCTGCCCCTGCCTCTACCTCTTCCCATTCCTTTTACAGCTCCCCTCCCAGTGGTTTGTGTCCCATCACCTCTGCCACTGCCATCACCTCTGGCAGCTGATTGTTGTTGAGCTGCTTTTGCTGTGGGACCTTGCTGAGGCTGCAATAGATTCCTCCTTGGCCTTCCCTTTCCTCTCTTTTCTGGAGGTGGGATGTTTGGATCTTGGGTGTATCGGGGGTCATCTTTGTTAGGACACTTCCTTTTATTGTGACCTTGAGCATTACAAATTGAACAAACCATCACCCTTCCATGCCTTGTGAGCTTCCCTGGTCTCTTAGGGTCTTCAGTTGGGCCTCTTCTTCTGTTCCTCTTTGGCCTACCTGGTCCAATTTGCACTGGTGGTGGATCTAGAGGTAGTTGTACTTCTGGTCAGTGTCTCTCACCCTCAACAGGTGGGATTCCAATATGATAAGCATCCAGATACTTGGCCTTCTTGTAGTAAGGGTCCACATAATCATCAGGATTGTGCTTCAACCACACAGTACATGCTATGGCATGACAGCAAGGTATGCCAGTCAGATCCCATTCTCTGCAAGTGAACCTTCTTTTGCTCATGTCAACCTTACACTTGTCCATATGCAAGTTCACTTCAAATTGGTTGTTCAATGCTGGGTGAACATAGGCACTCCTTGCTCTGAGCTTAGATTTCTCTAATCTAGTCCTAATCCTGGGGCAGATATCATACTCAGATTCCTCCATGGTTTTCTTCTTAGTTACAACCCTTTCCATAAGTGATGCTCTGATCTCCTCCAACATGTAGATGCAGTGTTTAGCCCTAGTTCGGACAATGTAAGCGTTGAAAGTTTCAGCCATGTTGTTGCATACAACATCACACTTGCTATTTGTCCTAAAAAAAGCCCTACAAAATTGGCTTAGATTCTCAGCAAGGAAATCTTCAGCTGCCTGCTAGTCCTCTTCCTTAAGAGCATCAACAACATACTTGAAGTCTGCTTCATTGTATGCCTTCACACAGTTCCAAAACAGTAACTTCAATCTTTCACCCCTATGATTTTTTGTTTTCCAGTTGGCATACTTGTGCCTAGCACAACGCCTATGCTCGACATTGGGGAACACCTTTGGAACTACATACAGTATGGACTGCAAATAATGACATTTGTTCAGTCAGTTAGTAGCTTCAAATGAAGTACATATTATTCATACTGACAAAAAATTAGGTTCATATTATTGAAACTGACGTATGGAAAAGTTCATATTATTGAAAATGACATACATAAAAGTTTGTATTTTTCTGAACTACTGACAAACAATAAAGTTCATATTATTCATACTGACATAAAACAAACTTCATATTATTCATAACGACAAAATAAACAAATAATTGAAGGTGGAAATGACTGAAACTTACCCTGTGCTCATCAGAAATGACCACCCAACCAAAGCCATCATATCCCCCTAGGCTAGCTTGCAAGTTCAACAGGAACCATTCCCAATTGTCATTGTTCTCCCCTTCTGTTATAGCCCACGCAATAGGAAACATTTGATTGTTTCCATCCATTCCTATGATAGCCAACAGACACCCACCAAGGAATGTTTTCAGGAAAGCACCATCGATGCAAATAACAGGTCTGCATCCCTTCAAAAACCCTTCCTTCATCCCATGAAAACACATGAACAGCCTGTGGAACTCAGGAACATCACTGTCACTATCTGGATTGGTACATAAGTTGAATATGCTGTTAGGTGGAGCAAGCTTGAGTGCTTCCAAATAACTCCCAATCTTGCAGTAGTGGGATTTGATTGAACCATGCAGCATCTTGTGAGCTCTTTTTTTCACATCATAACAGAACCACCTTGCTGTGTCGAACCCAAAGTCCTGCATCACTTGGGCTTTCAGTTCTTTTGAAGGCCAATGAGGCCTTTCCTTATACCTTGCAAGATAGTGTTGTGCTATCCACGGGGATTTCAACTGACGGTTCTTTGTCATGCTCCTACTGCAAGCATGATGGTTGTTAGCTGACCTGACAACAAAAGTCCTCAGCCTCTTATCCCATGAAGCATATACCTTGAACTTGCAGCTTGGTTGGCACACATCCCCATATTTCCCAACCTTGTTGTCTAACACACCAATTTTGACACTATAACCTCCATACATACCATACCTTGCTACTGCTTTGAATTTTTTTGTTGTCCCAAAAGTCATACCAACTTGCCACTGAAAATCCTTGAATTCAGTTTGCTCATCAACATTGCATTTCTTGATCCTTTTCCTCAGCATCCTTGGAATATCCTCTCCACTTTCTCCATCTATCTCCATCTCAGCCTCAGAGTCATCGTAGTCACTTACACAGTCATAAGGATGTTCTATTGTGTCTATCCCTACACTTCCATCATCTTTCAACACCTCCTCACTCTTTTTCTTCTTAAATTCAGACTCCTTCTCCTTGGCAATCTTGTATTCATCGTCTGAGGTATCAACTTCTTCATTTACTGAGTTTTCACCCTCAACATCATCATCACTTGATTCATCATCATCATCCTCACACCCATCCTCACCATCCATATTCAATCTCCTTCTTGCCTTCCTACCACCTGATTTAATGTCATTCACAGGCACATAATCATCATCTGATTCATCAAGATCCTTTCTTCCCGGCACCCAAGTCTCATCATCAGGATCACTATTGGAATCATCATAGAAGACAACCTTCTGTGAAGACCTTCTACCAACTGGAATGTCATTCACAGGCTCCTCAACATTTTGTCCCAAATCATGGTCATCAGCATTGCCATCAGCATGGGTAGAGGGTTCAATGACTTGCTCATCAACTTCAGAATGTTGGAAGGATGGTTGAATGATAGGGTCCTCAACAATGTGGTCAGGCTGTTTGGAGGGTGGAATGATTGGGTCCTCAACAGGCTGGTTGGCTGGTTGCATCTCAGGGTCATCCACTTGGGATTGTTGGGTGGTTGGTTCATTGAAAGGCTCATCCACTTGGGAAGATGGCTGGGTGCTAAGTTGCATCTCAGTATCATCTACTTGAGAAGATGTCTGTGTTGTGGCTTGCTCAACAAAAGAATCATCCATGTTGGCAGTGTTGGTTTTGGACTTCACCCTCCTAAATGGGGATTTGGGAATAACATATTTCACTCTCTTTCCCCCCACAAAGGCTTGGGCTGCGAGGCAAGGGTGTTTTTTTGGGAGTCTTTGATGCCCCTCTTTTAAACATCTTCCCTAATTTTCCAGAAGGTGTGACAGGGGGGGTCCCAAATACCCAGCTATTATATCATCCAATATGGCCTCATCCACTGAATGCACAACATACACAGTTATCTCCCCATATGTCATTGCACAGTTTAACATATCAATGCTCTCAAAATGTGTGAAACATCTCCTCAATGACGACTTCAGGTCCAAACCAGGTATGGAGTAGTACACATTCTCTACGTTAGTGTACCCTTCATCCTTAACAAGCCCTACTATCTCCAAATAACAGAGTTTATCCACATTATAAGCCTCATATCTCACCATGTCACCCTCATATCTATATTCCGGGTCCTCCACAAACTTACCCCCTTAGTAAATTGTCAAATCCACGAAATTAAAAGACATTGTTCTGCATAAGACAGAAAACAAGAATAATTGTTACCATTTTGTTCAATTTTAAACCCCCAAAATCGAATTGTGAAGGAACCCTAACTTTAAAGTATAAAATTCCCATCTAGGTTCCCTCCACAAAAACCCTAAACTTTAAAAAACATAATTTTTCTGCAAAAAAAAGAGAATCTTTTACCCTATCAAAGCTAGGGTTTTGTTGACATTGTCATCATTGCAAGGAAGAAAAACACTAACCTCTGCCTCTGCTTTTAGTCCCTTGCACAGTGTCGATCGAAATGAAGATGACTACTGGAGACATCACCTGCAACCGATCGATGCAGATTTGCAAGCAATTTTTCACAAAACCCTTTCCCAAACCCAGATTACTTCGTCGCAGTTGATAGAGAGAGAATAGAAGATGAAGATGATGGATGAATGTTTCAGTAGGAGTTGAGGGGACTTTTTTTCAAAACAAAAAATTAAAAAAAAATTATAACGTCTGATTGGTCCGAGGGAAAGCAGAGGTCGACGTGGGTTTTTAAGTCAAATCTTGGTGGCAATGTCAAACAGCAAGGAGCACATGCCGCCACCGCCATGTCATTTTACTGACGAGTCAAAATAAAAGTGACTCGGTGGCGTGTTACTGTGGGCAACAGGGGGTCAAAGTTCATATTATTAAGAACCAAATCGAAAGTTCGTATTATTAAGTCTTATATAGCCCAAAATACGTATTATTAGAATCCAATTTCCCTTTTTTTTCCTTTGCAAGTTGCTTCTCCAAAATTTGAGCTGCCCAAAAAGGAGGAGATGTGGAGGTTTTTTGCAAAGAGAAAGAGGGAAGAAGAAGAAGAAGAAGAAGAAGAAGAAGAAGAAGAAGAAGAAGAAGAAGAAGAAGAAGAAGATGATGATGAAGAAGAAGAAGTCTGGGCTCTAAACCTTTTAATATTAGGGTAAATTGCTCTCTAGTATTGAGTTAAAACAAAAGTTTACACTAAGATATTTTTGTTACCTTTAGGTATTGCCATCAATCAAGTACATTTTATCAAACAAATTATTTTTTATTTAAATTTGTTAAAGGTGTATAGGCCTGCAAAAAGATTGATGATATGGAAAGACTATTAATTTGCAATAATGTCTCATTTTTCTATCTAGTTGTTTCTGAGGTGATTACATTCAATATTGTTGTATAAAATTAGTGTTGCATCAAATTACATTTAATAAATAACTGTAAATTTTGACTATATAATATATACGGGTTTATAATCTGATATAATTTTGCCTTTTCAAAATTTGACATAACTCTAAATTTTGACTTTAAATATTGTTGTATAAAATTTTATTAAATTACTGAGAAAAGTAGTTGATTTTTAGTTGAAAAGTAGTTACTAAAACAAAATCTGATATAAGGAACAATATAACTTTATAATATATAAAGTATAACTTCAGTGTTGCATCAAATTATTGTAATTTTGGTTTTAGGGTTGTTTGAATTAAAAATTTGGCAACTGTTCATTTTGTTTACTGGTGGGCAATCTGATTTTAAATGGGTGATTAGCCAAATTTTATTCATGTTTAGGGTCAGCAACGCCGTATATGCCCCCTTTGAATAATTGATAGGATAAACACGTTATTTTCCCGGGTTAACCGGCCATGACCAACAACTTAACTAAATGTTTCCATCTCAATTTAATATATTTCAGGGTTTGTTAAGGGATAAGGGTTTAGGGTTTCAATCTATCCCCCATCCATTGGATGATCACAAAATATTTGTTCGTGCAATTCCTGGATAGTTAACCCACAAAATTTTCATGATAACCCAGTACTTGCTGGGTTAGCCACATTATTAGTCTGGGTTAACAATGACCAATAACATAACTGATAATGTTTCAGCAATGGACCTAGATCAGATAACGTCCAGGAGAAGGAACCCCTATAAATTCAACTACTTTTCTAAGTGTTTTTGAATTCACGACCTCTACTCTTCTGATATATTATAAAGTTATATTGTTCCTTATATCAGATTTTGTTGCTAAATTTTTTAAGCGTTAAATCGCAAATAATAATATATTTTTTGAACTTCAATACTGTTGTATGACTATGATTAACATCTATAAGAGAATTGTAGGTTGAAACTTATATTATTGCAGGCATATATAATTTTATTCTCTATCCTTGGAGTCTAGCTATATATGACCAATATACCCATTTTAGAATTGAAGTAGGTATTCCTATGCATAAATATGATTCTTTTTGGTATTTAATTAATTATTAGAACACATGTTCTATAGATTAAATTTGATTTTATTTGAGTAGGTAGTCTAATAAGCAAAGTGTAGTTTTCAACTATATTTGTCTTATTGAAAAATAATTTATTCTATTTAAAAATTAAATATTCATTTAAAATGATTACACCTACGAATTGAAATAGGTATGAGACTTTTACAAAACACCAAACTGTAAATATTTTCTTGGCCAAATGGGTTTTGATTGATGGTAATACCTAAGGGTAACAAAAACATCTCAGTGTAAAGTCCATTTCTAACTCAACACCAAAGAGCAATTTTCCCTTAATATTAGTAATGGACTAATTCTATGGAATATCTTCCTCCTCCTCCTCCTCCTCTTCCTCCTTCTTCTTCTTCTTCTTCTTCTTCTTCATTATCAATTCCATCATGCAGGATTTAACATATGTATTCATGGTTTGGTATATATGTAATCTATGGATATTAATATAGTAATCCATGATACGAACTTTTAGCCATATAAGATTTAATAATACAAACTTTCGATTCAGTGATGAATAATACGAACTTTGACCCCCTGTTGCCCCCAATAACACGCCACCGAGTTATGGCGATCCTAGCTGGCGGCGGAGATGTGTGACTGGGATGAATTTAGTCAACTTTGACTTGTCCACGTCAGCTCCCTCTTTCTCTCTCTCTCTCTCTCTCTCTCTCTCTCTCTCTCTCTCTCTCTCTCTCCTCGTTTCAGATTTCCAGCTCCCCACCCCCTTTCACAATCTTCTTCTTCCTCCATCTTTCTCTCTCTAGAAATCATTGCACGTCACAACTTGAGGCGCATTGTTCCGATTCTCCTCACTACTGAACGCCCTGATATTCATTCATCCAAACAAAAGAATCAAACACAAAACCAACACAAACACCATTAATTCACACTTACACCGCAAAAACCCTAGTTCTATCGCCAACACAAATCAAATCCAAAAACTGGAAGAAAACCCGAAGAAGAATGTATACCTACAACGAAGAAGAACTTGAACATTTACACCTTTTTCCTTGTCTTGCCGATTCGACGCCATTTTCTCAGCTGAAAAACTCAATCGAAAACATATTGAAGTACGATTTGAGAATCGCGCTGTCAACAAATCCTCACTCTTACTCTGTCAACCCTAATTTGATTGCGATTGGCGAATTTCTTGTTCTTCTACGACGAGAATCTCGATCCCCCCCCCCCTTTCTCTTTCACAATCTTCTTCTTCCTCCCTCTTTCTCTCTCCTCTGTCTCTCTCTTTCTCTCAGCCCTGTTCTATCATAGCAAGATCCAATTCGGGCACTATAATCGACCCGCAGGCTTCGGTCGAGAGGAAACTCTCATCTAATGGAGATGGAGACGAAGGGAAGTCAAAATGCATTAAGAAGTCCTTGACCTTATGAAATGAGAAATCGTGTTCCATGGTTGTTTTTGGGAATTCGGGCTCTAACAATGGCGAAGAAGAAGGTGAATTGAGCAGAGAGAAAGAGAGAGACAGAGGAAGAAGAAGAAGATGTGAAAGAGGAAATCTGAAACGAAGAGAGAGAGAGAAAGAGAGAGGGGGCTGACGTGGACAAGTCAAAGTTGACTAAATTTATCTCAGTCACACATCTCCGCCACTAGCTAGGATCTCCATTAACTTAACTCGGTGGCGTATTATTGGGGCAACAAGGGGTCAAAGTTCGTATTATTCATCACTGAATCGAAAGTTCGTATTATTAAGTCTTATATGGCCAAAAGTTCATGTTATTAGAATCCTATTTCCCTATTTTTATTCATTATGGAGTACCTTTGATGAATAAATCAACAAATTAATAATATGTCATTGGCAGCCTTGTTGGAACATAATGTAATTTGTTTGGATAAGTACATACAAAATCAATAAAACACTATTTCATAGTTGATGAAAGACGAAATACATGTAGTAGTTATGTATGACATAATACCAAAAGCTTCAATCCATAAACTAAAACACTCTAAAGTCCTTAATACATGATAATCCACGACAATACACTGACTACATCTATGGTTATTGATATGTGTTATCCATGGATACTATTATTAAAATCCATGACAAGACCCATGTGGATTTCTACAATAGTATCCATGGATAACGCATATCATTAACCATGGATAACACATATAACTAACCATGGATATTCCATAACAAACCTAAACAATAATAGATTTCTATAATAGTATCCATGGATAACACATATCACTAACCATGGATGTAGTCAGTGTATTGTCATAGATTATCATGTATTAAGGACTTTTAGAATGTTTTATTCTATGGATTGAAACTTTTGGTATTGTATCACACATAGCTACTACATGTGTTTCATCTTCCATTAACTGTGGACTAGTGTTTTAATTGATTTTATATGTACTTATCCAAACAAATTATATTATGTTTCAAGAACGTTGCCAATAACCTATTATTAATTTGTTGATGTATTTATCATGGGTACTCCATAATGAACAAAAACAACCATGAATTACTATATTAATATCCATGGATGCATATTTGCATGACGAAATTGAAGAAGAAGAAGAAGAAGAAGAAGAAGAAGAAAGTTCCGTAGAACTAGTCCATTATTGATGTTAATAGTTGTAGAGCCCAGACATCTTCTGCTTCTCTCTTTCTCTTTGCAAAAAACTTCCACATTTCCTCCTTCTTCTTGGGCATCTCAAATTCTTGGGCAGCAAGCTGTAAAAAAGAAAAAAATAATGAAATATGTCATGTCAACTCAACAATGTGAATCCCATTTTCTAATACAAATTAATACTTCTTAGTCCTAGAAAGACCTTTTTGTCAATTTAACTTCTAGATCATCTTTTATAGTCATTTACCCCTTTTTTTTTTGTTGACAGCCTTACATGTGGCCTTTTCTACAATTTTTCAAAAATATCAATATGGGGCTCACTTTAGGATCTGGCCCTCTAGAGAAGAGTAGTTGCATAGCCCAAACCTGAGGCTCCCACTTTATTAATGAGATGGGGGTCGATCTCCATCCTCATAAACTAAAGTTGACATGTCCCCATTGTTTTATGCGGCTGGTTGGTTGTCGTTCAACACCGCACCACAAGTTTCCATATTCCACTATAACCCACCACAATCTACTAACTCACTTACAATTATTTACACCACAACATTCTACAATCCACCACAACTTTCCACATTTCACTACAACTTTCCTTAACCCACTATAATTTTCAAATTTACACCACATCGCACCGTAATCAACCGTATAAAAGAACGGGCCTCAAGTATTTCATAATTCAGATTAGACTCAGAACCTGTACACTTGCTAGATAAATTGCAAATGTATTAACAAAGAGACACACAACTATCAACAACTGTCACATTCACCAAATGTGATCCCAATAAAATCTCCAATGGAAAGGCACATGACTGGCGGATCCAGACATTCAATTTAGAGGTATCCAATATACCTGTTATTACAAAAACGCTTTTAAAAAATAAAATAAAAAATTTTAAATAAATAATAATAAAAATAAAATAAATATTAGATGGCATATTTATAAGCTTAACAAAATTTCACATCATCATATAAATATCCACCAAATAAATTGAAATTTCACATTAACTAGATATTTATATCTTAAACTTATATTGATATTCAATTACTCAATTCATTGACTTACAGTCTTTGTTTATAAAAAAAAAATAGTTTGATGTAATATTTTAGAGTTTTTGAGTGGCTGCTAGATTAAACACCCCCTATTATTTTTTTTGAGACATTTTTTTTACGGCATCCACTTGCTTCAATTAAAAAAATCCTTTCAATTAATATTGAAAATCACAAATTTTTCTTGATGGCGTCCGTGGACACCCCTGCCTAACCCACAGATCCGCCTATAACCTACAACAGTGAGAAATAATTATTCCTTTCCATGCTTCATTCAACGGTGTTTATCAATGAGTTCCGAACGTCTGAAAAAATGATCATCAAATAATAACCCAACCAATACAAAATGGATTAGCCTAAACTAGACCGAGTCACCTCGTATGCCAAGAAGCACGCCGCATTAGCCGGCACGCTCCGAGCCATGGCCGGTCCAAAACCCTTGTAGAGCCCCTTGACCCCCTCGGACGCCAATATCTTTCTGAACGCGTCGATCGAGCCTGAGTACTTGGGTGACTTGTAGTCGTCCACCTGGATCACACTCTTGACCACGTCGGTCGGGTAGACCGACACCCAGAAAGCGGCACCCGCCACCCCACCCGCCATGATCAAGGAACCCCGGCCAAGCTTGGAGGTGTCATCGCCCCCAGCTAAGAACCGCTTGAAGGCCTCGTACACACCGAACATGGCTGCATTCCCCGGGATCTCCCGGGCCATGGTCGGGACCAGGCCCTTGAAGAGGCCCCTCACACCGGCTTCAGACATGACATGTCGGGCCACGTCGAATGGGCCTCCGTATTTCACTGCCACGGTTGTCCCGGCGGCACCAACCCCGGCTAGGGCGCTCTGTGCTTGTAGCCTGTGTATTTGACATGTGATTTTGTTCAGAGTCAAAGCGGGGAATCATTTTGATAGATCTTGATTTCTTATGCAATTTAAACATTGTGAGTTATATGATTTCAACCAATGTATCCATGCCAAAAAGAAAAGGAGAGTCGTTTAATGTTCTTTAGATGGGTAAGGTAAGGTAAGGTTGAGTCAGCCTAGGTAAATATTGAAAAGTTGAATATTAAAAATATAGGTGAAATGAGCAAATTTGGGTTGAATTGGGTAAATGTAGTATTTACCCCTCTAAAGAACAGAGCTGATTAGAACACATGTACCTCCCAATCATGTATTAGGTACTCAAACCATATAGTATTAGATTGTGAGTATTTTCTTTTAAGGGTAATCAGTTCTGCGTACTGGGCCGCTTTCCTAGGAGTAACAACTAGCAAGTTCTACAAGTTGGGGCAAGGGTAAGCCCCAAACAACCCAACACAAGCATGACCCCTCAAGCCCACAATTTTCACACATGGGGCATTTTTCGCTTCCAACAAGGTTCTATGTGTCTTACGATCCAATGGAACCATGGTAGCTAGCCATACTCCACACCTCCTACACGGACAGGAGTCCCGGGGGTGGATTTGCATTCAGAGATAGAAAATTGTGAAGAAACATGCAACCATCATTCATGTAAACTATCGGGCATAAGTAGATATGGGTCTAAAAGTTGAATAAAAAGTAACCACGTAAGCTAAATGCACCTCAGGGCTACCTATCAAAGAGGTGGCTACTCAGTTGGTAACCATCCTCATTTGCCAAGATCCCCACCAAGGTTCAATTCTTGGTAGAAGCATAAATATTTCCCACAAGTGAAAATTGTGGGGTTTATGGGTCATGCTTGTCATGGGCAACATGGCACCCAATATCCCAACCTGTAAAGCTTACTGTTTCAATAGAACAAAAAGAGCTCGGTGTTACCTGCACTTGATCAATTCGGTGGGGCAAGCCAAGAAGGCAACAGCAAAACCAGCACCGGCGCCAGCAACTACTTGTTGGTTAATGGTGAGGGGAACCCCGGGCTCAGACCTCAAGAGAGCTTCCATTTGGCCCCTAACCGTGAAGAGGACGGCGTTGAAGGCAGCAACTGTTGCAAGCGGGGCCCCCATGCCCTTGTACAGGCCTCTGGGGCCCTCGGCAGCCAATGTTTGCCTAACGGCGTCCATTGCACCGGAAAATTTGGGGGGCTGTCCGGGAAGAGGAGCGGGCTGGCTCTGGAGCTTTACTTTGATGGTATCGAAGGGGTGGCCAACTACCAGCTGGGCAGCTCCTCCCACAGTCCCGGCTGTTAGATCCTTTGCTACGTCCCCCATCTATGAAAAAAAAAAGGGATATTGAAAACTGGTAAACTTGAAAGCAAACCAAAACCAAAACCAAAACCAAAACCAGTAGTCCGAAATCCCGCCCAAGCAAGGTATGGAGGGGTCGGATGTAGCGGTCTTACCCTTAAATTTTGGAATTTAGAGAGACTGACTCTATGGAAAAAAGAAGCAACGGAGGTTTAATGAGAAATTTTAGTTTAGGCTCCGTCATTTTATACAGTTGGTGCGGTGTGGTAATGGTGCAGTGTGGTGGAATTTGAAAAAGTGGTGAAGCGTGGGGAGTTGTGGTGAGAGTTGTGGTAGGTGGGGTAGGTGAGAAGAAAGAATGTGAAAAGTAGAGGAGAAAGTGAAGAGATATATTAGTAATGATTGTGGAGTGGTATGGTGAAGTGAGGTAGAAATTAAAGAGAGCGGTGCGGTACCAACCTACCGCATAAAGGAACGGAGCCTTAGTCTATTACAATCTAAGTTGAAAAAAATAATCTTTTTCAACTACCCAGATCATGGACATAGGTAAACTTGAAAGTATACCCTAGAAAAAAAAAAGGAAACCTAAGAACAGAACGCTTTCAGAAACAGATTGAGATTGATGAACTGGTCAAAAGGACAACTAGCTAATGGGCTGGTTCATGTTTCGTGATGTTAATAGAAACAAATAGAACTGAGGATCTTCTGACATTTACAGAAATCGGGAAAGAAGGGTAGAAATTGGTAAGCATCTGCAACAAAATCTGTAGATTGTATGTATCTAAGCTTTTGTCTCATTTGATTCTGAATAATGAATGAATGATAGAATGTCATCTGAAACATGAATATAATGCACACCATTCATTCATTTGACATACATTGATATGCTATTCCACAACAGCAGCAAATGTTTACTAATACACTAATCATAACAGATATATGCTATGCAATCATAAATCAAGGCGTGCGATGTGGAATCTGGAGAAACCAAGGATGTAGCCTCAAACTGCAACATTATATAGTCCAAATTATTATTATTTGGCTTGCATGGGGTAATTCTATGAGATCAACAGCAAATTATGCTAGAGTTCATGTAGCAATTTGGTGCAAAATTTTCCAACTGAAAAAGTCATTTGGCAAATGTTTGACAAGGAGATATGATTCAAGTTATTCAACCAGGGGATTCTGAACCAGTGATTGAGGAATTCAATCAGAGAAAACAATGAATTGGTTCAATCAGAGGAATGAAATGGATTACAAACAAGGACAGCACAACACAAGAAGTCCCAGTATTATGATGAACATCAACTGAAAACTCAAGTTAAGGCTATTAATTGATCAAACCAAATTGACATGAACAACTTATGGGCTCAAAAGATCATATCTTTTGATCCTTTCCCATCATAAAGTACCAGAAATAAAATGCTTCCCAAAAACAATCATGGATACACAGCTCAATACCAGCAGAAATATTACGATGAAATCAAAACAATCAGAGCAAGAAATTACTCTTACCAGGAATTAATCTCGACCCACCAAAGAAAAGCTCAAAACTTGCTGGAAGAAACAACCTTCCACGAACAATTACTCAATCTAAGCAACCCAATCTGAAAACGTAACCATCAAAAAATCAGAAAACACACCAACCAACCTATCAAAATCAAAAAATATCCCAAAAACCAAAAAAAAGTACCATGTGGGTATCAATCCACCAACCCCATAAATGCAGGAATAGAATCAGAGAACCCCAAATTTACAGAAACAGGTTAAATTTGAATTAGGGTAAATGACAGATTTCAATAGGGATCATTCCTGAATCATGGGATTGAATCAAAATTCCAGATTTATAACACAAAAATGAGAAATGGGGTGGAATTAAATCTGAACTAGGAGCCACAAAGAGTGCATTAAAGTAAAAGACAAAAGAAAATCAAGACGTGGGTAAAAAGAAAACCTTTGATAGGTGCTGATGAATTACGACCCCAGCAAATAAAATTAGGGTTTTTTTTTCCTTCAATTTTTCTTGTGTGTTTTTTTTCCCTCAACAACCACCGCCACAAGTCGGTGAATATGAAATCGAATTTTAGGTCAGAAAGAAGGGAGAAGAAATGGGACCTCAAAATATGGCCAGAGAAATCAGTGAGAATGACTCAAAAAGAACTCCACATTAGCACTAGTGATTGATCATTCTCTGTATTTAAAGTGTTTTTTTCTTTTCTCGTTTGTTTTTTCTGACTTCCCCCATTTGTAGTTTGTACTCTCCCAATTATTTATGGGTTAGTGCAAATGTGGTCATGGAGCACAATAGTTGGTAGGGATTTTTTTAAGAATATATATATAATAAACATAGTTGGCAAAATGGATTAGAAAGGAAAGTCACAATTTTCTGTTTAAAATTAATTTTTTGTATTTTTATTGTTAAAATTAAATTTATTGACAATTAAAATTTATTCAATTTGTTTCACTTGATAAAGTATGTAAAATAAGATATTTGATGCCAAAATTAGAAGTTGTTCATAATTTGTTTATAAACTCGAGCAGATCTAGACAAATGTAATTAAAAAGTGTAGAAATCAAAGACTAATTCAAAGGTGAAAAATTAAAAGCCCTCATATATCACTAACCGAATTTTATTATAGTGTCAATCATATCCTTTTTTGCAATTATTCGCCTTCTTTGATTGCCCTTCAAAATCATACTTTAATTTGCTTCTACTCTTCAAAATTGATAGATTCATGTGTGAATGAAGAAATAATGGTATGGGCGATATTTATTCGTTGGCTCAAAAAGGAAAAGAGGAATTAAAAGTGGTGAGTGAGATGTTGATTACGCACATTAGGTAGGGAGAAGCGGTGATTAACATTGAAAAATAATCACAAAATAGGAGTAAGAAAAACAGGTAAGAGGATAATCATATGTAAAAGTGTAGGATATGAATTAGGGATGAGTGGGTTCCTAAAAGTAGCGACCTTATTCTTACCCAACATTATACATCGAGTTAAAATTGTTGCATATTTTGTTTTAGAAAAATCAAAACATGAAAATCTATTATAATTGTGTGATACTCTCATCCCAAAATATTTTATATTAATAAGATACATTCTAATTATATTACTATATAATCATAACTATGCATATTTATGAAATTTTATGTTAAGGTAGAATTTTCATATGATGATTGATGATTGTTTATCAATGACATAGAAGTTTCTCTTATGATACCTTTTCATTCACTAAATTTTTAGTTTAATTTTTATAATAATATCTCCACTGTACTAAATAATTATATTATATCATTGTTACTTTGCGATCTCATATTTTACAAACTTTTTTTTTTGTCAGAATAGTCATTTCATTACTCAAATCATATTACATCAAAATGTTTTACAAAATATTTTGCTAACCTATGAGCGTCGGTTATTATAATTCTGTCAATTGTAAGAATTATGTACATATGAAAGCCTTATAACATATCTAGTATTTGTATGGCAACGTGATTTTCCACTTTAGCAGCTTGTAGCGCTAAATGAATAGCCTCTAACTCAGTGTGAACAGCTGAAAGGGCCCAAAAATTATATAAATTGCTCAGGGGTGCCATACATTCCCCAAAAGTGATTATTTAGGGACCACATTATTATTTTTTACTAGTTGGGGACCAGATTGTTGTCAAAATATGCTGGTTGGGTATTTTCCGACCAAAAGTTATGAAAATCCAGTGAAGGCAGCCGGAGTCAACACAAAATTGATTTAACTTGCTGGAGTGGCAAAAATACCCCTTGTTTGGCTCCAGTATTTAGCTTTAAAACTGCAATAACTCATCTTCCCTCCCAACTACAAATTCAGTCGGCCATTAGAGAGGAAAATTTGAGAGAGAGGAAGCTGGAGATTGAGGAGGAGCTAGGGCTAGAGCCTCTTCTACTTTCCCTCTTCTACAAAGAGCCCTAATCAGCAACGAATAGTTCAGAACTTTCGTTGGACCGACTTTGCAGAGACATTCCAAATATTTGTTCGCGTCTGCAAGTTTACCCGCTATGCACAAACAGTCAATCAAACCCTCAACCTTACAATTTGGGTGATCTTATGTACCATCTCACTAACATCACTTCCATCCCCAGAAAACTTTCCCATCTCTTGGGCATTTCCACAAACACTTTGTGTGCAATTTCCAGAAAACTTTCCCACCTGGGCATCTCTGAAAACAGATTCATTAATTCTCTCTTGGGCATTTTCACAAACACCTGGTGTGCGAATTCCAGAACCCTCCACACCCATCACAGCTACATTAGAGGGATGCTGCAAAGCAGGGAAATTATCAACAACAAGATTAGCAGTGCCCAAAATCTCAGTGCCCAAAAGCAGGGATGCTGCAAAACAGGGAAAAGATCGAAATAGTGAAGGTGAACGACGCCTGCAACAATCGAAATCGCCGGTAACAGTCACCCGCCGACGACAACACACCCACTTAAGTGACAATGGAAGAAAATCCAAATCGCAGAGAAGGGAACCTTATTTCAGAAGGTGAACCAACTACCCTAAACCCTAACTCTCGTTTGCCCTATTCGTGAAGAAGGAAGACGCATGAACCCCCTCAAGCTTCTGTGAGAAGCCAAACACACTTATTTAATCTGGGTTAGCAATAATCCTAAACATAAAATTAACATTTTCCTAATTTCCAATAATTAATAAAATATAAACAACAAAAAAATAAAATTTTATAATTTTAAAATATTTATTTGTTAATTGAACAGGGCCTTAGTAGATTTGAGCGGGCAAATAAAAGGGGCAAACTGGACTTTTCACACTTAAGTCAAGGGGTATTTACGTTTTTTCATTGTTTCCGGCTATTTTGGTCGGAAAATACCCAACCAGCATATTTTGACAACAATCTGGTCCCCAACGAGTAAAAAAAAATAATGTGGTCCCCAAATAGTCACTTTTGGGGAATGTATGGCATCCCGGAGCAATTTTTTACAAAAGTTATAGCCTCCATATTTTATGTCATCTTCTGGATATTCCTCTCTTTACCCATATTGCTGCTACCTTTCTTGTCTTTCCCGCAGCCATGCTCCATCCACCATATAGTGTCATACGGTGTATGTATCATCATCCATTCCCTTAGAAATCTCAATAATCGGACGTATAGCATTTTGATGGCCATGTTTTTTATATTTGCGTAACCATTGATTTACCTCCTACATAGTACCTCATATACAATTCTCCATAATTGCTTTATTGATAATAATTTGCGAGATCTTAGCCCTATTTCTTATCTTCCAAATAGTCCATAAAACTATTATAAAACATAATACTTTTGTAACCTCGTCTTTATCTATATATTCATTAAATATCTTAGCCAATCCTCCAGCCATTTCCTCCAGTCCAGGTCTGCTCTTGTATCTCTGATCCCAAGAATACTAGTTTACCACAAATGTCACGCTATTTCACAATCCCTAAATAGATGTGAAATTGACTCTACTTCTGCATCATGTCAGCATAAATGTCATCCCATCATGCCCCTATGTGAAATTGACTCCACTCCAATGGAAAGAGCATTATTTGCACATTTCCAAACGAACATTTTCCATTTAGGAGGCAAGTTACTATGCCAAAATGTCTTCCACAATTTTGCAGTTTCCGGAGAAACATCAGCTGGAATAATACCATTTGCTATATCGAACATTTTCTACCCAAATTTAACAGTATACTCACCTGATATTGAATCTCCCAACAAATCCGATCCTCCACATTTTTAATAGGCATTGGTATTTGAATGATTCGTTTAATTGTTGTAGAGTCAAACAGTGAAGATATGTATCTTATATTCTATCGTAATGACCCCCTTTCATCAGTTACTAGAGTAGCAATCGGTCGAGATAAAATATCATCATTTACATCCATTTTCAGCGTTGGAGCACCATGATCTAACCATCTTTTATCTCCAATACATATTGTCCTTCCATTACCAAATCTCCAACGAACATGGTCCTTAATTAAAGACACCGCTTTAGTAATGCTTTTCCAAGCATATCAGGAGTTTGACGAAGGCTTATAATCTGTTGAGGCGTGCAACGGCGAATGTACGTTATATTTTGATCTCCATATTTTGGCCAATAGTGATGAGGTTCCATCGGCAACATTTCAGGCTTGCTTTAACAATAACGGTTGGTTAAAACTTTTAAGCTCCCTAGTACCTAATCCACCCATGCCCTTAGGTGTGAAAAGACGGTCCCTCGGTAGCCAATGTGTGGACTTTCCCCCTTTCGAATCCCACCAAAAAAATTGAACCATTAAAGCATTTAATTTATCCAGTACATTCTGTGGAACCTGATAAATTGAGAAAATATGTTGATGAAGTGTTGATAATACCGCCTGTATCAAAACTAAACGCCCTGTTGGTGAATGTAAACTTGCCCACCAACTCTGTAACTTTCTCATAAAAGCATCGACCAAAAAATTAAATTCACTTGTTTTATTTTTCATAACTAACGGCGGAACACCCAAATATTTTGTGAAAAATTCACTCTCCTAATAACCAAATGTTACCTTGAAAGCATCTTTCCCATATGTCGGAGTACCCGGAGAAAACATAACGGACGACTTTTCCACATTAACCATCTGTCCAGAATAGTAATTAAAAGTTGTCAAAATAATCTTCAATTCTGTATAATACTTCGGGTCCATCTCCGTGAAAAATATTGAATCATCTGCAAAGAAAAGATGTGATATCTCTAGGGCGTTTCTTGTGACCCTAATTCCTCTGATCGTCCCCCGATTCTGTCCTTCTTGTAGCAGATGAGATTTAAAAAAAATCCATTACTAATATAAAAAGGTACGGTAAAAGAGGATCACCTTGACGGAGTTCTGCCTGGGGAAGTATCCAGTCTGTAACATCTCCATTAATAATTACGGAATATCTTACCGTAGTGATACATTTCATAATCATTCGAATCCAATTGTTAGGAAACTGCATGTTTTTAAGTGCTTCCAAAAAAATCACATCGTATGAGATCATATGCCTTACTCATATCCACCTTAGTCGTTGCGTATTGAGTACCTTGTCTTTTTTGCTTCATGGTATAAAAAATCTCATCTGCTATGATACAGTGGTCTACCCCCATTCTGCCACGTAGGAAAGCTCCTTGGGTGCTACTAATAATTTCCTTGAAAACAGGACGAAGGCGGTTGACCATTCACTTACTAATAATATGATATAAAACATTGCACAAATTGATAGGTCTGTATTCACTGATTTTCTCTGCTCCCGCTTTTTTTTCCACCAGCACAATAGATGTATTATTTAGTTCGCCCAAAAATTCCCATCATTTAAGAATGATAAAACAACATCCATTGCTTGCTCACGAATAATCTGCCAATAGTTCTGAAAAAAGCATGAAGGATACCATCCGGTCCAGGATTTTTATCGTCAGCTCAAACACTGCTTGATGAATGTAACGCCCCAGTCCATGAGGTCAAATTTTATAATCTCATTTCCAATGTCTTACTAGCATCTTTTCTCACAGTAATCAAGAATTAAAGTTATTAGCAAACTTACCATCATTTGCAATTCAATCTATTGTCTCAAGTACTCGTCATTATATAAGCTACTACTATTCATAATCAAAGGTGCTTCAATATTTACTATATTCCTCTCTATAATTTATAATAATTGTCACTTTGAATTCTGCAGTTTATCTTAATCAGTTAGTTCATACCAAACCAATAAACAAGGTGCACCTTCTTTTATGGTAACGCATCCATTGAGAACTTCTCAGTTAAGCGTGCTTGGTTGGGAGTATTCTCAGGATGGGTGACCTCTTTGGAAGTTTTCCCAAACAGCGTATGAACGAGGACGAAGCACGCTGGAAAAACTCGTGGTGATTTATGGAGCCAGTCAACGATCTTTAAAGCAATTATCGATAATATCCACGATCCATGAGGAGCCGGGGTGTTACAATGAACTTCCTCTGTTAAAGCAGCCTATAACCAACATTTTTGTTCGTATAATAGGACCTTCGGGTGCTGTTGCATTAAGTTTTCTATACAACTTGTCTATTTACAATATGGCTTATGTTTTGCACTTTTTATTATTACAATTATCTTTTGTTTACTTGTTCAATATAATAAATATCTACTTCATCATAAATGTCTCATAGCACACGTGTCGATTAATAATGAGAGTAAAGAAAAGGTTCTTTCTACCCTCCACAAAATGTGATGCTTATATTTTTGGAACCCCCAACAATAAACTTAGATTTTTTTTTGTTAATTACAAATCGTTACATATATGAAACAAATAAATATATATTACATATATTCGAAATATGTACTTCAAATATTTGTGAATGAACAATCATAATAATTAAAGTGAACAAATTAATTTATTTGGGTGAACAACTTAATATATATATATATGTATAAATAATTGGAAAATTTGATTCTAATAATCTCTACTTTTACAAATTGGATGTCAATAATCCCTACTTTCAATTTGTATTCTGGTGGTCCGAAAAAAAGAAAAATTGTATTGTAGTGGGACATAATCGAGAGTATACCCTAAATATCATAGATTTTGTGTTACATTTGATTCAAAACTTTGTATAACACTTTATCACGCTTTTTAATGAATTTACAGTATTTTTTTCAATTTTTTTCAATTTTTTATGATTTTTTCAATTTTATTCCTTTTAAAAAATCATAATAATGGTTCGGAATCTCAAAAAATAATTTAAAAAATGTTTTAGTAACTACACTTTATTACCTATTTGTGGGCAGGAACGAAAAAACAAAAATAATATGGTGTAGGCATGAAAAAAATAAAAAGAATGTGATGATGGATTTGGTACCACTACAATATAATTTTGTTTTGAACCATCAGAATATAAATTTAAAGTAGAGATTACTACCATCCATTTTGTAAAAGTATGAATTATTAAAATTCAATTTCCCTAAATAATTATAATATTTGGAGCACATGCTTCAAATACACATGATAAATCGCAGGACAAATATGTGACACAAGAACAAAACAAACAATGAAAAGTTGCAAGCAAGTTCCAATGCAAAATTATTTTATGTTCATTGTGTCTTGGATGCCATGCAAAGAGACCATACTTTTTTCAGTTCATTTCAGGTTCTTTTGTTCCCTCTCCGGCTCTCACCATATTTTAATATTTTTATAGCGTGAGAATGGTAGGCTATTTAACATAATTCTAATGATAAGGAATAGATGCTCATTTATTTGTCGACAAAAGTTTTTCATTTTTAATTCTCAGGATTTATCAATTGTGGATTCATGTGATTGTGCGTCCCTATCTCTCTCATCTCAGGAAAAAGAAAATGAAAAATTAGCGACCAGTAATATTTAGGTTTGAATTTACAAATTAGGCCTCGTTCTTTTATACACTTTATTTGGCGTGGTAATGGTATAGTGCTATGAAATTTGAAAAATTATGGTGAAATGTAGTGAAAGTTATGGTAGGTGACGTAAGTTAAGAGAGAAAATGTGAAAAATAGAGGAGAAAAGTGAGGGAGAGAGAAAAATAAAAAAATATATTAATAATGATTGTGGTGTGAGGTGGTGAAGTGTGATAAAAAATTAAAGAGCAACGCAACCTACTGCCTAAAAAAGGGGCCTTATGGAGTACATTTTTTTGATAGAGTAATTTTAGTCTTTCTAGAAAAGACGACCTTGTAATTGCTTACCATCTCACCTAGAGTTAATGAAGTAACCAGCGTAACCTGTAAAAACACTGGTTCGGTCTGATCCCGATTTTTAACATTGACTGAATATTTGAACATTATTTTTATTTTTTCTATTGTCCGAACTCAATTTTGACTTCAATTTGGTTCTGGACGAATTGTCTTACCCGGGGAAAAGAACCCACATCCAAGCATCAACCTCTCATCCGAATTTTGACATTGACCAGATTTAACCGCCCCAAACTTACTCGAAGGTGAAACTTTTCCAGCGGTAAAAGCAACGATTCAAATGTACCTTTAAGAGTGATAGAAAGCTCAATCTCTCCTTGAAGCTTATAGCTCCATAAACACATAATTAAGCTGAGACAATTAACTTGAGTGCAAAGTATACAATTGATCAGGAAAACAAGGTACACTGCCAACTGCTTAAACCTTCCAGGCATCACACAGGAGTTATTGAGTTAAAAAGAGGTTAAACAGTGAAACCAGATTACTCTACTGGAAACAGTTATTTATCACACACACTACTACTCACCTTACCTATTGCTAGTTTACTACTAAACATCTCATCTCTCATATGAAACACTTTCAACTATCCTCCTGCTTCTGCTTATCTATTACTACTACTACATTGCAACTCTCTATAGTCTGTCTATACTACTATATATATATAGATATATATATGGTATATTACTAAAATATTTACAACCATCTCATCTACACCTGACCTATGTGATTATAATCTCCCACATGTTTGGAACAACTTCAGCATGACATCCCGAGGGACAGAAATAGCGAGTTACTCCCCTCAGCGTTGTTCTTCTTGTTCTTGTTCGTGTCCGTTGGGAAGTGTTTCTGTTGGTAGTTGTTATTGTTGTTTGTTGGAGGAAACCCGAGCTCTAAATCAAGGTTTAGGTCTAGGTTGAGATCGATCTCTACGACGGCCCTTGGTTTTTCTGACCCGGTTTGTAAGCTGAGGTCGAGATTGAGATCACACTGCTCCACCTGACCCACGTCATCTGGCTTGGCGCATCCTCCACCGTCAGATGAGCCAGATGGGCCCGAGTCGACTGAGATGGAGCTCCCGCTCGCCACTTCGGGCTTCTTCTCCTCCTGCCACGTCAGACCAGCAGGACCCTTGTGGTCCACGTCGGGGTCCACGGCCAAATACACCATGTTCTCTCCATCTGGCTGCTCTGGGGGAGTAGAAGGCTTGCTAGGGCATTTGGAATCTTGATTGGGGGGTGTATCTTCTTTCTGCAAAGAATCAGCTAATACAGTTATAATGCACAAGTACATTGGGTAATTTGAACTGTCACTAACATTCTCACAAGATTATGTTTTCTTATCAGTTAGGTAATGAATTCCACCCTAGCTTTTTCACAACTTATATTCAAAATGTTTGTTCTTAACTTCCCTAAAGTCCAAAGGTTTTCTGTGGTTCTCTTGAGATACCCTTTCTAGCTAAAGGTGCTGATCTTTATCTTCTTGTTGCTAGTACTGAATGGAAGAGTTTTGAGATAGAAGACTGTAATCAGTGAAAGTATGCCCATGTGTTGGAGATTCCTAATTATCAAATCTTATGTGACTTTTCAAAAACACTAGGAAACAGCTCTTCATGCATTTCCGTGCAAGGGGTGAAGACAGCCTACATTTGGACTCCCTCAAACCTCGCGTTAGGGGGCCAATACTGGGGGTTGTTGTCGTCGTTGTTGTATGTGACTTTTCAAAAACACTCTGAATTGCATTTGGTATCAAATGCTTTGTATCTAAACTCACACACTGGAGAGAATAGAAATAACAGATTTTATGACAATCGTTAAGCGGGAAGAGATGGAAAAACAGTGAAAGATACCTCATCATCAGCATGAGATGGCTCACAACCAGATAACCTCCCCTTTTCTGTCAAATCATCCGGCGGTGGGACGCCATCATTTTTACAACAGACGGTTTCTGTTTCTTGCAAGTCCACGCTCTTCTGCAATCGAGTCACATCTTGATCGAAGCATTGGTCTCCAGATGTGGGTAATGGTGAAGATTGTGATACAATTGAATCCAAAGATCCTGGCACTGGGATAGAGTAGGATGTGTCAGATGCAAAATAGCTCACAGTCCTAGGTGAACAAGACAATTAACTTTGAGCCCCACATGTACATTAGGATTCACAAACCTTGATTCAAGCTTGCAACGTTCACACTAGGGGAGCGAACAACAGAATTATCAACCTTCCTCACCCTAAAAACACCCCATAGAAATGAGAGTGCATTCCATCCTGCCAAAAGGAACATTATGATTCAGAATTGGAAGGGGTAAAAGAAGCACGGCATAAAAATAATGACAAAGTCAATCTCTATGTAGAAAACTAAGC
The DNA here is from genome assembly GCA_029582165.1 of Portulaca oleracea. Lineage (NCBI taxonomy): Eukaryota > Viridiplantae > Streptophyta > Magnoliopsida > Caryophyllales > Portulacaceae > Portulaca > Portulaca oleracea. Next base: position 10,053,923 of record CM055884.1, read on the forward strand.
AATGGGTCATAATAGACACTAACGCTGTGATCTGATAGGAAGCAAGCTGGAAGGGAAAACAAGAAGTTGGACCCCATCAAAATCCGCTTCAAGAGCCAAATCATTTTTCACCATGCCCTCCAAGACCATCTTGTAACTTCTTGAATAGCTGCAAGAAATGGTGAATAGTTATAATTTTGTACTCAAAATTTGTTTCATACAGGGGTGCACATCTACTTCAGCAGCAACTAACCTGTCTAAATCTTCAGCAAAGAAGTAAACGGCAATATCCTGTTCAGTGGGCAGTTTCCTCTGAAATTGAACTGGCCAAGTCCGTAGCCGGGGTACCTCTTTTAACAAAAGTTTGGGATGGAATTTGTGAATCAGACCAACAACCTTGGATGATGCACATGTTGACAAATGCGCTTGTATCCCATTGCATTCATTGGGAAGTTTGCAACTTTTCTCCAATTCAAACCCGCCCCTAGATACATATTTAAGAACCCAAATCAGAACCACTGGGAGGAAGGGGGGCTGTTCTCTAGTTCAGAAATATCCAAAACATCAAAAAAGAGACTACAAGTGGACACACAAAGAAAAAGCCATACTTCCAGATAAACTCAGATTCGGGGACTGCAGAAATCTCCAAAGAAACCGCGGCTGAAGGTGTAAATATGGGCATTTCTTTCATGGGACGTAAGTTAATTGGGAGAACCTTGTCTGAAGCCACCATGTCTCCCTTATCGGTCCCTGAACCGCACTCGACCTCAGATTTCTGGAGGGATTGTTTTGCCTTCTGATCTGGATAAGAACCAACATTTTGCACTGAAGATCTAATCCCACCACTTGGATTGGAGTCGGGCGCAGTTTCTCCAATAGATCTAACAGCTAATAGCACCCAAAATATATACAGAGATATTGCCAATGATTAGTACATATACGCCAAAATTTAATGATCCACTGAATAGAACACTGTTCAATCAATGTCATCGTGAATGTCAAATCGTACCTGAGGCATCTGCACAGTTTTGCCCTAGCAAAGCTGCAGGCTGACATGGTTTAACATTTGAATTGCCATTTGCTTGGATAGCCTTCACTTCCTGAACCTTATTTCTCAATGAATGCGGGGTGTTCTCAGGGCCCGCTTTAGTCCTGTGAGTGTCAACTTTCATACCATCAGAAGCAGAGAATTGCAGACCCGATTTACGGGTCCTTTCTTTGGCTGAATCATATTTTGCAGCCGAGATCTTTCCACTTCTATATTTTAGATCCTGTTTGGCATCAGAAAAGGAAACATCTGACACTTTAGGAGGAACTGAACTGGCACTAAAGGACAAAGATTTTAATAGCTTTCTTTCAGGGAGCTTCTTGTTCAATGGTCTATCAGCAGCTTTTTTGGAGGATCCATCTGCGTGGATATCTTTACTTTGCCATTGTACTTCCTTATTTGAGTCTGGAATCTTCATTGATTTACTCTTGTACAACTTTCCTGCAAATGAAAGGAAGACAACTTTGAGTAATTGGATTAATTGCTTAACATGAATGACCAGTGGCGCCTCGTACAATAAGCTTTTCAATCGCAAAAACACTAGTAACTTGCCTATACGAAATTGTTGTTGAGGTCGTGGTGATTGATGACCTTGTGGAGAATATTGCTTCTCCATCACTTTAGGAGACTGATGACCAACAGAAGAGACAGGCCTAGCAGTTTCTTTGCCTTTAATCTTCAGTGAGGAAATCCGAGCCAACATCACTTTACCAGAGCCCGATTTGTTCAGTTGATTGACAGTTTTCTCAAGAGCTCCACTTTTCACTTCTGGTTTCACCTCTCTATAAAACCCAAGTTTTTGTGGTCTATGACCTGGTGGTGAACGAGCCTGCTCCGTCACCTTTTTAGCACTCTGACCACCAAAAGAGGATACCTGACGAGTCTCACAGTTTTCCCTCTTCTTGGGATTCACTGTGGAAACCTGAGACAGCAGTGTTTTCTTCCCACAGCCTGATGACTTCAGTTGATCCATACTTCCCTCAAGAATCCTCCTCTTAGGTACTCGCCCCTCTTCTATATCACACCCAGGCCTCTTCTTGCCAGCTAAGCAGGAAGCTTTACCAGAATTTTCTATCCTCATTTCACCAGCATGCTGAATGCCAGAATTCATCTTCAACGAAGCTTCATTTACTTCCTTCCAGTGTGATGGCTTTGAAGGATGGTCTGACCTCTCCCCTTCAGCTTGCTTCTGTCTCTTACGTTCTCGCATGTCCATGCACTCTTCACACATCCAGTTACCATCAGGAACTGTGTCCATCTTAATGCGCATGCAATAACTGGTCGTAACAAGAAAATGTAGCACGAGACATTACAAATCATGCTCACAGATGTTACTGAAGGAAAATCCACAGAGATAGATCACTTACATATGCTCCGCCCCATCACTGCACTTGCTACAAAGAGCCAGCAATGCTTCCCTACCAACATCACCGCAAATATCACATACTCTCACCTGTTCCCATATAAAGCAAGACTTGTCATTCACGAAAATGAAATGAAGCAGGCAGCATCATAAATAAAACAAAAAACAAAAAGCCATGCACTTGAAAAACCACAAACAGTATAACGGATAATCCAAAGCAGAGAAGATTTCGGACATGAGGGACATACATGAAAAGACAAATTTCTCAGCATGCCACCAGCCTTACAATTTTTAAGAAGGAATACAGAGACTAGAACAGGAAAACCATTAAGCATGCAATATACACACATGCAACTTCTGCCATCTGCCTTTGCATTTCTACACATTCAATCAAACAAAGCTCTACCATTATGAAGGAACAGATTTCCACAGATAGGACAAACACAGAATCTATGCATGATCTCTATTTTGAAGTCATCCCCATGGTTTCACCTCAAATACAATAAACAAACTCAAAAATACTAAATGAAACACACCGTACTAAATCGCTACTGCTAGGCAGCAGCCAGCATGACTCTTCAAACTTATGGCCTTTGAATGTCCATGCAGAACAAATTCTCAGATAGTGAAATTATAAGAATGCAGACGACAAAGTTCCCAACAAGACAAATAGATAACATTTGAACAAGGAAAAACAAATTCAATAGAACATACATCCACCAAGTCATCAGTTCCATTTGCTGGTACAGTATGGCTCTGCAGAGCAGGGTCCTGGGTGTTCTGTATATTTCTGACTGGAGACTTATACTTTGGATGTTCAAATCCATTTGAATTTTTAAAAGGTCTGCTAGTTGATGGGCTCCCATCCTCATATCCAGCTTCAGGATTCATGAAAACGCTGCTCCCTTTAGTGACTGTGTTACCCAAAACGTTGGAGCCCAATAGTTTTGCAGATGGCGACTCTACAGGCTCCATGACAAAATCAGAAGCCACCCCCTGAAACGAGCAAAATAAATGAAATTAAATATCAACCATCCTGATATATGATGACTGAGGTCCACACACTGGCACACTGCAGAATCTGATCATTAATACAAAAGCTTACCTTTGCACCAGTGCCCTCATCTTTGGATGAATATTTGTTGCCTTCCTCAGTAGAAAAATCGTCTCTAGAATAACCAGGTGCAGCTGACTGACCATTCACGGATTTATCCAACTCTACTGCACTGAAGTTACCATTTGAACTTACATTTCCAGTTGATATCACATTCTTGCACTCAACATCTCTGATGCGATTGTTACTCGTCATGTTTTCATCATTGTCTTTGCTCATACTCTGTGGTAGTTTGACACTTTTTGATCTTGATACTCTGAGGCAGTTTGTATTTACATTTTCAGACATGTGCTTATCTTGAAAGGCACCAAGAACCTTCAAGGAATCTGAAGGGCATACATCTTCCAGATATGATATCCAACAATAAAAACAAAAAGAGCACAACTTGTTGCACTATCAATCAGAAGGGTTGTGACTGTCAACTGAAGCTCAATGAACACTTTCCTCCTCTAAACAGACTTCAGACAAACCAATCACCTGTTTTTCATTTTCAGATGTAACTCTTTCAGGCAAGCCATAAGGCAAAATGGAACTAGAAGTTCCAAATACAAGATAGCAAGATATGATAAACATATCCTGGCATCAAAAGACATACAAAATGCCTTAGTAAAGAGAAAAGGAAACCTAATGCAAGACCATTCCAAGTTTGTAATTAACAGAGAAGGCAGTTTAACACTGTGTCACGAAAGCTAGTGTCATAAGTAATCATGAACTGCAGCACAACTCACTGATGATAGCATGAATACAGTGCAAATATAGAGTAGATCTACATTTCCAATTTTACAGTGGTAACAATGCCAATATCGATTCATAGTCCCTATGTTACAGCAATGCCAGCATATGGAGGCCTCTCACACTTGGTGTGTTCACGATTGCCTCTAGGAAAACACAAATTTCAAATACCAACCTCAAAAGAATCAAAATAGATTATCAAAATTTCAAGACACCGTCTAGGTTTTCTCAGAACACCTTGTTCAGTTAATAATATGACCTCCAAACTCCCACCCTAATTAACCACCTCCACAACTTCCCCCCCCCCCCCCCCCAAAATAAGGCAAAAATGGTGATGACTCATGAATCAGCCATGGTCATGTGGCGAACAAAATCAATGTGAAACCATCCAAATCCCTAAGGAAGTTCCATAAGAGACATCATCAAAAGTGCACAAGAACAAAGATACAAAAATAGAGATCCATTTCTCATGGTTCCCAGGTTGAAAAACATAATTCACATATGTAAGACGGCTCACATTTAGACTTACCAAGATCTTACCTTAATCGAATCCCCACGTCATTGTTATTACTATAGCACAAATTTGTAAGGTCTATCATTCCAAAAAGAAATCTTTTAGCCTCAGTCCACATGAAATCACCCCCACAATAAACAACCAAGAATCATGATTCTCACTACCATGACGGATCAATCCATGAATGGCTTCATCCCATTGCCCTAACACAAATCTAAATTTCTCGCAACTAAAAATGAAACTACCAGTGAAGGCAGTGATAACCCAACCTGGACCTTATATTATTTTATCCGTTATCAAACTAACAAGAAAACCATTTATTGCCAAAATGCAGTGCGCCAACCATTTCTTTTTTCTTTTGGGGAAAGAGGGGGTTGATGAGTCGATTGACATATAATTATTCCCGGCAACAAACGATACTCAGATAGAATAATGCTGAGTCAATTAGCGCGTTTAAAAAAAGATAGTACCAAAACTTCGTCAGCAGAAATCAATTCGAAACAACACGCATATTCAATCGCATTGTTCACGGCTTCAATTTCCAAAGATTATGAAAACAATAATCCGAACACAAGCACTAGGTTTGATTGATTCACACAATGACACACCGACGATCAATTAGGGCAAGAAAACACAAACTTCCGATAAACCTCCAAACTTCAATTCGATTGCATAACCCTATAGAATTCAATATCACAATCTGCAAATCAATGCAATCATCTAAAACCCCAGCGATCACGCAAACATACATCAAACAACTTAAAATCACCGCGAACAAATCCGAAATTAAGAACAGCAACAAATGAAATTGAAAACGCGGCAAATTAACAATCATCGGAAGAATTGAAGAACATGCCTTTGGTATCAGCAACAACAAGAACAACACCACATCACCATTAACGTACGGAAGCTCATCAACTACTTTGCTTGTTCATCAACAACAGAGCTGTAGATAGATAGATAGAGAGAGAGAGAGAGAGAGAGAGGACTGACCTTTTATTTATACGCTTTCTTGTTGTTTTCTTCCTCCAATCCAAAAAAATCGCACTGCTCTCTCTCTCTCTCTCTCTCTCTCTAACTCTCTCTCTTTCTCTCTCTAAAACCCTCTTATATCTCTTCTCTCACCAACGTGGTGTTTGCTTCAGCTTCATGCTTATGCTTCTTCTTCTTCTTCTGCTCTCTCTCTAAAAATCTCTCTCTAAAAATCTCTCATTCTTCTTCTTCTTCATATCACATTTTGGAAAATTTTGAATTCCAAGTGATTTCTTTCTTCCTTTTCTTTTCTTCTTTTAGGGTGGGGGTTTCTTCTGATTTTTTTTATTTATTTTTACAAAATCTGACTTTTCCCCTTTTTTATGGCAACAAATTATGAGATTGCATTTTGAGATTTTTTTTTTTTTCTTTTCATAAATGGTAGGAAGAGACCCTTTTTTTTTAATATGACTAATAAATGATGTTAAAATGACTTTTCAGTACGAATATGACTCATAGTTCTTTAAAATATGTCATTTTATTAGAGTTGTTGTTAAATATATTACTTCCTCAGTTCCATATTAATTGTCCGGTGACGTCATTATTTCTCAATATATATAATGTATTAATATACGGAAATACTAACGTTAAATAGGTAACGAAAAATAAATCATAAAAATATAATATTGTAATTTTTTTATATAATATATTATAAGAAATTTTTAGTCAAAATGATATTTTGGACAATTAGTATGGAATAGAAAAAGTATTAACCATCCCTATGATTCATAAAAATCAATTCATATTTGCCAATTTCCGGACAAAATTACCATGATTTTAAGTAGTGAATTAAGATGATGTTTAATTACTGTGATAGATCATACTAATTAAGATATGTTCTTTTCGAAGGTAAGCAAGATGTAAGAAAGTAAGGTATAAAGAAAAAGTAAGGTACTGTACAAACGAAGAAATATTCAATGTAGGTAAAAATATTTTGAGGGCATGTTTTTTTGGAAGATAAGTACGACATATCGTAGTTAAATGAGGTATGGAAGATAGTAAGATTGGGTAAATATTAGTAGTTAAGATAGTGTCAAGGTATGTTCTTTTGGAAGGTAAGTAGAATGTAAAAAAAGTGAGGTAGGGAAAATAATGTAGGATTTGATAAGTAAAATTAAGTAAGGTAACTAAAAATAAGTAATGTGAGTAGGATTCTACCTATCTTGCAAAAGAATAAGGCCTAACTCATTATCGTTTTTATTTTGATTTTAAAAACGTTAGAAAGAGGCCTAACTATAGATACTAGCTACCTTCATTTCATATATATCAATTTTCATAATTTTAACTTTAATGATCTTCGATATCTCACTTTAATTGATAATTTCTTATATAATATGTTATTAACAATTGCAATATTATACTTTTATAATAGTATTTTTCATTAGAAATTTTATGACTGGTAATTTTATGTAGCAACTCATTGTATATGTTGAAAAACTTATGGTCAAATTGAAATTTGACTGTTCAATTTTTAAAGATGGCAACTAATATGAAATGGAGGGAATAATGCAGTAGATCGAATAAGATCATTTCAATGAAAACACCTATCTGATTATCCTACTTGTTTTCTATGAACTCATCTTAACATGAAAAATGTTATATGTTGACCTTTCAAACCTGGAAAAGAATAATTAGAACTTCAAAAATAATAAAGTCATATAAATTTCGTTGCTGATTTGAGACTAATGATAATCTTATTAAAATCAAGATTTCTAGAAAGCCATGCATCATACAAATATTGTTCAACTTTAATTTGCTGGAGATTATTTTTGAAGAATTATCATTTTATCATCTTAGCCCTATACTATATTCCTTTTTTCCATTAGTTTCATTTCATTATGTTTTGATTAAATGTGAACCATTCTGCAAGGATCTAGATATATATTCAAAATCTGAAAAATCAGAACTATTAAAATTGTCAAAATTGTGCATAAATCTAGAAAGATCTTAAGTTTGGAAAAGAAAAATATACCTAACTTTATCATGTGTGAATGTGAAAGGAGAGATTAAAGACATTTGGCCGAACAAATTCCAGCCAATGCCTAATTGTGTCTCACTTATTAGACAAAAGAATTTTGCAACAAATTTTCAAACTATTCTAAATACTACTATTTCTCTAATTAAAATTCTACATCCTGACAGGTACTCTCTCCGTTCCATATTAATTGTCTTGACATGTGACAAATTTCTCAACATATGCAATGTTCTAATATACGAAAGTACCATCATTAGATTCATAACGAAAATTATTATCATAAGAATATAGTTTTGTAATTTTTTGATAAAATATACTATAGGAAATTATTAATCAAAGATGACATTTTGAACAATTAATATGGAACAGAGGGAGTACCCTCTATCCTGCCGAAGCTAATTACAATTTATTAAGTGTAACCGGAGCATGCACTTAATAATACGATTATACATTCTTATTATTATATATGATTGTTCACTTTTATTATTATAATTGTTCACTACAAATATCCCTCTAAAATAAGTGCTTCAAGTGCATATAATATATATTGGAAACTAATTCTAGTTGAATGAGAAAAATATTAGTTACATTTTACAAAATAGGACTCAATCTTAATCCTAAAAGTGATAGCTTTGATGGAATACGGAGAGCAACTATTTATGCATCGTTCGATATTCTTAATTACAATTTTAAGTTTTACACAATCATAAAAAGTGTTCAACTTCTTACAAGTGAAATAAATATATATTTATCGAATTATCACCGAAACATTGAACTTCAAAAATAGCAAAAGAAGAAGAAGAAAACAAAATAAAACACCAGTGTTCAACCCATGCATGTAAGCTAGTGGATCAGGAGCAACCGCAAGGTAAGGAGAGGTTTAAATTGTCAATCGTTGTTCTAAATTTTGCAATTTTGATATATTAATCCCAGTTAATTTAAGATTTATAAATCTTACACTAACTACTATTCCATAAAAAAAAGTAAATGAAATGTAATAAAATATATTGTTTTCGTCCATTAAATTAAAAAAAATATATTTTTCAATGACAGTACATACATGTATAGATAATTACATGGAAAAGGAAAAAGAAATTAAAATGACAATAACCTTTGATCAAATGCATGGAAAAAGTCTACGATATTAACAATTAATTAATTCATCACAATGCAAGTTTCAATTTAAATAATTCAAAACAAACCAACAAATATTGTTATTAAGAGTAAGCTAGTAATATTTGAAATTGTCAATTAATTAAATTAAGTTAAATATAGTCAATCATATCTTATTATTATTATTATTATTATTATATTATTATTATTATTAATATTATATATTTTGAAAATTTTGGTTATCGGCCATGTTAATTATAACCTTATCTTTATTTCATATTTTCATCTACTTATTGTATCTTCTCCCCCAAGGCACAAACCTGAACTTTCCGTATATTATCATCCTAGATTAATATAATTCATCATCATTATTCCTTTTGTTTTCGTTTGTTTAGTTTAATGAAAGTACTAAGAAACTATGTCGTGAAGTTATCTATTTACTTTTAATTAGGTGAACACCTTTGCATTTTCTATGTAATTAACGTGTTAATTTGCTTGACAATGTTCTCGTTCGATTGCGTGCAGTTGAAGGCTAATCGTATTAGGGTACATGGGCACGAGTACAGGATACAGCGTGCACTCGCAAACATGTTAGCACTACCCTCTGTGCTGTAACTATCTCTGTAATATGAAATGATCCAAAAGGAGGGGAGGGAGAGTATGACACGTGTAATAACAATCGTCAAGGAATTATCTAGTGTGTGCCAGACCACTCAAGTATGATGCGGCATCTGACTATGATGTCGTGGACTCGTGGTTCATCTGCATGGGAATAATGGGATAATATTATTCTGCTAATTAGTGATTAATTTAATTAATCTTCTCGAGGATGACTCTTATGGTGTACTCCCGGGTTTTTTGGATTTTGGACCCTCAATTTTTGGGGTATTTATTATTTGATATCACACTTTTCAAAGTTTATTATTTGGACTATGTACTTTGTCTCCGATGACATTGTGGATATTATTATAGCAGTTCGGTCAAAAAAAGTCATTAAGTAAGTTTGACTATTTTTTTCCTTCCAAGTTTGCCCTTTAATTAATGATGAACTTCCAAGTTTTCCCTTGATTTATTAATTCTTTATTTTCCCTTCACTTATTTATTACTACCAAAATTCTCATATTTTAAATTTTTTAATTTAAAAATTATTAAGAACTTCAAAATTTTAAAAATTATAAATTAAAAATTAAAATAATAAAACATTTAAATAGTTAAAAAAGTTTAAAAATAAAAAAATGAAATATAAACTTAAAATTTAAGATTTTAAAATTTTAAAATTTTGAAAAATTTAAAATGTTAAAATGTTAAAATTTTAAAATTTTAAAATTTTAAATTTTAAAAGCTTAAAATTTCAAAATTTCAAAATTTTAAAATTAAAAATTAAAAAATGTGAAATTATAATAAATTAGCAACTAAAAATTAAAAATTAAAAATTAAAAACTAAAAATTAAAAAATTAAAAAATTAAAAATTGAAAATTTTCAAAAATTAAAATAAAAACATCAAAAATCAAAAATAAAAAAATTTAAAATTAAAATATTAAAAGATTAAAAAAATTTAAAAATTTTATAATTTTACAATTTTAAAAATTAATAATTTGGAAATTAAAAATTAAAAATTAAAATCAAAATGAAAATGAAAATGATAATTAAAAACTTAAAAATTATAAAATTTAAAATCAAAAATTTAAAATCAAAAATCAAAAATTAAAATTAAAATTAAAAATTTTAAAAATTAAAATTAAAAATTTTACAAAATTAAAAATTAACAAATGTCAAAAACCTTTAAAAATTGATAAGGGCAAATTAGGAATTTTTTGTGTATTAAGGCTCTTTGCCGGAGTAAAACTTAAGATTGGGCTAGATTTTTTGGGTACCCAAAGTACATGGTCCAAAAAATAAACTTTAAAAAGTGTGGTACCAAATAATAAATACCCCCAAAGTTGAGGGTCCAAAAACCAAAAAACCTATGTACTCTCTCCTTCCCATATTATTTGTCACATTAGACAAAATTTCAAAAACAAAAAAAATACTCTTCTACATTAATTTAGCTCATTGAAAATATAAAAATGTTGAATAAAATGGTGAATAAAAACAGAAAAAGGTGAATAAAAGAAATGGAAGAAAAAGAGGTAATTAATAAGGTTAATTTGTTAAATTTATAATTAATATGTTATTGGAATTATCAAGTGACAGATATTATGGGAAAAAAGAAAGTTAGTTAAAGTGACAGATAATATGGGAAGGAGGTAGTACCTTCGCCCCAAAATATTTATTCATTTGATTGATCTTTAATTTTACTATTGATTACTTACAAATTATTACAAATTACAATATATACAATTGTAATTCTTAGTAAGATATTTTTTCAATTGTAATTCTTAGCATATGTCATAATGATCCTCATCACACCGCACCAACTATATAGAAGAACGGAGCCTTCTTATGGTAACAAGTTAACAACAATCAAACCAATAGAACATACACTTATAACATATAATATATATGATTACGAAATGATAAACATCTTGCCTCAATATCATTCTTAACCATCTTGCATCTCACCTAATCACTCATAAAATTAAATATAAGTATATTTAAATCATTATAAAGGTATGTTTTATTATTTTGAGGGTTATTATAAACTATAAATAATATAAAAATATTTATTTCTTTATATATTTCATAAATATAAAACTATATATAAAATGTGCATTTTTTACTATGATTAATAAAATTAGCTATTATTTATATTTTTTGGACCTAGCAAATAAGTATTATATTCTTGTAATTGATAAATATACATAATTATTAGAGAAAATATTATTAAAAGTTAACAAAATGTGAAATATATATAATTCAAGATACATCTTGAGTCAAGATGTTTATCATGATCTTGATGATTATACAATTAATTTAGGCTCTGTTCAATATCCTACTATTTTCATACCTATGTATCTATATGGAGAGAAGCTTTCCATTAACGCGCGATTGCTACACTAACCCTTCATTATTATTATTATTATATTATTATTATTATTATTATTATTATTAGTAGTAGTAGTAGTAGTAGTAATATTGAAGCGCAGGATGTTTGCTATTATTACTACGCCAACGGGCAACGGGCAACGGGCAACCGGGTTCTGCATGAATTTATGATTTTCCACCATTAAAGAAGACACGGTTTTTATTTTTGTCGTATGCTGAATCGCTGATACATTTTCAAACCCTAACACACGCCCATGGACCCCATCGTCCCACTCAAGAAAAAAATGACTAGGTCTTTGAAGACTTCAAGTCCTCCAAATTTAATCCTCCGATTATTATTTTCGAGTTCTATCAGTATTTGTACTACTTCTCTACCTAAACAATCATCATCTCAATTATTATTTCAAAATTAATGCACATAAGAAAATAAGTGAAAAGTAAAATTTTATTAAATATATCCCTAACACAACTTCAATAATATATATAAAAAAAAGAAATTGGATTTAAATAATCTGAATTTTGGGTTATAGTAGACTAAATAATCTGAACTTTAGATTTGGTTCTAAATAATCTGAACTTTGGTCCCTTTGGATTTTAGTAGCACGTCACCGACTTAAGTTGAACTTAACTCGGCGGTTGGATGACGTAGCAGCGGAAGCACGTGTTTGGGCTTTTTAGCTGTGCCATGTCAGCTTACTATTGTCATCCCACCACAACTTAACTCGATGACGTGCTATATTAATATCCAAGGGGGTTAAAGTTCAGATTATTTAGAACCAAATCTAAAATTCAGATTATTTAGTCTATTATAGCCCAAAGTTCAGATTATTTTAATCCAATTTTCCTAAAAAAAGAAGAATAAAATTATATAAAATACATTCATTAATAAAAAAATAAAATAATTTCAGTTATTAAAATTATAAAATAACAAATAAAAGAATAAAATTTAATTAATTTGACAATCATTCACGGAGATATACTGTTTTTTGGGTTTCAATTAAATTAATTAACGTTCGTGTGTTCTGCACTCGTACCCCAAAAAAAAAAAAAAAATCCATATGATTGACGGTCCAATCTAGCTAGCTAGATGCTGATGTTCATTTTTATGATTTTTGTTAAAGTAATTTATTTGATTATATAAATCCTATCTCGTGTATGTTGGGTTCCTGTCTTCTTCCAACTCACAAGGGCGTCATTCACCTAATTTAAAAGTCAATACAAAGAGAATCCCATGCTGACTGAACCAAATTATATGGCTGTTTAGTTTTGTTTATGTTTTATCGTATTATGCAAAATGAAATGATCTTAAATGTTAGGTTAAGAATATATACATTGTTGTATGGATTAGGTAACTTAATGGTAAGGTTTGGTGAGATTTTTGGTCAAATAGTTTCATATAATTCTATAACTGATTGGTGCGTGTGTTATATTGCTCTTATTTCTTAATTGAATTTATATATCATGCTATATATTATATCCACAAATTAAAGAAAAAAAATGAAACATATGGTTAATATATATATATATATGAACGGTATGTGTCTTGAATAAGAAGATTAATAATCATTTTGAATTGTTCATGATTTATATTTTTGTAATTTTTAATAATATTTTCTCTAGTAATTATATATGGTTAATATATATATATATATATATATGAACGGTATGTGTCTTGAATAAGAAGATTAATAATCATTTTGAATTGTTCATGATTTATATTTTTGTAATTTTTAATAATATTTTCTCTAGTAATTATATATGGTTAATATATATATATATATATATATATATATATATATGAACGGTATGTGTCTTGAATAAGAAGATTAATAATCATTTTGAATTGTTCATGATTTATATTTTTGTAATTTTTAATAATATTTTCTCTAGTAATTATATATATTTATTAAATATAAGAATATAAAACTTATTAGCTAAGTCAATAAATATAAATGTAAAATTTTTTTGAGTCATGATTTAGATTAAATTCAAAATGATTATATATTGCTAAAGCTGGGTAATAGGTCGTCTCGTGTCAGATTCGTATTCGTGTTAGAGTTAAATGGGTTGAAGAACCCCAAACTTGAAACCTACTCATTTAATAAACGGGTCAGAATTATTTGACCTGAACCGTTTATCAAATAAACGGGTTGACCTGAATCTAATCTATTTAATTAAATGGGTTAACGGGTCAACTTTGAGTAATCTATTTACCTCATAACAAACATATATTATATAATGACCGTCAACTTAGGAAGACAAAATGCAGGAGTTTCGACCATTTATTTATTATCTACCAACTCATTTATTTAAGATTTCTTTAATATTTGGTATAACTCAAGTTAAAGCTATGCTAAACAATACATAACAAGCTCAAGCAAAAGTAAAAACATTATCTTACTTAAACGGGTTAAATGTATCTTTTTTCATGTCAATTTTCTCACTAACCCAATCACTAAACGGGTTTAATGTGTCATTTTTTGTATCCATAATCTCAACCCAAACCTAACCCTATTAATTAAACGAGTTTACCGTATCAACGCATTTAACTAAACAAGTTGAAAATATATACCCAAACTCATTTAACTTCGTTTCTGTAATCGTGTCGAGTCAGCTTTTCTCAACTCTAATATTGACCATCTTGAATCAAGATTCTTATTATTTTGTAAATGTATAGTATTGCAATGTAAGAATTATCTTTTTTCGTCTTTCAAATTTTTCGGAAGAAACCATAACTTTTTGTTATATATATCTTTTTAACACGAGTAAACAACATTGTCTAACAAATCATTCTCTCAAGGTATTTTCCTAGAGCATCCTCACTAGCTAAAATAGATAAGTCCTTATGGAAATTAAAATTACAAATCTCAGACGAACAAACTGATCGGATGATCAAATTTTATTAACCAATCAGCATCATGATTTCCTCGACGAAATTAAAGACATGAAAAACAGACTCTGTGACACATCCCCATAAATATTTACAGTTTTGTGATATGTTTATCATTTTCATAAGTAGTTTATTTATGCTTAGGTCAGGTGGAAAGTTATACTATATAGTAGTACTCCAATAGCACTTAAATACGGTTCTTCAAGACTGCTGAGTTCTTCGTCATCTTCAGGGGGGTCTAAAAGGATCTCTTTTCACATTGGGTGATCTTACTACCATTGAAGTATTTAAAGGGTGTACGTTGTCCATGTAAATCGTTTTAACACCTTTGCTACATAAGCTGACTAATGCACAAAAACTCGATTATCAAATTCAACTTGTAAACCAAGTCAAAACTTGGTTTTACCGATATCTTTCATTTTAAACTCTTTCTTTAAGCAATATGTTGCTTTTCGAAGCTCTTCTAGAGTTCCAATAATGTTTAAATTGTCAACATAGACAACACTTATAACAAATTCAGATCCAGATCTTTTTATAAAGATGCATGGGCAAATGGGATCATTTGTGTAACCTTCTTTCAATGGATACTCACTAAGACGATCCAGATTGCTTTAAGCCATATAGAGATCTATTAAACATGATTGAGCAAAGTTCTCGAGGATTCTTATTTGCTTCAGGCAATTTAAATCCTTCCGGGAGTTTCATGTAAATGTTACTATCAAGTTTCTCATATAAGTAAGTTGTAACGACATGCATAAGATGCATAGTGAGATTTTCATGAACTTCCAGACTTAATAGGTATCGAAATGTAGTAGCATCAACTACAGGGGGGTACGTTTCTTCATAATCGATACCCGACCTTTGAGAAAACCCTTGGGTAACAAGTCGCGCTTTATATCTTACAATCTCATTTTTCTCATTTCGTTTTCTTAAAAAGACCCATTTGAATCCCATAGGTTTGATACCCTTTGGTGTACGGACTACAGGTCCGAATACTTCTCTTTTTGTAAATGAATCTAATTCCGCCTTAATGGCATCCTTCCAGTTTGGCCAATCTTCTCTTTGTCAACATTCCTTAACAGACCGCAGTTCATGATCCTCGTTTTCATTCATGATATTGAGCGCTATATTATATGAAAACATTGTATCGACGTCGATTTCATGTCGGTTTCATCTTCTCCCAGTAATGACATAATTGATTGAGATCTCATCATTTTCGCGATTTTCAAGTACATGAACTTGAGGTGCGACTTCCTCATTTGTCATGTTTGGGGACTCTTCTGGAGTCAACATTTCCTCATGTTGGTTATCATTGTTCTTTGCTTCTTTTCTTTTCGAGGATTTTTATCTTTGAACTGACTGGCCTACCATGCTTATTTGTGGTCTAGGCTCATTTGTAATGATGTTTTGTCCTACAGGGACATCGATTCTACAAGAAACATTAGCAGTTGGGACATAGGATTTAGTGACTCTCTTTGGGTAAGAAAAGGCATCTGGCAATTCATTCGCTAAAGTTTGTAGACGAATTATGTTTTGAACTTCCAGTTCACATTGTTTTGTATGAGGATCAAGATGTGTTAATAATAATTCATTCCAACTTATCCCCTTGTCCATATGTTTATTTTCTCCCCCTCATGTTGCGAAGACTGTCTCATCAAAATGACAGTCAACAAATCTTGCTATAAACATATCTCCAGTTATTCGCTCTAGATACTTAATTATATATGGATGGAGATTCGTACCCAACATGTATTCCCAATCTTCTTTAGAGTCCCATCTTAGTGCGATGTGGTGGGGTAATTGGAACATACACCGCACATCCAAAAGTTTGTAGATGGGAGATATCAGGTCCATGGTCGTAAACCAATTGTAGGGGGGAATATTCTTGATAACCTGTCGGCCTTATGCGGATCAATGTCGCGGCATGCAATATAGCATGTCCCCAAGCACTTATGGGAAGCTTGGCCTTTATAAGTAATGGTCTTGCAATTAGTTGCAAGTGGTTGATAAATGATTCTGCTAGACCATTTTGCGCATGGATATGTGACATTGGATGCTCAACCTCTATGCCAACTAACATACTAAAATTATCAAAAGCTTTTGATGTAAATTCACCAGCATTATCAAGATAGATTTTCTTGATTGTATGATCTGGAAAATGTGCTTGTAATTTAATCAATTGAGCTAGCAAACACACATGTGACCACCTCGTTGATGCATCAACTAAAACCATAAAGTATCTGAAGGGTCCACATGGCGGGTCTATTGGACCACAAATGTCACCTAGTATACGTTCCATGAATTTGGGGGATTCAACCCCCGCCTTAACTAGTGATGGTCTTATGACTAATTTCCCTTGAGAGCAAGCTACGCATGTGAACTCATTAGATTGAGGGATCTTCTGGTCCCTTAAATTAGGTCCATATGAGTTCTTTGTAATTTTCGCATCGTGTTTGATCCAAGGTGCCCCAATCTATCATGCCATATGATAAATTTTTTATCATTAATAAACTTCTGGTTTACTAGAATATGTGTTTCAATTGGGTTAGTCATTGTGTAGTATAACCTAGAGAATAATGATGGTAATCTTTCTAACATACATCTTTTGCCTAAGGCAAACTTTATAATATGCAAATATTCGACATTGCTTACTCTAGTTGTCTCAATATGATATCCATTTCTGCGAATATCCTTGAAACTTAATAAGTTTTTTTGGGACTTGGTGGAATACAGTGCATCATCAATATGAAATATAGTCCCACTGGGTAATGTTATATGGGCTCTTTCGGAACCTTCAATTAAATTTGAACTACTTGAAATAGTGCTAAGATTTGCTTCTTTCATCAAGAAATAAGAAAAATCATATATATATATTTCTGGGTATAAAGGGTGAGGTTGGAATTTCCATATTTTGAAGAGGGCATTTTTAGAAAAGTATAATTAGCCATTTTTACTTTTTGTTTTTAAAATCACTTTACATGTATTTATTATAAGTATGAGTTACTACTAAGAAGATACACAATTAATTAATTAACAGAAGCGTGAGTGTTGGAATTATGTGTTTTGAAGAGGGCATTTTGGGAAAGTTGAGTAATTTTACTTTTTTTAAAATTTATTATTAGTATGAGTTACTTTTAAGAATTAAAAAAAATAACTAATTAATAACATATAATAAATGAAATGAGGATTTATGTTTCATATAAAATCATATATTAATAAGTCAATTATTCATTATATTGAACTTTATTGAACATAAAAGAAAAAAATTGTTAAATAATTTAATAACATACAAATCTATATACATGCGATATCTAAATATCGTCCATTACATAAAATATTTTATTCACACACACATTTATTTATAATAATAATAATAATAATAATAATATTAAACTATATGAAAATCAGATTAATTTATATAGTCTTGCTAATTTCATTAGTAAAGTAGAAAGCGCACTTCGCCTTGATATGTGTATAATTTTGTTGAGTGTTGTAAGATCTGATGCTTGCATTGCTTCCTCCCCTCCCTTTTTGTTGTTTTTATTTTTTTATCATTAAAGGGCAAGTAGCCCATATTCATTTCACCAAAAGGCCCAACGGAGGTTGTTGTTTTGGAGGGTGTTTGTGCAAATTTGTTGGGTTTTTTTTATTTGTTTTATAATAATTATCATTTTTTATTTTTCAATATCTAATTTAATTATTTTAATTTTAATAATTATGTTAACTTTTTACTTTTTCAATTAATAAAAATACTCATACTCACATTCTCTCACTTCCTACACCTTGGTATTCGAACAAATACCTTGGAAAATAGTATTATTTTAATTATGTGGGTAGTTTTCAGTTAAACCTTGGTATGTGAAATTTTTTTAAATATATTAATTAATATGGAACGGGGGGAATATAATGACCAAGAGTTTGCCTTGTAGTTTATGTTCACATTCAAATTTATCATTTTATCCTCGAATACAATTAATAATAAAAGACTTGCTTTGTAGTTTATATTCACACTTGAATTTATTGTTTTGTCCTCGAATACAATAAATAAGGATGCTAACATCAATTGAAAATTATGTTATTAGGCCTATAAAATTGGACGAATGGGTTGAATACAAATTGTATATATATTTGGTAAAGGCCAGTACACGTCATGTGTATTTTCGATTGACAAATTTTGACATTAAAAGTACAAGTCTTTGTATCTAAATTCAAGTAAAAACTAATAATAATTTTAATAGTTACAAAACTTGGGTCATGCTCATTTTAGAGTATAAGATAGTTGGAGGGTGGGATGGAGTGGGTGGATAGGATAGTGTTGGGAAATGTAAGTCATTTGCTTTAAAATAAGAATTTTAAAATATAGTTTATAGTCACATCACTCACAATATTTATTAAATATATAAAATTTTAAATATATACTATATAAAGTACTTAAGGAAGCATGAATAGTGTGAAAAATGTGGGATAAAATAACGAAAAATGTCTTGAATAAGATAAATTTATCATATTACAAAAAAAATAGGGTCAAACCCGTCCAATGGACGGGTAGCATAGCTAGTCTTAAAAAATAAGTGCAACCGTATTCTAACAATATGTAAATTTTAATAGAACATTTTTTTTGAGATCTAAAAGATAAATGAAACTTGCCAATCATTTAATAGGACAAAATTGCTAAGCACTTGATCTGTTATCCATAAGTAAGATTAGAGCAATCCAAAATTTCATGATATTTACTTTTCTTACATAAACCTCTGGACACAAAAGTAATTATTCATAAAAATATTCATAAAATAATTATTTAATATAAACAAAATATTTATACAAGAAAACAAAAATGCATCCTACATTAGTTATTACTAGATAAGGTACCCGTGCGATGCACGGGTATAAAAGTGCTGGATTTTATTATTTGCAAACTGCATTACATACTTGTTCTGGGAATCACAAAAAACTATGTACAAAAGTTTGGAACTTTAAGAGTTGATGTGCGAAAGGAAGTTTTGCACTTTGTATCTACATGATGGTTATCAACTCTTTTCATTCCTGAGACCTGAGATAGCAAAGTTGAGATTATGGTTAATATCAAAGGTAAAGACGTATATGTATTGATAAGGAAAGATAAGTGACAAATTGAGGTGGCAGAAGGGAGGGGAAAACTAATCCATAGTAAGTATTGTGACACAGCCACTATGTAGTCAAATTTTTTTTGGCAAAAAGCAAAATGGCAAGGCAACCAATAGAAGATAGGTCCGAGTTGGCCAAAAACAAAAGGGAAGAAGCCAACAACCGATAGAAGGCGATTCAGTAAAGGAAAAGGTCTTCGGTTGCTTAACATGCCGAAAAGTCAATTATTGGATTTTACTCTTGGGCAAGTGACTTCACCATGTCATCTGTTGGGTCCGCTATGGAGAGGACCACGAACGTGAGGGTCTCTTGCTGCTGGTAGGTACGGTAGTTAACTTTGACGATAAATATGTGTTCTTTGTTACTGTAATGCAAATCAAGACATTCTGTATTAACAATTTCATCCTGTAAGTACAACAAAAAACATAAACGAAAGAATTATCAAATGAACATGTAATATCTACTGTAAACAAGATAACCCAAAAGATTACCAAATTGAATGCATAACCAGATTCCACAAACAATTTAAATCAAAGAATTACTAAATTCAATGCATAATCAGATTCATGAAGGAAAAGAGTTGGGTGGATTTAACCAACTACATGATTTTAATCATAAACAAAGCCAAATCGATAGAAGAAATACAAAGAAGTAGGTGATGTTAGTGACGAAGGAAATAATTTGGCCGCCGCCTCTTCCCGTAGAAGCTAAGCAAAATCTATGAGCTATGGATCACACGAGTTTACTACCATTTTTTTTGTTGGAGTTACGATAGCTAGGTATAAACTTTGCTAGATTATATATGTCCCCACTTCTCTTACAAACATAACATCCTGCTTTCTATGCGAAAGTTGTTTTACGGTCTTACTTTTGTGTTTTCATTGTGACGACACAGTGACTCCATATTATTATCAATTAGCTAAGTAATGTTTAACTTAGAAAACTAGTAATCCATGACAACTACACACCCATTGAAAATAGAGTGAATCATTCTATTTTTCATTACACTGGAAAACAAACAATATGTTGAAATACTACAAAACATGTGCAAAGGATAGAAGTGACTAAAAGAAACGAACTTACAGATTTTTCACTTGGATGTAACTAATGGAACTGTCCAATGAAAGTAAGACCTAAATCTCAAACAGCACGCTATCTGAAAATGTGATGGCCATAATTAGATAAAGTAGCACACAAAACTTAACATTGGGGACCATAGCAATTTAGATAAGCCGACAACATAGATTGTGTTACAAGAAAATCTCTCCCTCCTCTCACTAAACTCTCTCTCTCAAGAACTCTCCGAATTGGCAACATTGGCCCAGTTGGTCGCTGCAGGAATGAGAGAGATCAGTAGTTGCTTTAATTGGCAACAACACCATGCAATGATCAGAATGAATACTGAATGAAATCTCTCTGAAATTCTCTCCTTTTTTTTTTCTTTTGATTTTGATTTCCTGAGAAGCCTATCATATATGTTTTAGACTCAAATAAAACCACATGCGAAAAAGAAGGGGAAAAGCAGCATGGTGGATATCAACATCACTAATGGGTATGTACCGCGTTACCCACAACGGTTCAAATCTCCACAACTTTGCTGCCATACGTCACCTGTACACCAGCATTAACTTTAGGAAAAGAAACACCCACATAAGAAAGAAGCATTTGTGGAAGATGTGTACAATAGTGTCACTGATCCAGAAAACCGACCTGTTGCACTTCATTAGCAACTGGCTGTCTTCCTATTCCCCACGTTGCAAAACTAACAATTTCAATAAACTCTCAACATGCGATCCTCTGGATCGGCAAGACGAAATCCTATTCAAGGGTTTCAAATTAATGAATTTTGACAGCCAGACGTATAAGTAATTAACTTCAACAAACAAGCAGTAGTTTACCTTCAATGCTTCTTCGATTTCTGCGTCGTTGCAAGCAGCATCTTCAATGTTCACAGGAAGTGTTGGCACACTTTTGCTCACACAATATATTTTGCGCACCTGAATTTCAACCTGCACAGATCATATATGAGCCCACTATCAACCAACAGAAAGACCTGGGCAAATCAAAAGGAGGACATAGAGGTGATCACATGTCCATTGAACTGAACCTAACCAAAGCCTTGCCAATAGTCCAACCATTAGATTTTATCCTTTAATCAACCAAACATAGTATTCTATGCCTCTCCATTGACCCTCTAGAACTTCCTCCCACAAATGAAATCAAGCCACTCAGTTCTCTCATAAAACAATAGATCACCCCCTGCGAGCTAAATTACATGTTTGGTGGACTTGAGTAACCAACCCATTTTTTGACTATCTGCACTATAAACCCAACTATTTGCACTATAAACCCAACAGAGTACCTTGAACCCAAATATCACGCTTGCTACAATCTAATTTGAAAAAAATACTAAATTTGCGGCTAAACAACTAACTCAAAAACAAAATCATATGAAGATGTGAAATTAGGAACGGGAATGGATAGAAATCATACCCAAAGACAAACGATTCCCCCTACATAGGCTACATTGATCTATCATTGAAGTTGGTAGATTTGAGATTATTGACCAACTTAATCTCCCGACATTCTTTCTGTGTTTATTAGTATGAATTAGAGCTTGAAAAACTTGCAACAAAGCTTGAGGAAGAGAGAAGATTGCTCAGGCAAAGA
Organism: Portulaca oleracea; assembly: GCA_029582165.1. Classification (NCBI taxonomy): domain Eukaryota; kingdom Viridiplantae; phylum Streptophyta; class Magnoliopsida; order Caryophyllales; family Portulacaceae; genus Portulaca; species Portulaca oleracea. Next base: position 10,076,463 of record CM055884.1, read on the forward strand.
GATGAACACATAAAGGAGCAACAAATCAAAATTGATAATCTGAGCAACTTGGTGAATTCTTCAAACACGATTCTGAAAACAATAAATAACACATCAAGACAACACCTACCTTCCAATGAGATCCGAGCATGGCGTTTTCATATCTGTGAGGGAGAGAGAGAGGAGTTGAGCGCTAGAGCGTTGGCGGTGCTCCGGGGATCGCACGGCGGCTTCGGTCGTCTGAGCTCCAGAGGAGGGTGGTGGCGGTGGCGACGTGGGTAGAGCCGACGAAGGGCGGCAACGTCGATGGTGGCAGCAACTCAAGGAAGAAGAAGAAGATAGAGAGACAGAGAGGAGGAGAGCTGGGTGGAGGTGCGGTGGAGGTCGGCAACAATGATGGAGTTCGGGGTCGGCGAAGGTGGAGAAGAAGAAGGAAGAAGAAGAAATGAGGGGTTGCTGTGGTGTGCGTCGAGGTGTGCAACTCGAAGAGAAGAAAGAACGAAAGGAAAGAAGAAGAAAGAGAGAGAGAGAGAGAGAGAGAGAGAGAGAGAGAGAGAGAGGAAAATGAAAAAGAAAAAAAAATAGTCTGATAAATCTTCAAATAAACTTTCGTCCCCCAAAAAAAATTAAGCCTCTTTTATTGTATAGAGAATATATAGTTGGAGGAGTCATCCCATGTGTGGAATTGAATATTAGGAACCAGATGGACGGCGGAACATAACTTTTATGGGGGAAGGTCTCATTCATTTACCAGCGTTCCTCACGCTTTGTAGCCCCCTTGTGACACACCTTGTCTGTCCTACAAAATTCATCAATTCCTCCACTTACTTGGGTTTTAATACAAAAATTACCAGAGTTTTTGTACAATAAATTATAAGTTACCATAAAAAGTTTGGAGTTAAAGTATATGAAACTTGATTATGTATATATGTTCTTTCCTTTCCATATTAGTTTTCGTGTATTTATTTTTTTATAGTCTTGATTGATAATATCTTATACAATAGTTTATTAAAAGATTATAATATTATATTTTTATAATAGTAATATTCCATAGTATTTTTATACTATATAATATATAGACCTGTCAATACGGGCGGGCGGACGGGTTACGGATCGGTCGTATATCAGGTTCGGGTAAATACGGGTCGGGTGTATTTCAGGTTCGAGTAAATACGGGTCGGGTGTATTTCGGGTTCGGGTAAATACGGGTCGGGTGTATTCCGGTTTCCGGCGGTTTGGGTTGGGTTTACGGGTCATGGTCGCCCTTTTTCTCAATCACTTACAACTAATAAAATAGATTATAATTAGTCCAAGACACCTGTGTAATATACCATTCCATTCCAAGTTCGACCACCACGATATGTCATAGTTGTATAGACATATTAATATACACCTAAGGGACAAAATTTGGCAATCTTCAAGTCTACATGTATTATGCGGTTTACGTCAACAATCCATGAATAACAATACCTATGAAATATATAGGGTTTTGGGATGCTAATATACTGAACTTTTGGGGTATTGGACAATAATGCACTAAACTTTGACCTTGGACAATAATACACTATTTTACTGAAAGAGAGGAGAGAAGCGAGATTGCAGGAGTTTGAGGGTTCACTGAAAGAGTGAGTGAGTGATAGTGTTAAGGTTTTGTTTTGGTCATTTGTTATTTGATTATTTCATTTGTACGTCTCTCTCTACGCATAGCTTTCTAAAGTCACCCAATATTTTACTTTTGGACCTTAATTTTCAAGAAATGAGCCCATTTTTTTGCACAAGGCCAAAGTAACCAAAAACTTAAAATTAAAGTGTCTGACCCAACGGGTCGACCCAGACCTGACCCGTTTTTTACCGGGTTCTCTGGGTTGGGTCATTTTCGGGTCCCGGGTCGGAATTTCGTGTTCAAAACCCACTTTTTGCGGGTCGATTTGGGTCGGGTTTCCAGATCGGGTCGAGAATTGCCAGGTCTAATAATATAACATTATAAATATTGAGAAATTAGTCCCGCTAATGTGAAAACATCAAAAAAAAAAAAATTACAATAAGCTCATTCATGCAAACATACGCAAAATACTTCATGTGTTGTTAGGGATCGAGTGTGTTAGGGCTAGGACTTAGGATGTACGATATGTGTACGTTGTAGGAAAGCTTGCATGTAAGTCTTTGTTTGTCTTTCTGTAATGTTGTTAGGGTCTTGTTTAGACTTTCTTAACTTTTGACTTATAATAATTCAAAAAGATAATGTTGAACACTTTGATAATAACATTACTTGCAATTGCTCATTGCGTATTCTCTCCATTCTCTTTTATGGCCCACTTTCATGTTTTTTGAGATCTATTAATTAATAATATTTTATAATATTTTTATAAAAAAATACAATATTATACTTTTCTAATAGTAAATTTTATTATGAATCGCTAATGCCATTAATTTAATATGATGAATATTTATAGAAATTACGATATTAATTTATAGTCAAATTTTAAACACAGAAATTGTTGGATTGAATGTGGAGACCAATTTTGGTTGGTCTCTGTCTCTTGGGGAGTAAGGTAGAAGAGTTTGAGCGGGAATCAAATTGTTGATTTGTTACCTGCCTCCTTTTGTAATTCATTGGCTGCAAGGACGCTAGTAACCCTAAATAATTGTGTTAATCTTATACTATAAATAGAGCCTAGGTGTTAGGCTTATTGGTGACGCAATATAATTGAGAGTGTTTCATCTGACTACAAGAGATTGACATGTAATCTCTGTGTCCCTGAGGAAATTGCATGAGGCTCATCTATGATTATTGAGTTCACAGTTTGTGATTCTAGGGATGTTGTGAGAGATTGTGGAGGTCTAAGAATATCTGAAACATTGTTGTAATCCTCTAATCCGCCAGCAAAAGTTGCTTCTTTTGATGGATGAGAAGCCAGAACAGATGGAACTGAAGGATTTGGAGAGCTTGATGGTCAGACATTCAGTATGGTGAGCCTGACATTAGCTCGGAACATGACTTTTAACATCAATATAAAACCTCGAGTTTTTGAGTAGGATGTCGTTAATAAAAGTGTTGTGGTTAACGTTAGATTTAAGTTTCGAGGACGAAACTTCTTTTAGTGGGGAATGATGTAAAACCCCGAAAAATGCTTGTATGTTTACCGTTAAATTTCTTGACGTGCATTTTCTTTCCGTTAAATATATTTATATATATATATATATATGTATATGTATATGTATGTTTCACATGGTGCTTTGAGACCGCGAGTGGGTTACTTGGAATTTTTAGTGACTGAAAAATATTAGTTAGGAAATTTTCGGTTATCGAGTAATTTTATTGGGATCATTTTGTAGGATCCGTTTTAGAAAAAGTGTTGTTTTTAGGAGAAAATTTTTATGAGATGTGTTAAAAGAAATTTTCGGTTACTTGTTTAGTGGTCACTATGATCGAGTTTCTTCAAAATCATCGTTGTATTTGAGTTAAAGGTAGCTTCCTTCCGCCCTGCATCTTGTTACACTTTCATACATCAGTGTTTAGTGATTACTAATATATAATTTTTATGAGAGTGCTTTCAGATCTCTTCTCTATTTAAGGTTAGCAGCTTTTTCTTGTCCTTTCATCTGATAAAAAGGGTACAACTGAAACAAGCGTTTCTTGTTGTCTTTTCATTTTTGGTCTTAGTAATGTAGACGAGTTTTTCTTCCTTGAATTAAGAAATATTGTTTCTATATTTAATTTTTCATATTATATTTGTTTATATTGGCAGGCGCATATGATTTCTGTTGTTCTTAACTTCAGTTACAACAGCACTCCGGAAATTTTTACACCTTACTTGGACGAAATACTGAGCAAATTAATTATCATTTTATAAGTAAATTGAGTGAAAAGTTTTATGATGCTAAGGGTGTTCAATCAGGGAAGAAGTAGTATGTTATGTCTTTCTTCTTGTTGGTAATTTATAATATTATAAGTAGCATTGATGTTGCCAATGTATGATTTAGAATGGCTTACAATCGGTTTAAGAGGGAGCGTTGATTACATTTGTAGAAGTATATGGGTAGTTGTTTGTTATACTTTCTGTTATAGCTAATAGAAAGTTGTTTATGGTTTAGTTGAGTCTTGGAATCTGTTCTGAGTTCCTATATATACAACATTGTGATATGCAGTCAGTCAGATTGTCTCAATATACAATACAAGATTTCTCTCAATCTTTCTCTCTTGTTTTACATGGTATCAGAACGAGGCATTTATGATCCTTGCTTTTATTGATCTTCTCTCTTTTTCCTTTGATTAAACTTTGATCATCCTGATCAAGTTAAATCAAGAGAGACGATTTAATCAAACATGTTTGACAGTAGTAGTCTGAGTGCTCGGTTGGAGAGTTTTCACAATGATCCTTTGTATTTGCATCCTTCTGATCATCCAGGAATGCAATTAACAAACATCAAGATGAATGGAGTGAACTTTCAGAAATGGAGTCGAGCAGCAAAGATTTCTCTTCGATCTAAGGTAAAAATTGGATTCATTGATGGTACCTGCCCCAAACCCACTAGCTCCACTGATCCTCTTTATGATCAATGGATGAGATGCGACAGTATGGTGGAAAGTTGGATTCTAAACTCTATAGAACCAACTTTATATGATGCATTCATATATGTTGATTCTACTGTACATCTATGGAGTGAGTTGAATGAAAGATTTGGTCAAAGTAATGGTCCTTTGTTGTTCAAGATTCAAGGAGAAATTTTAGAATTATTCCAAGGAAATGATAGTGTGGCAGTATACTACACAAAGTTGAAAAGACTTTGGAATGAATTGGTTGATTTAAGCGGCATTCCCTTGTGTGATTGCAAGACAACCCATCCAAATTGCAAGGCAATCAAGAAAAACCATGGAGTTAGATCAGAACCAGAAGCTTATGCAATTTCTATTACACTTGGATGATAGTTATGACACTATCAAAGGGCAGATTCTGTTGATGGATCCTCTCCCCAGTGTCAACAAAGCTTGCTAGATGGTTGAAAGAATCGAACAACAAAACAAGGTGACAGGAAGTTTGCTTGGCAATAAGGAGATTGCTGCTGCAGTAATAAGAAACAATACATCCAATGCTGATGGATCTAATGCTGCTTTCTTAGCAAGAGGATATGGAGGTCCAAATGGTTCTAAAGCCAAGAAAGATGGAAAGCAGTCGCAGTCACAGTTGAAGCAGGGCAAATTTTACACTCATTATCAGAGGATAGGACATACTATTGATCAATGTTTCCTTATTCATGTGTTTCCCGAATGGTATGAAAAAAGAGGAAAATGAAAGAAGGTCGCTGCTCATGTTTCAACCAATCAGAGTAATCAAAATATGGAGTTGGTTCAGGAGGAACCTCTTGGTGGTATGGAATCTACAAGAGCTTCAAATGGCTCAAATCAAATTGATCTTTAAGCATTGGCTCAGGAGATAATGAAGATGATGAAGGGGAAACAATCAGATGAGAATCTCCATGGTGGTTTTTTGCTAGCTTTGCAGGTAATCCCTCACTGGTTTATACCCACTTTGTGCTTGTTGTGCTTCGGCTAGTAGTTATCATAATACCTGGATCATTGATATAGGAGCCACAGATCATATGACATATAATTTAAAAATTTTCTTTCACATATATAATCTACCTAAAACTTTATCCATTACCCTATCTGATGGTTCTGTAAAAAGAGTCATCCAAGCTGGACATATTCGATTTAACCCTTCCATTATTCTTCGCAATGTTCTTCTTGTGCCAGGATTTCAATTTAACCTCTTGTATGTTGCTAAGCTTCTTAATGATCTTGGTTTAACTGCCATATTTTCTTATGATCAATGTATTATTCAGGACATTACAACTAAGAGAGTTGTAGCTGTTGCAAAGCAACAAGGGGGCTTATACAAATTGCCATTCAATACTGGTGCTGACATGCTTTCACTTCCTGAGAATAAGACCATTACTCATGTCAATCTTTCTCTAAACCCTTCCTCTCTTAATGTGCCAAGTACTGATATTCTTCATGCACGTCTTGGACACACATCTGATTCTACAATTCATCATGTACCTTGGTATAAATCCAATGTATCTACAAAAAAAGCTTGTACACATTCTGTTTGAAAGCCTTGTATAATGGCAAAAATACATCGTTTACCCTTCAATAAAAGCACAATTAAAACTACTCATCCTTTTCATTTAGTCCACATGGATCTTTGGGGTCCTTACAAGATTACTAGCATTACTGGTGCTCTTTATTTTTTGACTATTGTTGATGATTACACAAGATTTACTTAGACTTTTCTTTTGCAAAACAAATCTCAAACTAAACAAACTATAGCCCAGTTCATTAATATGGTTGAAACTCAATTTTCTACCAAAATACAAACAATTAGGAGTGACAATGGTACTGAATTTATCAACTCTTTTTGCTACAATTTGTTTTCTAACAAAGGAATTTTACAATAACGATCAATTGTCCATACACCTCAACAAAATGGATTTGTTGAACGAAAACATGGACACTTATTAGAGACAACTAGAGCAATAAGATTTCATGCAAAGTTTCCTAAAAAAATTTAGGGAGAGTGTATTTTAGCAGCCACACATCTGATAAATCTTTTACCCATGAAAAATCTATTTTGGAAAACCCCTTTTGAACTATATATAATAAACCTCTTGAATACCAAAATTTGAGAGTTATTGGTTGCTTGTGTTTTTCCAGAAATCCCACCATTTCAGATAAATTTGAATCAAGGGCAAAAACCTGTGTTTTATTGGGATACACAGTTGGACTTAAAGGATATAAGGTTTTTGATTTAGAAACTAGACAAATTTTTCACAGTTGTGATGTTCTTTTTTCAGAAACCATTTTTTCTTTTAAACAAAGCATCAATTCAAATTTACAATCTAACAAGGATTTCCATGATTCCATTTCACCTTCATGTTCCTCTGACATAGCCAAATTTGATTTTACTCCATCTATTTCTTTTCCTATGTCCACATCTTCTGTACCTATTTCTCTAGATTTTCCTAATCTTGCAACTCCTCCTCCTTCTTTTTCAGACATTCCAATTACATCTGAATCTATCATAAACTCCACTGAACCATCACATTCTTCTGAATCATCACATTTTCCTAGCTTAGTTCCACTTCCTTCTACTGCTGAATCATCACCAAATTCTTATCCCGCCACATCTCATGACATGACTCCTACACTTAATCTCAGGACATCAACTCGAACAAGGAAAGCACCAGTATGGATTAATGATTACCAGTGTCCCCTGGTTCTTATTAATACAACAGTTCCATCTCATATTAACCCTTATGCTTCTATTCCTTCTCCTTCCACCACTTCTGGCTCATAATATTTCTTATCCTTTGCTAACCTGGCACATCTTACCCCTTCATATGTGGCGTCCTTGGTCAATGTATTCAATACACCTGAACCTGCTACATACATCCAAGCAAAACAGTTCCCTGAGTGGGTAGCAGCCATGCAGAAGGAGCTCTCTGCACTAGAGCAAAATCACGCTTGGATCATGACTCCCTTGCCAATGGGGAAGAAAGCCTTGACCTCTAAATGGGTCTACAAAACCAAATATAAGCCTGATCGTAGTGTGGAGAGACACAAAGCTCGTTTGGTCATTCAAGGCTTTAAGCAGGTAAAGGATAAAGATTACAAGCACACATTTTCCCCAGTAGCCAAACTCACAGCAGTCAGAGTTTTTATAACTCTTGCTACTTCCAAGGGCTGGCCTTTTCATCAATTGGACATTAATAATGCTTTTCTTCATGGATATATTGATGAGGAGGTATATATGTTTCCACCTGAAGGTTATACTTCGGCAAAGGAAGGAGAGGTTTGCAAGTTGCAGTGATCGATGTATGGATTAAAGCAAGCATCCAGACAGTGGAACCTGGAACTCACTAAGTTTTTGTTGAGTAAAAGTTTCACTCAATCAAAGAGTGACTATTCTCTTTTTACAAGGGATTCTAATGGAGGTTTTACTTATGTGCTTGTTTACATTGATGATCTGCTCATTTCAGGAGATGACACAGCTGGTATCAAAGCTCTCAAATCTGATTTACACACAACATTTACTATCAAAGATTTGGGAATTGCACAGTATTTTCTGGGCATTGAGATATCATGTTCTGCTGCTGAAACTATTTTGAACCAACGCAAATACATTCATGACATTCTTTTGGATGCTAGAATGATGGATGTAAAGCCTGGTCCCTTTCCTCTACCCAATGGACTCAAGCTGTCTGTTGATGAAGGAGATCTTTTTCTTGAACCTGATCAATACAGAAGATTGGTAGGGAGACTGTTATATCTCACTTTAACCAGGCCAGACATATCTCATTCGGTTCAACATTTGAGCCAATTTCTTCAATCTCCACGACAACCTCATGTTGATGCTGCTAGACATGTTCTTAGATATCTCAGAGGCTCCATTAATTTGGGTCTTTTTTATCCAGCTGGTCATAATTTTTCTGTTCGTGCTTACTGTGATGCAGACTGGGGTCCTTGAAATTTTCGGCACTGTAACGTGGTTAGCGTGATCCGGTACTTGTCGTTCTCTCTCAGGGAGCAAAGGGCCTAGAACAAAAGCAACTGGATCTAGGTAGGCTTAAGGTCACTAGATATCAAGGGTTTTTGGGTGATAAACAACGGAAACAGATCATAAAAACAGACTAAGGTTCAGTCAATATAGGAAAATGGGTTTTGGGAGATTTCGGGATGCAAATGGCAATGAGAACATTAGGGAGTAACAAAGAGGGGGAATCAAGTGGCAATCCCGTTAGAGAAAACCCACTGAATTTCCTCTTTCGAGGATAATCCGGATTAACTTCCTCAAAGTCCACCACGGACCCGAAGGGTTAATCAAACGGGATTCCCTAGTTAACCTCCTTCCACTTTCATGGGTGAGCATTAACTATCCCATCTCCTATCTTCCAACTCTAGTGTTGGATGTATTCGGGAGCTTTCGATCCCAAATACATCCCACTTGAGGGAAGAATAGGAGTGGGAAATTGATTCTCCTACTAATTACCACCTAAACTTGCTAACCCAAGCCTAATTACCCATTCACATCCTTAATTTTCCCCTAACCCATGGGGTTTCTAGCCTCTAATCATCCTAATTAACATGCTAACAACATCAACAACTCCAACAAACATGATCAAAACAGTGAAAGCAACACTAGCAAATCCAATAATCCAAATATCACAAACACAAAATAGCAATCTAACTAGTAATCAACACTAATTAAAAGAGATTAAGGGTAAGAGAATGCTTATCCAAGTAATAGGGATCAAGGATGAACAAGAACAATGAAGAACATCCAACTCCAATGTAGAAAATAGCTTCAATCTTCAATAGAACTTCAATCCAAACAAGAAATCCAACACAAATGCACTAATCACTCACTAATTAATCACTAATTACATGTAGAAAACCCTAATCCTCTCTCTAAAACTACTGTCTAAAAGTCCCCCAAGTAGTCCCTACAATAATCGTTCATTAGGGTTTTTATATAAAGCCAAAGGAGTTAATCAAAACGCCGTCGTTCAAGCCGCAATATACGTGAAAACTGCATAGGTCACGGGGGCTACCCCTAAGATCACGGGCGCGACCCAGCGAAGGAAGTCCAGGCGATTTCATTGTCCGCACGGTCGCGAGCGCCACCCCTTAGGTCGCAGGCGCGACCTTCTTCTGGTGTTGCTGATGTAAACTTGGTTGGCGTGAGGTAGGGGGCGCTACCTACATGGTGACGAGCGCGACACTAAACTTCGCGGGCGGTACCTCCTACACTGCGGGCGCTACCTTCCCTGACCGTCTTCGAGTGCAGGTCGCGGGTGCGACCATGATGGTAGCGGGGGCGACCTCTCTTCTGCCGACCTTCCTCCCTCTCCTTCCTGGTTGTTGCGCCTGCTACCATGTCTATAGCGGGTGTCACGACCCTGATTCTATTGAAACTTGGGGAAGAGGATCCCGGGTCGACTCTGCCTCAGTTCTCGGCTCGGCTAGGCTTGGGGAATCACTCGAAAATCTCTAAAATGCCCCTAAAAAGCCCCGAAATAACTCGTTTGCTTTGTTTTCTCGTAAAAACTCCAAAACCTCCAAAACGACTAAAAACATAGTAACAAGTATGAATATAACTTGGAATCGAGTCAAAAGACTAAGTATAAAGGCGTTATTTAGGCCAAAAATGGGCCTAAACACCCTCCTACAATTAAACTTTTGCTCGTCCCGAGTAAAACAAAACAAAAACTACCTAAACTAACACAAACTCCTCTGTCGTGGGAGGAAACGAGTGCATTTAGCGTATGCACCAAGCCCTTTAAACCCTGGCAGCCCGGGTGGACGAGGTGGGTCTCGTGAGGGTTTGTAGCGGCTCTACCCACAAAAGCTAAAGAAAAAAGAGAGAGGGAAAGTGAAAAACAAAACAAAGGAAGGGAAAAGAAAAGCGAAAATAGCTTGCTTCAAGGAATCATGCAATCGCAATCAAGAAAACGATACTAATCATCCAAAAGGAACCGTTGTGAGCACCACGAAAACGCCTAACTCAAGCAATTGCCAATCCTAGAGATTGTTGAATCCCGACATCTCATGCAAAGCTAAATCCCATGTGCACAAGTGCTTAGTGGGTTCTGAATGATTCCAATCGATTCCTGAGAAAAACTCACATCCGAGCTCGAATCAAAGCGAAAAGGAAATAAATAAGCGATGTCTTTCCCTTTTTTATGTCGCCCTTGGCTTGGTGAGGGCCGCAGGAAACGCAAGGTGAGACTTTTATTAAGGATTCATTAATTAGCGTTGGCTTGAGAAAGCTCAACGAGATTGGTATTAGATTTTTCGGGAGTCGAACGACCCATAACGGGGTTTACCCTCCCAACATGGGTTACTCCATACGCCTCATCATTACGAAAATGAAGTGCTTAAGGGTTAATAGCGCCGCACCGCTAATACCAATCCCATGTAGGTAGACTAACTTAACACTACAGTCCAGATTTAATTAATTTAATTAGCTTTCAATTTTTCAACAAGCTCGGATGTGGCTAACTAGAGTCTCACAGTTTCAACCAGAACGTGAAATAAAACAGGGATCTCGCTAGGCACTCAATGAAGAGAATCTAGATATATGAATCATGACAACGCCCAAGCTAGGGTCGAAAAATGCTCAAACCGGTTTCTTTAAAGAAGATTAAGAAAGTCTTCCTAACATTGACAACACTATCCAAGAAACGAAGCAAAAACAAAAGCAAAATGAAAACTTTTAAGGTTCTTCACTCCCTTTTTTCTCCTTTTTCACAAAAATTTTTCAAATTTTAGGCAAATATCAGGCAAAATTAAGGAAAACAAAGTAAAAGATCTAGGTTGTCTACCCTTGAGCATGAAATGTGCCCCCCCCCACACACTTAAAGCTTCACAATGTCCTCATTGTGAGAGGGTGTCAGAAGGAAAGGGTTAAAAAATTAGATAAAAAACACACAAAACATCTAGCATATAGGTGGTGGTGACCCGAGCCCATACGACTCCATCAACAAAATATGCCCAACACATTCACACTAGGGACACACCACCAAAAGTAAAGATCAAGCATGCAACGGATCATGATATTCATCAAGAAAAGAGAAGGGTAGAAAGATATCACCTCAAGCTCTTCTAATATATACGCTCAAGCCATGATCTGAAGTCGTCAACCATTAAGAGCACGATATTAAGGTAGAAAAACGACTTAAACTCGACAATGATGCATGCAAGATGTAAAAATAGAAAAATCAACTAATCTTAGCACTAAAAACTTGAACATATGAACAATATGTACATTGTCAATGATAAAACCTTATCCTCGAATCTCACTTTCTTGAGGCGGGAAATAAGGGTGAAGCATAGGGAAAGGAATAGTGGGATGGGGAGATGAGATGAGAAGAGAGGAAGGAAGAAAATGAGAAAGAAAGAAAGGAAAGAGTAAGAACTTACAGAAAGTGGCGTAGCGGGTGCTACGGCCCTGGAATGCGTCCGGCAGAACAACGTAGCGGGTGCTACGCCTGGGGTAGCGGGTGATATGCCCTGCTGCCTCCCATCCATAAATTTCAGCATCAAAATATTTTAAGTCCTAAAACTCCATAAATCATTCTCTTTTGTACTCATTCTTCCTAAACCTCACTAACACTTCTAGAATTACTTTGAACTTCACTCACTCTCCCCCACACTTATTCTCTTTCATTCCCCTTTTTTTTTTCATTCCGAAATTTTTCTTTTTCTCTTTTTTTCTTCCTAGAACTAATAACTCAAAAAGGATAACATAAAAGGAAGCAAAGAAAGAAAGAACAAATGAAAAGAAACAAAATATGGGGTGGCTCCTATAAAGAGCTTGTTTTAGGTCCCTAGCTCTACCCAATATTCACTCACTTGATCCTCGAAAGGCGGGGTGTACATGAGAGAATGGTTATAAGCTTCTTCCATCACTTCTTCCTTCTCTTCTTTCCACACTTCCTAATCATCACCATGGATGGATTCAAAAAATCCTCCGGTGGTCTAGTTAGTAGCAAAGGACATAAGAGTAACCCTTTCCTCGGTCTCTTCCACTCACGCTTCCTTTTTCTTTTCCATTGCCTCCCAACTTTATGCAAATAAGAAATATGTCTCTTCGGAAGTTTGGGGGACCGGAAAGAAATAGAAGTCAACGTTTGCTTGATGTTATGTGGTTTTCCGGGTCTTGGACCTTTGAAAGTCACCCTTTTCACTTCCATGCTCTCAATGTAAGTTTCACCCAATGAAATCTCTTTCCTCGTAGAAGCAATGTCAAGGAAGTTGTCACAAAGAGTGTATCTAACCTCATCAAACACAGGGTGCCAAGTCTTAAAGTGGTGATTCTCACCCCAATCACTAGGTTCTATCTCAAGTAAATAACCTTTTTGAAGGTGCTCATAATCAGGTCTTCTAAAGCCTTTCCCTCTATCTCCACTCCTCCTTTGAATTTCTCTTCCTTCACATTACTCAACATGGGATGTACAGTTTTAGGGTGATTACCTCCACCCCAATCATCCAGTTCTACTTCAAAGAAATAGCTCTCATAATCAACATCTTCTAAGGTTTTCCTCTCCTCTCAATTTCATATACATATTCAAGCTCCACTTGAGGAAAAGAAAATGCTGAAAATGTCATACCTTCACTCATCATCTCTTGAACTTCCATGCGTTCAAGAAGGGGCTCCACCAAAGGGATTTTATCACAAGTTGACTTTGAACCAAGAAGATTGGAGAAGAATGTTATATCGCTATCTTCGGGAACAAATTGGAATACCTCCATTTGGCTCTCCTCCAAAGGACTATCATAGGCCGACTTCGATATGTGGTAACTCCATAGATTAATCATCTACCACCTCGAAGAAAGGCTCCAAGAGCGGCTCATCCAATGGAATCTCGTCTCGTGTTGGTGTAGTATCGAGGAAGTTTGTGAAGAATGCTCCCCCGCCACCATTTGGTCCGAATTGAAAAGTTTCAAAAGAGCTCTCTTGTAAAGAACAATCATAGGTGTGCTCAAGTAAATAGGATTCGTCTGAGTATTCATCAATCACCTTTTCTAGGACATCTACGACATAGCACGGGTCCCCCAACCGAGGGGTTCTTCATGGATCCCTCAATATTAAACACTATGCTTGCATTGCCTACATGAAGAGACATACGACCATTTTTCACATCTATCATAGCACCGGCCGTAGTAAGGAATGGACGTCCCAAAATTATGGGGATGTTGGCATCCTCGTCCATCTCCAAAATGATGAAGTCACATGGTATTAGAAAACTTCCAACATGAACCGGTATATCTTCCAAGATACCCAATGATCGCCGTATAGAACGATCGGCAAGCTGAAGATTGATTGAAGTGGGAATCAAATCATCAAGATTTAGCTTCCGACATATAGAGTATGGCATAACACTCACGCTAGCCCCCAAATCACATAGGGCTCGCCCAATCTTCAAATCTCCAATGGCGCACGGGATGGAAAAACTCCCGGGATCATCAAGCTTCTCCAGAGTTTTGTTCTCAATAATAGCACTGCAATCGGCTGTCAAGTGTATAGTAGAGGCCTCCTTGATCTTTCTCTTGTTTGTAAGGAGATCCTTGAGATAGTTCTTAAATGTAGGCACTTCAGAAATGGCATCCAAAAATGGGATGTTCACTTGGAGTTTTTTTAGCATCTTTATGAACTTGGAAAATTTCGCCTCTACTTTTGGTTTGGCCAACCGATCGGGAAAAGGGACCGGTGGAAGTTGGGTCTTGGGTTTCTCCATGGTATGACTTGGATCATCATCTCTCATAATGCCTTTTCCTTTTCTTACTCTCTCCATTTCGGCTTTCTCCTTTTTATCTAACTCATCCTCAAAACTAAATTTTTCTCCATGTTCTTCCTCACACATACCTCCACTTCCCTCTACTACCTCCAACTCCTCCTCCTCGGTAATATCTACCACATCTTCTTCTTTCTCTCCCAAAGCACTCTCCTCCACCCTCATGGGCCCTCAATCTCTCTTCCACTCCTCAATGTGATTACATTTAGTTGACCCTTAGGGTTCAGTTGGGGTTGGCTAGGAAGAGATTGGATGGTGCTAACTTGTTGTGCAACTTGAGCTAATTGTATTTCAAGGTTTTTGAGACGGGCTTGATCTCTATCTTGAGTCAAGGAAATCTTTTGCAACAATTGCTCAATGGAAAGTTCTTGGGGTGGTTGGGAGGTTTGGGATGATTGGCCATGGTGGGTATTTTGTGGATATTGTTGGTTTTGATGGTATGGGCGGCGGTTTTGATTTTGGAATCCGGGAGGTGGGTTTTGATTTTGTGAGGGTTGTTGGTTATATGCATAGTTCCCACGAGGGTGAACGAGATGTTGGGTAGTGTAAGCAAGGTTATTGTTGGGGTATACAACTTGTACTTGCTCGAGTTGACATTGTCTTGAAAGGTGCTGCCCTCCACAATAGGCACAAACATTCATCTTAACATCCAGAATGGGCATAAGCTTTTGAATCTCCTGGGCAACTTTCACTTGCCTCGTAGTCTCCTCAAGGGCTTGCTTTGGTTGCATCTCCAACATGGCATTCATGATAAACTTAATAGTTGGGTTGCTCTCCAAAGGTGCACTTCCATCCCCGAAACCACGACCTCCTCCCTAGTGTGGAGAGTTTTGAGATAACTCATGTAGGAACACACTTGCCTCTTCCGCTGTCTTCTTAAGAAACATGCCTCCAGAAGCATGATCAATAGATTCTCGCAAAGAGATGCAAAATCCGGAATAAAAATGATGTAGAAGGAGCCACTCATCTAGATTATGGTGTGGACACCTTCGTTAGAGGCCCTTGAACCTCCCCCAAGCTTCAAATAAGGTCTCACCAGGTTCTTATTTAAAGCTCATGATAGCTTGCCTCAATCTACATGTCTCATCATTAGGAAAGAACCTTCGAAGAAAATCTCGGCTTAGAGCGTCTCATGAGGGATAAGTGCCCGGTGGACAAGTATTTAGCAACAATAATGCCTTCCCTTCAAGGTGAGAGGGAAGAACTTCAACTTCATGTATTCGGATGAAACACCATGCATATGAACGAACCCAATACGTTGCTCAAATCTGTTGATTTGATCGATGGGGTTCTCATGTTCGCCTCTATGGTATGGGGTGTTCTCAAATATATCAAGCAAATACGGTTTGAACTCAAATGACGCATTCGCTGGTATTTCATGTAATACGATGGGGTCGCCTCCCGTACCCAAGGATGGCAATGAATACGAAGCTAAGGTACGGGGTGGAACGAGTGGTCCTTCGGCCATTGAGAATTCAACTCTCAGCTCTCTTTGCTAGTACGAATCTGCAAACACAAGAAAACATAGGAGAATCAATTCTTTATGACTTAGGACACCAAATCTCTAGCAAGGAAAGTGATCTTAAACAACCTAAAACCAAGAAATTAAGCTAGGTGCGCTTGCTCCCCGGCAACGGCGCCATTTTGTGTAACGTGGTTAGCGTGATCCGATATTTGTTGTTCTCTCTCAAGGAGAAAAGGACCTAGAACAAAAGCAACTAGATCTAGGTAGGCTTAAGGTCACTAGATATTAAGGGTTTTTGGGTGATAAATAGTGGAAACAGATCACAAAAACAAACTAAGGTTCAGTCAATATAGGAAAATGGGTTTTGGGAGATTTTGAGATGCAAACGGCAATGAGAACATAGGTTTTGCAATTAGGGAGTAACAAAGAGGGGGAATCAAGTGGCAATCCCGTTAGAGAAAACCCATTGAATTTCCTCTTTCGAGGATAATCCGGATTAACTTTCTCAAAGTCCACCACGGACCCGGAGGGTTAATGAAACGGGATTCCCTAGTTAACCTCCTTCCACTTTCATGGATGAGCATTAACTATCCCATCTTCTATCTTCCAACACTAGTGTTGGATGTATTCAGGAGCTTTCGATCCCAAATACATCCCACTTGAGGGAAGAATAGGAGTGGGAAATTGATTCTCCTACTAATTACCACCTAAACTTACTAACCCAAGCTTAATTACCCATTCACATCCTTAATTTCCCCCTAACACATGAGGTTTCTAGCCTCTAATCATCCTAATTAACATGCTAACAACATCAACAACTCCAACAAACATGATCAAAACAACGAAAGCAACACTAGCAAATGCAATAATCCAAATATCACAAACACAAAACAACAATCTAGCTAGTAATCAACACTAATTAAAAGAGATTAAGGGTAAGAGAATGCTTATCCAAGTAATAGGGATCAAGGATGAACAAGAACAATGAAGAACATCCAACTCCAATGTAGAAAATAGCTTCAATCTTCAATAGAACTTCAATCCAAACAAGAAATCCAACACAAATGCACTAATCACTCACTAATTACTTACTAATTACTTGTGAAAAACCCTAATCCTCTCTCTAAAACTACTGTCTAAAAGTCCCCGAAGTAGTCATTACAACAATCGTTCATTAGGGTTTTTATACAAAGCCAAAGGAGTTTTAATCAAAACGTCGTCGTTCAAGTCGCAATATACGTGAAAACTGCATAGGTCGCGGGGGCTACCCCTAAGATCGCGGGCCCGACCCAGCGAAGGAAGTCCAGGCGATTTCATTGTTCGCACGGTCGCAGGCACGACCTTCTTCTGGTGCTGCTGGTGTAAACTTGGTTGGCGTGAGGTAGCAGACGCTACCTACATGGTGACGGGCGCGACCACTAAACTTCGCGGAAGGTACCTCCTACACCGCGGGTGCTACCTTCCTCTGCCTACTGATAGGCCGCAAGTGTACGGGTGAAATTGAAGCATAAATCAAGGTCGTTCCCACAGGGACTTTTCCTTTCAACGCACTGAACTAGCCTCCTAGTTGATCGCTAAGTCGATCCGGTTTTTGTTTTGAATCAACTAAATCTAACTCTAATCACAATCAAGGTCTAAACAAACGAATATTCACTAAACTATTATGATTTTATCAAAGTAAAAAGGCGTTCAGGGGATGAAACCTAAGTCAAATAACGAATCAACGATGTGGATTGAACTTTCATTTCATTAATTTGCACAATCAAGGTTCGGTAATCGCATAGAATACTTCGCAATGAGATTTTGTCACTAGAGCGAATTGCCAAGACTAACCAAGCACCTACTTTCGTGGTTATTTTGATTTAGTCAAGGTTAAAGATCAAATTATCTCAAGAACCCTAATTAAAACTTCTATGTCTAGATAATTTTAACTAGTTTAATCTAGATTTTCGGGTAATCAAACTTCTCCTTTCGGTACTTCATTCAACAACTTATTAACTTGCAATTGGTGATCAAGCAATGGCAATAACAATTCAATTCAAAGACCAAATAGATTGAAACAAACTACATTCATGATAATTCAATCCAACAAAGTCAATTCATCAAGCAACTTCAAAGGTTCATCCCCTAAACTAAAAGAATTACTCACAATTCATGTTTAAAACTACAAAGCAATTGAAATTTATTCTAGAAAGCATATGAAAGTCTATGAGAGAATGAGAAATAAACCCAAGTGAAGAACAAACTTGCTAGGAATCAACAATGGAGGACTTTTGCTCCTCCACTTCAAAGTATGTTCAAATTGCTCTTCGATCTTCAATCTTCTCTCAATCTTCAATGATGGAATGGAATATGGATGATGAATGATATGATTAGGGCATGAAATGGATGATGGTGGATGATGATCCCCTTTACTCGGCCGAAAATCAGCACAATATAGGCAAATATTAACTCAAAACCGCCGAAAATGAAAAGACAGGAGAGACACGGACCGTGCCAGGGTAGGCACGGACTGTGCCCCATGTGACACGGACCGTGCTCCCTGTGACACGGACCGTGTCAGCTCACTGCTTGTATTTTCTTACTCTCTGGCCATAGACACGACCCGTGCTCTTCCTGGGGGCACCCGTGTCACTGCTTTTTCGGGCCTAGGAGTACTTTGGGCCATTGTTTGGGCCTTGGGCGATCCAACATCTCACTTCTTGGTCCTTTAAGCTCATAACTTGGATCTACACTTGCTTTTTGGGCTCGGTTTACATCGATTCTTCAGAAATTCCCTACAAAACTCACCAAACTCCAAACCAAGTGTAATATGGGAAATTCGGGTATAAAATAACATAATCAAATCAAATATTCCCCAAATTTTCATCAAAACAACCAAGTTCTCATATATACAAGAAGTACTTATCAAAATCCCCCATGCTTAGTCCTTGCTTGTCCCTAAGCAAGTCCAAACTCAAAAGAAAAGGCAAAGAAAGAAAATGAAAGAAAATAAAAGAAAACGGGACAAAAAGACTCAAAGAACTCAAAGCAAAAGTAAAAAGACTCAAAAGTAAAAATTAACGAAAACGAAAATTTTTTATATAATTACAACTCCTAAGGATGGCTATGATAGAACATTTAATCAACCCAATCTAATCTAAAGTACAGCCCGAGAGTGAAAAAGAAGCCAATTTACACAAGTAAATGAAGACAAATTATTCAAGAATGGTACTCATCAAGTTCAACCAATCACCCTTAATCACCGAATGAAATAAGAAGGCACATGTTAAGCATGAAACTAGGTAAGAATGAAGAGCAAACTCACTTTTTGGGAATGTGGAAACACTCCTCTCATGTGTTTAAATATAAAAAATCATTGAAAGTTCGCTCAAATACTCAAACCAAAGTCACAACCAACCACGTACTTGCTAAGAATCTCAACTCTCCACCGCAATTTGCAAAGCAACAATGACAATCAAGAGGACTTTCAAGGGTTGTAATGGGGCTAGGGTTAAGGGTAAGGAGTGGAAAACATTTGGGAATTGTGGAGCTAAAAGCCAAAGCTTGAAATTATTCCACACCAATTCAACATACATTCACTCTCACCACTTAAATTCAATCCAAATCAACCCCACAAACAATTGGAAACTTGCCTTAAAACAAAAGAAACACAATGTCAAACACTTTATTCTCTTTTTCTTCTTTTTTTCCGGAATTCTCCGATTTTTTCTTTTTCACTTTTTTTCTGTTTTTTTTCTTCTGATTTTTCTTTTTTTTTTTTTCCTTCTTGAACTAAACATACACACTTATAAACAACACACTCTAGGCAAGTTACCAATTCCTACCAACAACCTCAATGCACATAATTGGGGAATCAAATCAATATTTACAACTCAAACCAATTCCCCATCACAAACCAAACCACCAAAGTAACCATAATCAACCCAACTTCATACTCAACACATTTCAAGCAATGGCTTAAGGGTAGGAAATACATAATCGGCCAAGGCTCATAATATGGGTTCAAGAAAAGAAAAAGTCAAGGCAAGAAAGGGCTAACTAAGGATATTCTGATGTAGACGGGTGGTCAAGGCTTGCGGGTTCAAATCCTAATGCCTCTATCATCTTGTCAATGTACAACGCATAGCAATTTCAAGGAGATGCAAAGCAAATGAAGGAGGATGCCACAATGGTGAGTCACTCATGGAAATTAGACTAATAAAAATGATTAGTCTTTTCTTTAAGGCTTATGTGGACTCACGGGTAGCGCTTAACAATCATTACCCAGTTTGAAAGATATGCATATTCACAACTCACTCTTAAAATAGTGACAAAAGTAATCGATCTCATTTTCCTAGCACAATTCTCACAACATTTAGCTTCACAACTCATGTCAATTCACAGTCTTTCACAAACGGGCTATACAAGATCCAATCAAGTCAAAAGAACACTATCTCGCCTAATCCTATATCAATTTTTTTTTAATTTTTCTGATTTTTTCGATTTCTAAAAACTTTTTACAAGACTCAAAATGAAAATAAGAAAATAAGAAAACGAAAACAAATTACGAAAAGAAGAAATTAAAAACTACAAGCAAATCAAGAAAACAAAGAAAATAAAATCAAAACAAAAGAAAAAGACTCAAAACAAGTTAAAAATCAAAAATAAAAACGACTCAAAACACACATATCCACAAAAAGTTTACACAAATCCCCCCATGCTTGAACGAAGCATTGTCCGCAATGCGAAACATCACCCGAGAAGCAAAGGAAGAAAACACAAAGAGGTAATCATGGAGGTGGAGGAAAGGGTGGGTTGCATGTATGGTTAAGCTGCCAATCACGAACGGATCGCATCAAGGCAAGCATCTCATCTTGACTACGCTCAATCCTACCCTGGGAGTCTCGAAGGGCTTGAAACTCAAGCTCACAATAAATTTGGAGGTCGTTTAGCCTCTCTTCAAGGGTAGGCTCACCATCACCCTCATCACTGTGCTCATCACTGCTACTGTCACCACTCTCTCCACCCTCTCGGATGGCTAGTGGAGCCTCAAAATCGGGCTGGTTTGGGTCCATGGGAGGGAGAAAGAGGATGTTAGGGACATGTTGGATGGACACATGATCATGGGGAAGCCGCATCTTCTCATTGTTAGGGTACCGCCACAAAACAGCAGCCCCGTCCAATGTACACATTTTCATAGAACAAAAGGTCTTAACATCCAAAAGCAAAGGTCCACCAACTAAATCTCGCTGATGGCGAGCAGGGTCCCAACCAAAATGTCTCGCTAATACAGTTAGTAAATCCCCCATAACAATATCCCCCTTCCCCAGGCTAGCATGTCGCTCTAAGTGAAGAGCAAAGAGGGCAGCGGGGTTAACATCAAGCTGGGCATAATACATCCCCCATAACACAAAAAATTCAGCCTTAGATGCAACATTCATGCTATCACCACGACCAAACATTACCACAGGATAGAATCCGCTGAACAACCCGAAAAGTCGGATTGCGGATGGCAGTGCATTTAGACTTGCGAGGGTTATAATCAGTCCTAGTAGTAAGGAACTGCCAAAAGGCTTTGGGGTTCCAAACATCATCATCAGGCAACTCTGGCCTCCCTCGATCAGTTATGACAGGCAGTTGAAAAATCTCAGCAAATTCAGTCAAAGTGAGGGAATGGGTCTCCTCGTCGATGTTAAAGCTAATCAAACCGTCCCTAGTGGTCAAATCTACTTCGAAGGTGCTAAGCACCTCCAAGGTCAGGTTGCGAAAGGTAGGTTCTCTCATCCGGGAAAAACGCAACAAGCCACATCGATTTAATAACCATTCAACATCAGTTAACATACCAGTCGCAGCCAAAAAGGGTTCATGCATAAATCTAGTTGCTACGACTTTCCTCTTGCTCAAAGCAAGGTAACGGTCATGCATTTCACCTTCAAGGTTGAATGGATTGTTACCTCGATTAGGCCGTGACGAGCGCTCACCTTTGTCCTTCCCTTTTCCTCCATCAGCCTTCCGCCTCTTAGAAGACGGCTCCTCTTGAACTGGACCTTTACCCCTAGCCATCCTTCGATAACAAAGGGTTACAACAATGTTAGTTATATACAAAAGTGCAAAAGACTCAAAATGGATGGAGTTAGTTAGTACGAACCATCATTGACTCAATAACGAAACAAAGAAACACGAAACTTAGACTCCTAAGACAAAAATCTAACAAAGAGGTAAGCTAAAACAATATTTACAACCCACCAAACTAAACAAATCAAACTCAAAATCAACACTACTTAAAAACACTACTATGGTGGAGAACCAACTATATACAAATCACCACCATGACTAAACTAAGCTAAAACTAAAGCAAGAAACAAGTTAACTATACACAATGACTAAATTACTACCACCAAAACTCAATGTATATACATACAACCCAACAAACTCACGAAAATTTGAGACACATCACACCAAATTCACAATCAAACCCAAAGCATTCAAATTAGTCTCCAATCAATTCAACCAAAACTAAGTTTGAACAATTCACACCAAAATAGCAATAGGGTTCAAATTAATTAGTAATTGAATTGGGCATCAACCAAATCAAATCAAACTAATTAAGCACAAGAAACCCTAGATTCAAAAACCAACACAAAGTATCTCAAAAATCAGTAAATTAAACCAAGAAAACTAAAAATAAACAAGAATCAAACCTTGTACAAGAGAAATTGAGAAGAAAGAAGAAGGTTTGGAGTGATTAGGGTTTGGGGTGAAATGGGTTGTGCGTGCGCTGTGCGAACGAGGTTGGAGCTGTGCGAGCGAGGGGCGGACTGGTGAGGGTGAGTGCTGGGGCGAGAGGAAGGGGCTGGCGAGAATGGGATGAGAGCGAGGGATGAGCAAAGAGAGAAGAAAAGAAGGGGCACGGACCGAATCAAGAAAAGAAAGCAGCGGTTTTTTTTTTTAGGGTTTTTCGAGTGAGACACGGACCGTGCCACATGAGGCACGGACCATGCCTCAGTTACCTGACAAATTTTTGAAGTTCTGGAGGGGCGCACGGACCGTGCCAGCCGAGGCACTACCCATGCCTCCTCCCCCTCACCTTGTAGGTCTTGAGTTCGAATCCCACAACTCTCCCAACTCTCAATTATGCATTTTTTTCTTGAATTTCTCTTATTTTTTTTTTTACAATCCATCCTTCTCCACACTAATTCTTTTCACTCATTTATTTTCCAACTCACTCACTTTTATTTTTCCACTCACTCTCAATCTCTTTTTATTGTTTTTTTTTCTCTTTTCTCTTTTTTTCTCCTCTTTCTTTTTTTTTTCATTTTCCTAAAACTAATACCTCCAAAAAGAAAAAATAAAATAGAAACCCTAGAAAAACAAAATAAAAAGAGAGAAATGTCTAATAACCCTAGAAAAATCAAAATAATATTAAAGAAAAAGCCTAAATAAATTCTGGAAAAATAGGGAAAAATCTAGTAAAATCAAAATAAAACGAAGAAAAAAAAATGAGGAAAAATTTTAGAGAATCCTAAAAGATGAAAATAAAATCTAAAAAGCTTGGGTTGCCTCCCAAGAAGCGCTTATTTACCGTCCTAAGCTTGACCAAGTACCTCTCAAACCGCACCGGGAGCGGTGAGGTTGAAGTGTTGGCGATCTTCAAGAGGTTGACCAACCAAATAGGGCTTAAGTCTATGCCCATTGACCGTGAATGGCTCGGAATCGTCCCCACAAATCTCAATCGCACCATGGGGGAAAACCTTCAAAACCCGGAAAGGACCCGCCCATCGGGACTTAAGCTTGCCCGGAAAGAATTTCAACCTCGAGTTGAACAACAACACTTGGTCTCCTTCTTCAAATCTCTTCTTGAAAATATGCTTGTCATGCCATCTCTTAGTCCTTTCCTTGTACAACTTGGCACTATCATAAGCCTCCAACCTCAATTCATCAAGTTCTTGAAGTTGTAACATCCTCTTTTCTCCAACCTTTGCAAGATCGAAGTTAAGAGTTTGAACGGCCCAAAAAGCTTTGTGTTCCAACTCAACCGGCAAATGACATGTTTTTCCATAAACTAACCGGTACGGAGTGGTTCCCAATGGAGTCTTGTATGCGGTCCGGTAGGCCCACAATGCATCATCTAACTTAAGAGACCAATCCTTGAACGGTTGACCGTCTTCTCCAAAATGCTCTTGATTTCCCGATTAGAAAGCTCCACTTGGCCACTAGTTTGGGGATGATATGCTGTAGCAACTCGATGTGTCACCCCATACTTGGCTAGAAGAGCATCAAGAGGCCGATTGCAAAAATGAGTGCCTTTGTCGCTCAATAAGGCCCTTGGAGTTCAAAATCTTGCAAAGATCTTCTTAAGGAACTTAATCACCACCTTGGAATCATTGGTGGGTGTTGCAATTGCCTCAACCCACTTCGAAACATAATCGACCGCCACCAAGATGTAGACGTTGTTGTGAGAAGGAGGGAAGGGACCCATGAAGTCTATCCCCCACACATCAAAGAGTTCCACCTCTAAAATGTAATGTTGGGGCATCTCATTCCTCTTGGAAATACTCCCGGTTCTTTGGCACTTGTCACATGAGAGCACAAAACTTCTCATATCCTTGGAGAGTGTAGGCAAATAGAACCCGGCTTGGAGCACCTTTGCAACGGTCTTGTCGGTGCTAAAATGACCACCACAAGTAGTGGCATGACAATGGTGGAGCACACTTTGAATTTCATCTTCCGGCAAGCATCTTCTATACACTCCATCCCCACAAAGCTTGTAAAGTAGAGGCTCCTCCCAAACATATCTCCTCAACTCGGAAAGAAACCTCTTCTTTTGTTGCCATGACATCTCCGGGGGAAGTACACCACTAACAATGAAGTTCACTATATCCGCATACCAAGGGGTGACTTGATGAGCAAGAACAAAGAGTTGTTCATGTGGAAAGGAATCATCAATGGGAATATCATCATCGCTTTGTGCCTCAAGTTGCAATCTTGAAAGATGATCGGCCACCACATTTTGCAATCCCAGTTTGTCTCAGATCTCGAGGTCAAACTCTTGGAGTAAGAGGACCCATCGAATGAGGCGAGGCTTAGAGTCCGCCTTAGTCAAGAGGTGCCGTAGAGCAGCATGATCCGTGAAGACAATCACCTTGGAATTGATCAAATAGGAGCGGAATTTGTCCAAAGCGAAGACAACCGCTAAGAACTCTTTCTCGGTGGTGGCATAATTAACTTGAGCTCCATCCAACGTCTTGCTTGCATAGTAAATCACATAGGGCTTGTTGTCCTTCCTTTGTCCCAAAACAGCCCCCACCGCATGATCGCTTGCGTCGCACATCACTTCAAAGGGCAAATCCCAATCCGGTGCTTGTACGATGGGAGCGGTGACCAAAGCTTCCTTCAACCTGAGAAAAGCACTCAAACACTCTTCATTAAAGTCAAAGGGCACATCTTTGATGAGCAATTGGGTGAGAGGTTTTGCAATCTTTGAAAAATCTTTTATGAACCGCCGGTAAAAACCAACATGTCCAAGAAAACTCCTCACACCCTTTACAGAATTTGGTGGCGGTAATTTTTCAATCACCTCCACCTTTGCTCTATCAACTTCAATGCCCTTAGATGAAACAACATGCCCAAGAACTACCCCCTCTTGCACCATAAAATGACACTTTTCCCAATTCAAGACCAAGTTAACTTCTTCACATCGATTTAGCACCTTTTTCAAATTATTTAAACAATGTCCAAATGAGGTGCATAAACTGAAAAATCATCCATAAAAACCTCCATTATGTCTTTAATAAATTGGGAGAATATAGCCATCATGCATCTTTGAAAAGTGGCGGGTGCATTACACAACCCGAATGGCATTCTCCGATATGCAAAAGTTCCATAAGGACAAGTAAAAGTGGTTTTCTCTTGGTCTTTTGGGTGAATCGGGATTTGGAAAAACCCGGAATAGCCATCTAGATAGCAAAAATGGGAATTCTTGGCAAGTCTCTCTAGAATTTGGTCTACAAAAGGAAGGGGAAAGCGGTCTTTCCGGGTGGCTTTGTTCAATTTCCTATAGTCAATACACATTCGCCAACCCGTTACCGTTCTAGTGGGGATCAATTCATTTTTATCATTTTTCACAATACCATTCCCTTTTAGGCCTGACATGGGACCAAGCTTACCCACTCACTATCGGAGATAGGGTAGATAATCTGGCCTTTCAGTTTCAAAACTTCTTTTTTCACAACTTCTTTCATGGTGGGGTTAAGCCTCCTTTGATGCTCAATGGATGGCTTATGATTTTCCTCCATGAGGATGAGATGCATGCAAAACGAAGGGTGAATTCCCTTTAGGTCATCAAGAGTGTATCCTATGGCATTGCGATGCAATCTTAAAACTTCCAACAAAGCAGAATTTTCAGATTTGTTTAAGTTTGCATTCACAATGTCAGGATATGTAGAATTAGGACCTAGAAACTCATACCTCAAAGAAGATGGGAGAGGCTTCAATTCCACTTCCGGAGCCTTTTTCACAGCATGTGTAGGCTCTTCTTCCTCCTCCAGCTTCTCAATCTTGGCAAACCCCGGTGGAAATGGTGGGGATGCTTCCATCAACTCAGCACAAATTGCAACCTCGGGGCTGTCATCCTGCAAATAGTCACAAAACAGCAAACATAGCTCAAGTGGATCATCACTTGGCCAATGGTTAATCTCATGTTCCCTAACTATTCCCTCAATCGAATCAATGAAGTTACAATCATCGAAAATAGAAGGGAATTTGGAAGCTTTATTCACATTAAACTCAATCTTATCACTTCCCACATCAAAAGTCATCATGTCGTTTTTCACATCAACACAACACCCCGAAGTGACCAAGAAAGGCCTTCCAAGAATGATTGGAGTGCGCAAATCCTCATGCATATCAAGTATCACAAAGTCAACAGGCACGAAGATGTCACCCACCTTGATAGGGACATCCTCAAGTATACCCAAGGGGCATTTCACAGAACGGTCAGCAAGTTGTAGGGACATGGTAGTGGGTTTCAGCTCACCCATACCGAGTTTTTGAGACAAAGAAAGGGGCATCAAGTTCACACTTGACCCCAAATCACACAAAGCACGATCAATGAAAATGTTCCCTACAACACATGGAATGGTGAAGCTACCGGGATCCTTAAGCTTAGGAGGAAGCTTGTTTTGGATCGCAGCGCTACAATGGTCAGTCAAAGCCATGGTCTCATGCTCTTCTAGCTTTCTCTTGTTGCTTAAAATTTCTTTCAAAAATTTAGCATAGGCGGGCATTTGAGACAAGGCCTCGGTGAATGGAATGCTAATCTCGAGTTTCTTGATGACCTCCAAGAACTTCCCAAATTGTTTGTCAAGCTTAGCCCAAGCCAATCTTTGAGGGAAAGGCACGAGCGGAGTAAAAATCCTTTGGGGAGTTTTCGGTGGGTCATTAAGAGGCTCTCTCTCTTTTTGCACATCAACATCAATCACAGAATCTTTGGAGGGTGGAGACACCTCCTCATCAACCACAACATTCTCAACATCAATCACATCATTTTCAACATCTTTAGGCACATCAATCACCACATGCTCAATCCTAGGATCTTTAGGCCCCTCCAATTGTGTCCCACTCCTTAAGGTTATGGCTTGGCAGTGATCCTTAGGGTTAGGTTCGGGCTTTCGGAAGCATTCGGAGGGTAGTGGAGGTACTAGCTTGAATGGCAATTTGATTCTCAAGCATTTGAGTGTGGGTGCTCATAAGGTCAACTTTAGTAGCTAAGGCCTTAATCACCTCATCTTGTCTTTGTTGATGCTCAAGTTGCCGTTGTTGGTGTTGTTGTTGAGACAACATCAAAGCTTGTATCATGGACTCTAGGTTAGGCTTTTGGGGAGCTTGTGGTGGAGGTGGTTGGGGTTGTCTTTGTCCTTGGGGTTGACCCATTTGGTTATTATTCCGGTAAGAAAAGTTCGGGTGGAACATAAAACCGGGATTGTAAGTATTGGAAAAAGGGTCAAAGTTTTGCCTATTAGAAGGGTTACCAACATAGTTAACCACTTCAGTCGATTCATTGCTAACCAACCCACTAGGACAATTCAAGGTCTCATGCTCATATGATTGACACGACGCACATGGTTGGGGAGGGGGAGCATTCACATTCAACAAATCCATCTTATTAGTCATGGCATCCAACTTAGCATTCAACATAGAAATAGCATCAACTTCATACTTACCTCCCGTCCTCTTGGAACGGGGCTTTGACCACTGGTAGCTATTGATCGCCATCTCCTCAATCAAAGTTTGGAGTTCCGCCACTATCTTGGACATGATGTTGCCTCCTGCCGCTGCCAAAATGTTGGCCCTCAAGTTGTCATCCACCCCGTTGTAGAAGGCTTGTATCGGGACCCATGGTTCTAAACCATGGTGGGGGCATTGACGTAAGAGGTCCTTGAACCTCTTCCATGCTTCATAGAGGGACTCATCCGGCTCTTGGACAAATGTTGAGTTTTGATTCCGGAGGCTCGTCAGCTTGCTAGGAGGAAAGTACTTCGCCAAGAATAAGCTATCAAGTTGGTCAAAATTGGTGATGGCAGAGCTTGATGGAAGAGCATCCAACCACTCCCAAGCCTTCCCTTCAAGTGAGAAGGGAAACAATCGCAGCTTGATTGCATCGGGCGTTGCACCATTTGCCTTAAAGGTCTCACATGCTTGGTTGAATAGGCGAAGGTGCCGGTTGGGATCTTCATTGGGGAGGCCATGGAATGGGTTGGCCTTCACCAAATTGATGAGTGAACTCCTCAGCTCGAAATCGTCAGCGGCCACTCTTGGAGGATTAATGGCGGAGGGTTGATTTCTGACATTTGGCATCACATAGGAGCCAAGCGTGATTCTAGGCTCTTCGCCACCGCCGCCACCACCGGACATGGTGTTCTTTCGCTTGGAGTTCTCTTCTTGTCTTCTCCGGGCGTGCTCTAACTTTTTCTTCTTTCGCCGGGAGCGAAAGGTTCTTTCGATTTCAGGATCAAACTCAAAGAGTGGAGCCTTTTGCATGCACGTAGAGTAAACCTTGCAAGACAAAAATCAAAACACCAAGGAAAATCAAAACAGAAAATAAATGACTTAGGCAACCTTAGGGTATTCGTTCAGTGGCTGGCTAGGGACAAAGTCCCCGGCAACGGCGACAAAAACTTGATAGGCCGCAAGTGCACGGGTGAAATTGAAGCATAAATCAAGGTCGTTCCCACAGGGATTTTTCCTTTCAACGCATTGAACTAGCCTCCTAGTTGATTGCTAAGTCGATCCGGTTTTTGTTTTGAATCAACTAAATCTAACTCTAATCACAATCAAGGTCTAAACAAACGAATATTCACTAAACTATTCTGATTTAATCAAGGTAAAAAGGCGTTCAGGGGATGAAACCTAAGTCAAATAACGAATCAACGATGTGGATTGAACTTTCATTTCATTAATTTGCACAATCAAGGTTCGATAATCGCATAGAATACTTCGCAATGAGATTTTGTCACTAGAGCGAATTGCCAAGACTAACCAAGCACCTACTTTCGTGGTTATTTTGATTTAGTCAAGGTTAAAGATCAAATTATCTCAAGAACCCTAATTAAAACTTCTATGTCTAGATAATTTTAACTAGTTTAATCTAGATTTTCGGGTAATCAAACTTCTCCTTTCGGTACTTCATTCAACAACCTATTAACTTGCAATTGGTGATCAAGCAATGGCAATAACAATTCAATTCAAAGACCAAATAGATTGAAACAAACTAAATTCATGATAATTCAATCCAACAAAGTCAATTCATCAAGCAACTTCAAAGGTTCATCCCCTAAACTAAAAGAACTACTCACAATTCATGTTTAAAACTACAAAGCAATTGAAATTTGTTCTAGAAAGCATATGAAAATCTATGAGAGAATGAGAAATAAACCCAAGTGAAGAACAAACTTGCTAGGAATCAACAATGGAGGACTTTTGCTCCTCCACTTCAAAGTATGTTCAAATTGCTCTTCGATCTTCAATCTTCTCTCAATCTTCAATGATGGAATGGAATATGGATGATGAATGATATGATTAGGGCATGAAATGGATGATGGTGGATGATGATCCCCTCTACTCGGCCAAAAATCAACATAATATAGGCAAATATCAACTCAAAACCGCCGAAAATGAAAAGACAGGAGAGACACGGACCGTGCCAGGGTAGGCACGGACCGTGCCCCATGTGACACGGACCGTGCTCCCTGTGACACGGACCGTGTCAGCTCACTGCTTGTATTTTCTTACTCTCTGGCCATAGACACGACCCGTGCTCTTCCTGGGGGCACCCGTGTCACTGCTTTTTCGGGCCTAGGAGTACTTTGGGCCATTGTTTGGGCCTTGGGCGATCCAACATCTCACTTCTTGGTCCTTTAAGCTCATAACTTGGATCTACACTTGCTTTTTGGGCTCGATTTACATCGATTCTTCACAAATTCCCTACAAAACTCACCAAACTCCAAACCAAGTGTAATATGGGAAATTCGGGTATAAAATAACATAATCAAATCAAATATTCCCCAAATTCTCATCAAAACAACCAAGTTCTCATATATACAAGAAGTACTTATCACCTACCTTCCCTGACCGTCTTCGAGTGCAGGTCGCGGGTACGACCATGACGGTAGCGAGGGCGACCTCTCTTCTGCTGACCTTCCTCCCTCTCCTTCCTGGTTGTGGCGCCTGCTACCATGTCTATAGCGGGTGTCACGACCCTGATTCTATTGAAACTTGGGGAAGAGGATCCTGGGTCGACTCCGCCTCAGTTCTCGGCTCGGCTAGGCTCGGGGAATCACTCGAAAATCTCCAAAATACCCCTAAAAAGCCCCGAAATAACTCGTTTGCTTTGTTTTCTCGTAAAAACTCCAAAACCTGCAAAACGACTAAAAACATAGTAAAAAGTATGAAAATAACTTGGAATCGAGTCAAAAGACTAAGTATAAAGGCGTTATGTAGGCCTAAAAATGGGCCTAAACAGGAACGATCCTTAACTGGTTACTGTATTTTCCTCGGACAATCTCTCATCTCCTAGAAGACCAAGAAACAAAAAACAGTAGCCAAATCCTCTGCTAAAGCAGAGTATAGAAGTATGTCTGCTATAGTTTCTGAGCTTGAATGGATATACCATTTGCTCCAGGATCTTCGCATTCCTTGTCCTTTGCCTATCAATCTTTACTGTGATAACCAAGCTGCATTACACATCTCGGCAAACCCAGTATTTCATGAACGCACTAAGCATCTGAATATTGACTGCCATTACACAAGAGATAAACTTTTAGAGGGTTTCATTCAGACTCATCATATTCCCTCTTCTGATCAGCCAGCGGACTTAATGACTAAACCATTGGGAGAAGCTCAACATCAATATTTGTCGTCAAGGCTTGGATTGCTTGAGTCTCCTCCAATCCCACCTTGAGGGGGGGATGTAGAAGTATATGGGTAGTTGTTTGTTATACTTTCTGTTATAGCTAACAGAAAGTTGTTTATGGTTTAGTTGAGTCTTGGCATCTGTTCTGAGTTCCTATATATACAACATTGTAATGTGCAGTCAGTCAGATTGTCTCAATATACAATACAAGATTTCTTTCAATCTTTCTCTCTTGTTTTACAACAGTGACATTTGTTGCGTACTCTTCTCAGGTATTATTTCTTCAAACCACCTTTTACAGCATATTAAACTGCTATGGTTGGGGACAATATTTAGAACTCAATGAAAAATATTACTAATTCAACGAAAATTTCTGGAGCAGTTAAATAAATGACATGATGGTGTCATGCCTTATTTGAAAGATGCCCTTGTAAATGCACAGATAAATTGCGCTGCAAGCTCAGAACAAAAGCAATGGAGTGCATTAGTTTGGTTGTATTTGATCATAAGGAGAAGTTAAGAGATGATGTTTAAGAGTTATGTAAATGTCAGACATTTCATTTTCCAAAATTACTTAATTCAAAAATTATGGTTTAATTCTTGGAGCTATTAGCTAATTTTGATGCGATGAATGTTGTTGGGTATGCCACTGTGAGGCGTAGCTCTATTACTTTTAATTTCTTTGCCCCTTAATCTCACACTAATATTACATGAGTGAGTTCTGTAAAATACTTTTCTCTGTTGTTTATGTTGTTATCTTGCTTACGCCATGCATCTTGCTTTCTGCAAGCATGAACTCAACAGTATTAATCTTTGAGATGTCATAAATATATAGACTCATGCAACTTTGCTCTGTAGATATTGTAGGTATTAGATTAGAGTGTTGTCAAAGCATTTTCCATATATTGGTCACAAGGTAAACATATTGGTCCGATAAAATTTTTGAGTTATGTGTATCCGTCACATAGTTAGTGGTATAATAGTTGGTCACTTAGTAGCTCTTTACTGCAGAGTATTGAGTGAATGTTATTTTTCATTTTTTTTTGTGCCTAGGCTTGATCACTACATTCAAATTTTTTGTGGGTTTTTTTTTTTTTTTTTGACTTCAACAATGGAAGCCAGGTGTACCATTTGAAGAACACTGCGTAAATGAAGGAAAGGTAAACTTTCATTATCACTATTGGTATTTGTCAATGCATGTTCAGTAAATTCACTACCACTTTTACATGAATGAGAGGGATGCAACTTTCTGAATAATATGGAAAGAGTGAATATTATAATGTAAAGTGAATTGAGATGAGCTACAAACCTATAAGTTAATTGAGCAAACCTTGAAGAACTTTTATCAGTTATAGGTTTATTTATTCATTTAAATGATTCATCCATTGTTTTTTTTTTTTAAATAACGGGAAGGTTTCAATCCAAGATCTTCTCGATGCATAAAAGCGATAATTACAATCGAACAAAATAAGTGTGGTACTTCTATGCTTCTTCCTTTAATAGTGAGTTGTCTGGTTATTTTCCATCAAATGGTTGTTGACCTCCGAGTATTCATCAGTGTCCTACTTCAACATGAATATGTCAATTGAAAGTTCAATACCATGTTTTCTTCTTCCTTTAGTTTTTAAACACACTCCTTTGATCCAAATGTCTTCTTTGATCCATAGTTCTTAAATTTCGTATCCATATTTAATTTTCTCCATTTTTTTTTGTAGGTTTTGGTTCTCTTAGGCTCATTATCTAAACAATCTCAAGAACCCGTCCCCTAAGCATCAACTACTTTGATAGTCTTTAGTTGCCCTCTTGTGGGAATTGGTGTTTTGCCACTTAATCCTTCAATAAATTTTTTTTTATCAGCAGACTATGAAGAATAACATATTATGTATCTAATTAATAATCATGACTACCAATAAGCATTAAACTATCAGTTATGATTGTCGGGTCAATGCGTGTTTTAACTATCAGTTACACGCTGACTAGACTAGTATTATTAGAATATAGTAATTACTAATAGTCATTACCTCAATTCAACCTTCATAATGTGACCACAGTAAATGCATTATTAGATTCTCTAAGGTAGGTTAAAAGCGATAGATTTTTAATTAAGAAATTATTCAACAAGAAAGTTAGCAACTTCTTACATGAAATTAGCATTACAATGCAATTTTTCTTCCTAATATACAATAACAATAAAACTTCAATATAATCCCAATAACATGAGGTTTGGGGATCCAAATATATATTAAAAAAATTTCCATATATATGAAAATGCATGAAGAAATTGATTTCGATGATTTTTTTCCTAATATGGATGTAGTAAATGAAACCCTAGTCCTACTAATGTTAGATATATATGAAATTATTCCCTCTAAACCCCCTAAATCTAGCTTAATTGTTAACATATGAAATTATTTCCCCATTCATATCAATGATGGTCTATAGTTTTTCACCTTTTTCGGGCACAAATGTTGTAATTTCCTTTATTTTTCTTTTATGTAAAAGTATATTTAATTATACTACCCTTTTATGAGAATATAATCATACATTAGTCATATCTGTTGTGAGGAAATCGTGATTAAAGAACCAAAGTATCTGATGTAAGTAATGATTATAAAATATTAAGATAAAGCACTAAATATTGTGTAAGGTAGCCCACCAATGGAGAAGATATTGAGTCATTGATGGCTCTATTGAGAAAATTGTCAAAATTTTGAGCTAATTAAGCTAAGCATCAGTAGGATTCTATTGACAACCACTTTAAAACTTATCATTTGGAGTTACTATTATTATTATTATTATTATTATTATTATTATTATTATTATTATTATTATTATTATTATTATTAATTGTTATGGAATTTGATTATTAGTAAGATTATCAATTTTCCTTTTTAAAGAAAAACTAAAAAAAAATTGATAGCATGACTAATACACCAAAGCAAAGGTTGTACTTGAGTGACCATATTCATCGGCTTATAAAGTGTATATATTGCTAATAATTAAACCCCTCCTTTCTTTACAACTACATAATATTTAATATGAAATCGAATAGTTGTTGACAATGCTATACTTCAATATATGATAACAATGTTACATAAGATAACAATTACAATTCAATGAATATAATCAATTGTGCATTTGTGCTCATACACACGCTCGATCTCCCACCCCTACAAGCACATACATACATATATATATATATATCAATTTACGCATTTTTTTTCAAAAATATATTAAAAAGTATCAATGTGAGAATATTTGTACTGAATTTCTCCAGACATTGTGTTTGTGTAATTGGGTCGGACCATACCAAATGTTATATTGTATTAAATGTACGTTAATGTCTATAATTCATATAACAAAGGAAGTTTCACCGAGGAAAGTTTATTATTTCATAAGTTTTACAAGAAAAATTTGGCACCATGACACAAGATGTTTAAACTTTTTTTTCCTTACTTAAATTAAGATTCATATAATTTTCGAAATAATAATTAGAGAAATTAGAGAGGGATGAATCATGGTCAATTGGTCATGGATGATGAAGGAGTGGGTTGGGCTTTCCTTGGGTTAACAAAAACAAGGTTGCTCTTTTTAACGTTTAGTGGGCCTGCAATTTAAACATCAAGGGTGGGCTGAAGCCCAAAATGCCAATTAGACACCTCATAACTCATAAGTCATATCAGAGGTCCAGAACAAACCCAAACCAAAAAAAAAAAAAAAAAATCACTTCCCACCAAATTTTTTTATTTATTTTTAATTTTATATGTACGTAGACCAGTCAATACGGGCGGGAGGGCGGGTTATGGGTCGTTCCTATATTGGGTTCTGGTAAATACGGGTCGGGTGTATTTCAGGTTCGGGTAAATACGGGTCCGGTGTATTCCGGTTTTGGGCGGTTTGGGTCGGGTTTACACTACTAAAAATATGCGAATTATCAACCATTTTTTTTCCAACCAATTTAAAATAGTTGAAAAAGCCAACCATTTTAGCAACCATTTGATATTTCAACTATTTTTAAAAAATTTAATAGAAAATATGGTTGGAAATTCCAATCAATTTGGCTAAAATGGTTGGAAAATTTTCCTACCATCATTTTTCCTACTATTTGGAATTGGTTGGAAAAATGGTTGGTAATCCAACCATTTTCAAATAGTAGGAAAAAAGATGGTAGGAAAAATTTCCAACCAATTTTAGCAAAATTGGTTGGAATTTCCAACCATTTTTCCCACTAAAATTTTTGAAAAATAGTTGGAATATCAAATGGTTGTTAAAATAGTTGGTTTTTCCAACCATTTTAAATTGGTTAGACAAAAATGGTTGGTAATACACATATTTTTAGTAGTGTTATGGGTCATGACCGCCCTTTTTATCAGCCACTTACAACTAATAAAATTGATTATATTTAGTCAAAGACACCTGTGTATTGTACCATTCCATTCCAAGTTCGACCACCACGATATGTCATAGTTGTATAGACATATTACTATACACCTAAGGGACAAAATTTGGCAATCTTCAAGTCTACAAATATTATGCGGTTTACGTCAATAATCCACGAATAACAGTACTTATGAAATATATAGGGTTTTGGGATGCTAATATACTAAATTTTTAGGGTATTGGACAATAATGCACTGACTTTTGACCTTGGACAATAATACACTATTTTACTGAAAGAGAGGAAAGCGGCGGGACTGTAGGAGTTTGAGGGTTCACTGAAAGAGTGAGTGAGTGACAGTGTTAGGGTTTTGTTTTAGTCATTTGTTATTTGATTATTTCATTTATATGTCTCTTTCTACACATAGCTTTCCAAAGCCACCCAATATTTTACTTTTGGGCTTTAATTTTCATGTAATGGGCCCATTTTTTATTTTTTTTTTGCACAAGGCCAAAGTAGATAAAACACTTAGAATTAAAGTGTCTGACCCAACGGGTCAAACCAAACCCGACCCGACCTGACCCGTTTTTTACCAGGTTCTTTGGGTTGGGTCATTTTCGGGTCCCGGGTCGGAATTTCGTGTTCAAAACCCTTTTTTTGCGGGTCAGGTCGAGAATTGTCAGGTCTATATGTGCGTGATCATGTTCTTTTGTGTGGTTGGTTAAGAGTATGGTACTAACTTTTAATCTCAATAACTATACCCTTTTTTTTACCTCACTTTTTCTTAATCTCATACCTTATTTTAAAAAATATTAAAATATCCACACCACTCTCCTACATCACTTTTTTTTTTACTTCCTTACCTTACAAAAAAATATTAAAATAATTACATCAATATCTTACCTCACCTTTTCTTTTTCACCCACATATCAAGTAACCACATCTATCATCCTTGCCACCAACTTAACCACATTTAACCACATCAACCGCATTTTACAAATTTAACCATAACCAGTAACCACCACTAAGCAACCGCAAAAAAAAAAAAAAGGTACAACAATTGTTTTATATGACAATTAGACCTGTTCAACGGATCGGAGACCCGCCCAGCTCGAAAAAATGCGAGTCAAAGCCACAATTTTAGAAGGTAACTCAGACCAACCCGAAAAAGTCAGGGCCCCGTGAAAGGATCGGAGAGTACTCAAACAACCACAAACAATAAAGATAAAAACGGAAAAGAGATTAAAAAAAAAGGACATCAGAATCTTAACGTAGAAAAAACTCAAACCGGGAAAAAAAAATCACGGAGTCGATGAACTAGTAATATGAGGATTACAAGTTACAAGAGTTGTGTGTTCTTTCTATCTAACTCAGTAAATAATGAAGGAGAAACTGGTACAATATATACCCGACGGCTAGGAAGTAGAATTAGGTCAAAATTAATATAACCTACAACTCTAAAAGAGAACTGTCGTGGACGTGACTTGGACAGGGGCGGCGCGGGTAGCACCTTTGAAGACATGGGCTATGTCTCCAACGACCAGTGCCTTCCTTCGTCTGGCGAGACGCGGTTGGCGTCTCCTGCTGAGTGAGTCGCGCCCCCTTAGTGCGGGTCGAGGGCTCCACATTCTCGCCTCTGACTGAGGCGCGCCTTGGCCCCTACTGGCGCGGGTTACGCCTCATTCTTCTGCAATCTTCCT
This sequence comes from Portulaca oleracea, assembly GCA_029582165.1. Taxonomy (NCBI): domain Eukaryota; kingdom Viridiplantae; phylum Streptophyta; class Magnoliopsida; order Caryophyllales; family Portulacaceae; genus Portulaca; species Portulaca oleracea. The sequence continues at coordinate 10,113,734 of CM055884.1, forward strand.
CTTCTATTTAAGGCGCGCCTAGCGCCTCATCAGACGCGAGTAGCGCCTCACCTTCTCCCCATTTGGTCTCCACTCTCCACACACAACAATCTCCCACTTGGATACCAAAGTCTCTGAGATCCTCAACTGTTCAACACAAGTTCCCCTAGAGCATCGACCGACCTATTTATCATTCAAAGAGGCCTACTGAGGCCATACAGAGCCTCAGTTTCCCAACATCCACTAGCTTAGTCAACATGTCTGCTGGATTCTTACTGCCTGCGATCTTCTCAAGCTTCACTTCACCACTTTCCACCAAGTTTCGAATGAAGTGATACCTTCTTCTGATGTGCTTTGTCCTTGAGTGTAACACCAGATTCTTTGTCAGCTGAAAGACACTTTGGCTGTCACAATGAAGAACATCATCCTGCCCCTAGTCAGGAACCTTCAAGATTTCCATTAGCCATATCATCTCCTTGCCTACCTTAGACAGAGAAATATATTCAGATTCAGTAGTGGACATAACAACACATTTATGAAATCTTGACATCCAACTGATTGCTGAGCCACCAAGAGTAAACACATAACTTGTTGTACTCTTGCTCGTATCAAAATCCCCACTCAGATCACCATCTACATAACCTTTCAGATTAAGGTTAGTTTTACCAAACTTAAGATAGAAATGAGAGGTATCTTTTAAATACCACAACAACCATTTCACAGCCTCCCAGTGCGATTTTCTCGGATTAAACATGAAGCGAGACACCGCACCCACTGCAAAAGCAATATCTGGTCTAGTGCAGACCATAACATACATCAAACTCCCAACTACTGAAACATAAGGAACTCTAGCCATGTACTCCCTCTCCTCCTTGGTGTTAGGTTGTTGTTCCTTGGATAATTTGAGATGGTTCACCATAGGAGTGCTTCTAGGTTTCGCATCGACTACACTGAACCTTTCAAGAACCTTCTTAATGTAGTCATCCTGAGACAGCCTCAAAACTCCAAATTCCCTATCTCTGGTGATCCTCATGCTAAAGATTTGATTTGCAGCACCCAGATCCTTCATCTCAAATTCTTCAGACATCCTCTCCTTAAGCCATGTAATCTCCTTCATATCAGCTCCTGCAATCAACATATCATCCACATAGAGAAGCAAAATAATGTAAGAATTAGCAAAACTCTTATGATAACAACATTGATCCTTATCACTCCTCTTGAACCCGTTGTTGCACATGAAGGTGTCAAACTTGATGTACCACTACCTTGGAGCTTGCTTCAACCCATATATACTCGTTGTTATTGCTTGAGAGTGTCTAATAATAAGTAATACGAAACTACTAGTAGTATAGTAACACTAGTATTAGTTATGTTAGTGATAGTACGTGTCTAGTACTTAAATGCCATAAACAAGTAAAGATGGGCATGATTGTTGTAAAATTAACGGGGAGGTTAACTGGCGGCAAGATATGCCACCCCTTCCTTTTTGGCATATAGGTAGTAAAATCCTCCTATGGAAAGGAGGAGTAATGCGAGGAATTTATATGATATGATCATATGAACAATCGCTGAAATTATGGGTAAACGGAAGCAGAGCATATACTTACCTTTTTGTGTCAGTCTAATTCTAGAATTATCTTAAGTGTTCTCCTAATATCAACACTGATTATAAAAAGGGAATCTTCCCCGTAGCTCTGGACACACATAACCGAGACTTAACACTCTTCAACTCCCAGTCATTCACTATTATATTAAACCGTCAAGGATCCATATCAGCCTACAACCTAAACATCCTCCTTTACTTGTTATCAATCTAGCACACCACCTACAGGTCTGCAACTGCTTGCTATAAAAATCTAGTACGACTGATTTTTCTTCTACTTGATTCAATAACATTTGATAAATCAAAGCCGAGTATTTGCGTAATACCAAGTTTGAGGTACAGTAAATGGCAACCCTTTTTTATAAAAATATTGTTTTATAAAATTATTATACTGTCTGTTGGACACCCATTCTTATTCACATCGCCATTCTTTATCACATATCGCTCGGTGATCACCGTTCTTGTTATGCGCGCCTACTGTTATTGTCCCTTCTAGGAGCCTCATCACATCGTCCGTCAGTGAGCCCATCGCATCGTTCATGGGTAAATCTACAGACACTACCGTTCCCTCTCCCTCATTTTTAAAACTAAAATGAATTTCTAAAATGTATTTAACATGGTTGGGTTTGCTGTAATGGGACTCCATTCTCCCTTTTAAAATTATTTTATGTTTTCAGGTTGATCGTGACAATGATTGGGTTTAGTAGTATCGTATGGGACGCTCGCCTAGAATCTCATATTTAGCGTTAGAAAATAAATAAATATGATCCGACTATAATTAAGTTGTTATGTTGTAAGAGACTTTATTTTCCACTTTTAGTTGTCGAACAATTTAGTTGGTTGAATATTAATAAAATGAGTTAGTTTTATAAATATTGATACTGTACTGGCCTTGCATGTCTCTAAGACATGCGACGTAACGCCCCGTTAAAATGTAATTAAATTAATTATTTGGCCTAAAAAAATCTCGGGGCATTACAATCAACCATTGCATGCTTCCACTTAGATCGAGCCTCAACCTGCACATACTTAGTATAGGACTCTGGCTCACCAGCATCTGTCAGTAACAAGTAATGCAAAGATTGAGAGTATCTGTCAATGCATTACCTCTGGTAGTCCTCATGGATCTCCTCACGGTGGGTGGTGGAGTGTTCTCATCATCACTGAAGCTTTCACCTAGCTCATGTGGTTCAGGCTCTTCAGCAGCCTGATCTGTAATTTGTGGAGCTGCTTGTGGCGCCTCTATTTATATTGTTTCCCTCCTAGGCACACCAAGCCTGACAGAAAACTTAATAGTTTTGGCTCTTTCACCTCTGCTCCCACTAACTCCTTGTCACTTGATGCCTGCCAGTCTTTATACAACATATTCTCATAAAAAACTATATCACAATGTCTCAACATCTTTCTACAATCCCACAACCTGTATCCAAAAGAGTTAGTGTCATAACCAACAAAATAAAACTTCTTGGACTTTGGATCCAACTTATCTCGTTTGTCAGGATCAACCATCACATATGCAGTACAACCAAAAATACGAAGAAATGAATAATCAACTTTCTTACCACTTCATACCTCCTCAGGTACCTTCATATCTAATGGAACTAACGAACTCTTGTTGATTAGATATGTCGCTGTGTCCACTGCTTATGCCACAAGTACTTAGGCAACCCAGCATGAATCCTCATGCTCCTTACTCTCTCGTTAGGGTCCTATTCATCTTCTCTGCTATCCCATTCTGCCTTGGTGTCCCGGGAACAGTTCTCAATAATCTAATACCATTATGATCACAGTATTTTATGAACTATTTCTTTTCATATTCTCCTCGATCCATTGTCTTTCCACAAACATTTCACCTTCAACCCAATCTATGTCTCAACCAGTGCTTTCCACTTCAAGAAAACATCAAACACATCCGATTTATTTTTCAGAAAATAAAGACATACCTTCCGATTGTGGTCATTAATGAAGGTGACATAATAGTGAGCACCACTCATGGATTTGACTGGCGCAGGCCCCCACACATCTAAATGCACCAACTCCAACTTCTCTGGTTTTGGTTCCCTGACAGTTTTACTGAAACTGACCCTCTTCTGCTTACCAAAGACACAACTCTCGCAGAGCTCCATGTCTAGAGTTTTCAGATCTTCCAAAACGCCCTTTAAAGTTAGAATCTTCATGCCCGTTTCACTCATGTGACCAAGCCTGGAATTCCATAAGCTAGAACAAGAAGCATCATTGACACTAGAAATAATATTAGTGTTATCCCTGGCGAAGTACAATGTATCAGACTTCAATCCCCTCGCCACTACCATATTACCCTTCACTATCTTCCTTTTCCCGTCCCCGAAACCTGCAGTGTAGCCCATCTCATCAAGTTGATTCACAGAGATTAAATTTCTCTTAATTCCAAGAATATATCTCAAATCCTCCAACTTCCAAAGACCACCATTCGCAGTCTTAATTGTCACATCTTCTCTACCTGTTATCTCATAATATTTTTCACTAACAAGGAAGCCTTGCTAAAATTTCCACTCTTGATTACGAAATAAATCCCTATTGGAGAAAACATGAAAAGATGCACCAGTATCAACTATCCATGACTCTTTAGGACTAGACACACTCAAGATCAGGGTTTCATAAAGGTCTTCAACATAGTTGATAGAGTTACGGTCATCATTATTACCCTTCCTCTTCCTAGGTTTAGCACAATCCCTCTTAAAGTGACCCTTTTCACCACAACCGTAACATACAACATTGTTCATGTTCCTAGACTTGCTTTTACCTCTAGATTTTGATCGCCCCCTAGAATTGTTCGAATTCCTATTGGTCTTCCTACCCCTGACACTCAAGGAACTTCTCGAATATCCATCACTAGAATTCTTCCTACGAAGGCCCTTACTGAGCAGCACAGATTTGACCTTGTCAAATTTCATCTCATCACTACTCTTAGCACTACTGACAACAGTTACAACTGTATCCCAAGAGTCGGACATAGAAGACAACAATATGCAGGCTTTAACATTATCAGCAAAAATCATCTTAACTGAAGCAAGTTGTGATAAAATTTTAGTAACCTCATTGATATGATCAGCCACATTACCATCTTTAGACATCTTACAACTAGTTAATTTGTGAAACAAATACACCTGATTTGTTGCGCTAGGCTTCTCATACATCTCCTCCAGTGCCTTTAGCAATTCCTTCGTTGTCTTTTTCTCCATAACGTTAACCTGACGTTTCGAGCCAATAACATCCTGATCTTGGACATCGCCTGTCGATCGAGCAGATCGTATTCAGCCTGCTCCATTGCATCTGGCTTCTTCTGCAACAGTGAAACATGCAGTGACTTTGAATATAGCAGATCCTCAATTAGCAACTTCCAGTAGGTGAAGTCGGACTCGTTAAACTTCTTGATCTCACACTTATCTTCCAATATTGTTTGAATGCGAGTTCTCAATCAGCAACCTGCAGGCTTTGATACCGGTTGAAAGGATCGTAGAGTACTCAAACAACCACAAACAATAAAGATAAGAGCGGAAAAGAGATTAAAAAAAAGACACCATAATTTTAACGTCAAAAAAACCTAAAACGGAGAAAAAAAAACCATGGAATCGATGCATACTAGTAATATGAGGATTACAAGTTACAAGAGTTGTGTTTTGTCTCTATCTAACTCAGTCAATAATGAAGGAGAAACTAGTACAATATGTACCCGACAGCTAGGAAGTAGAATTAGATCAAAATTAATATAACCTACAACTCTAAAAGAGAACCGTTGTTCGGTTGTGGTATTTGGGGTTAAAGTAGGGGTAGTCGTATCCACAGGGATGGTGTGTTAGGTTTCAAGAAATTGGTCTGGTAAAGGTTTTCAAATTGCAGGAAGCAGTAAATAATTAAACTAAACTAATTGTGAATTGAAAACAATGAAACTAAAGAAAACAAGAAATTGAAAACTTAACCTACAAGAACAAGAACAAGAAACTAAACAAGAAACGAATGCATAATCAAGAAAGAAAATTAATAACAACGAATGTAAAAACTGAATTTAATACTGAATTTAAAGAAAGGAAACATAAACCTGAGCTGCTATTCACTCTGAACTAATCTTCACAAACTTTCTCCCGAACAAACAAGAAAGACGTGATTTGGATTACTAAGACCGCTCGAATCCTCACCTGAAGGGAGAATTCGAGGAACCTTAATCCTCCTCTTCACTAAACATCAGATTTTTGGTGTGAACTAACTTAATGAAATCAAAAGACAAAAGGTGAAAGGAAAACAAGAACATGAAGAACAAATCACTTGCATTGATATAGAAAGATTGAATTATAATTGAAGGCTAAAGAAAACTAAAGAAAACTAAGAATTAAAGCTAAAAAACTAATTCTAAAACTAAGGGTAAAGATAAAACTAACTATCTAAAAAAAACTATCTCCCTCTGATCTTCCTGAGATAGTGTTTATAAAGGAAAAATAGGAAAGTAAAATAAATTAAACTTAAAACCCTAGTTGCCGCACAGACCGCAGGAGCTACCACGGTCCGTGGCCATCACCACGGGCTGACCGTGGTAGCTACTGTTTGCTTCGTCTCTTTTAAATTTCTGGAAAACTTTTGGCCGTCACAGATGTTGGATTTTTTAGCACTTTTGATTCCCTTTTTCCGCTTTTCTTTGATTTAACCTACAAAACACAAACTCACATAACTTATTCATAAATAGGGGATTAAAACAAGCAAAAACTCTTTATTAACGGTATCAATTCGGCTCGAAATGAGACCGAACAACCGTCGCGGGCATGACTTGGACAGAAAGGCGCAGGTAGCACCTTTCAAGACGCGGGTTGTGTCTCCAGCGACTAGCACCTTCCTTCGTCTGGGCGAGACACGGTTGGCGTCTCATGCTGAGCGATCGAGTCGCACCCCCCAGGCGCGGGCAGCGACCCCTGGCGTGGGTTGCAGGCTCCACATTCTTGCCTCTAACTATGACGCGCCTTGCGTCCCTACTGGCGCGGGTTGCGCCTCATATTGGGTGAGACAAGGTCCGGCGACCCGACTAAATACATAAATAAAATGTGTGAATTTTTAGGCTTTTTTAATAAAAAGAATCCATCTTATATAGTTACAGGCCCATTGACCCGGCCTATAACTCGTAGGATCAGGGCTCGAGCCAAACGTATCTAGCCTAAAGGTTGGTCCGAGGTAGGGTCGGGTCAGGTCGACGGGTTAAAAACTTCCAACCTGACTAATTCAATCACTTACGTACGAATAACTACTATGTTAGGTTATGATTAAATCACTTATCCACATTAATTGTACTTGGTCCTAGCTCGCATCACAAAATCATGGATTGCAATGAAAGAGTTTAGGTATTAGTCGAGAATGAGCAATTGACAAATAGTCTCCACTTATTTACAATCATAAATACAAGAACAACCATGTACACAGTTAACAATTCATAAACTACTTGGTATATATTAGCATGAGAAAATCATGAATGGCAATTATATGAGATTATATTAGTTGGTATCATGCATTATATGATGCTCTTGTTGTATGTGAATTCATTTACCTTTTGTCCTCTTATAAAGAACATCAATTCCTCAACTTGCTTGAAAAGCTCATGGATAGTTTGGTCTATGTATTGCATTTTTTGGGAATATGATTGAGGGAGAACAAACAAAGTAGTACTCCATTCATGTAGGAGTTTGGTCAAACTTTCCATTTATTGTTGCATTAAAATATTATTTAGATTAAGAAAGTGACTACTCATTTGTGAGAAATTAGATCTAAGACATCGTGACAAATGATGTCTCCTAAGATTTTTAATTGTTCACATCTTTGACAGGTATTATAAGAATGATAGAATGTAACTAGACTAATATACTGACTATAAAGATTAAATGTTGTGTTCATTGTTTAATTGAAATTAGTTGATGTATACGCTCATTTGACTCCTCAATCGATGTAATGTTTAATAGAATTAGAGTCGTATTAGTTTTTTTGCCCTTTTTTCCGACTGAGTGTTGGTTACATGGAACAATGTAAATAAAAATATTATTTGAGAAATATAAATGGCAAACATATTAAAGGCTATGTCAAAAGCAAAAATCAAATATATGAATCTAAAATCAGATAATAAATTGTAATGCCAAAAGACAATACCCTATATTCCATATTAATTTCCCCCTGACGTTATTAATTTTGTATTATGAATTTAATGATAGCATTTTCATACAAATATAAGATATTGTATATATATATTGACAAATTAATAACGTCACCGGAAAATTAATATATAATGGAGTATTAAATTAACTTTTATGAAAGTACGTACGTTAATCATTAAAAATTATTAATATTTCATGGGAATAAACCATGCTTAAAGAAAATTATTATAAAATTATTAACATTTCAAAGGAATAAATTATGCTTAAAGAAAAAAATATTTAGGAGTCAAATCTGTTATCATTTTACTTTCTACATTTCTAAATTCATAGCAAAAGAACAATCATTGCGTATTTGTACATGTATATACAAATAAATGACATTCATAAGGGTTTTAGTTATATTTGGCGGTGGCAAGGACACCCAAGCAAATGGTTTGTTGATTATTGCGTCCATTCTCAACACTAGCACCAGTCCTTTACTCATGCTCAACATCAACTTGTGGAAGGGGTGTAATAGACCAAACAATTGCTTCGTCATGTAGCCGTTAGGTAACTGAATTTTGGAGCAAACCACTATTAAAAATATGTGTATTAGCAACCACGTTTTCCAACCAATTTCAAATTGTTGGAAAAACTAACCATTTTAGTAACTATTTAATATTCCAACTATTTTTCAAAAAATTTTGTGGGAAAAATGGTTTGAAATTCCAACCAATGTTGCTAAAATGGTTGAAAAATTTTCCTACTACCATTTTTCCTACTATTTGAAGATGGTTGAAAAAATGGTTGGATTACTAACCATTTTTCCAACCAATTTCAAATAGTAGGAAAAAGGATGATAGGAAAATTTTCCAACCAATTTTAGCAAAATTGGTTGGAAATTCCAACCATTTTTTCCATTAAATTTTTTGAAAAATAGTTGGAATATCAAATGGTTGCTAAAATAGTTGGTTTTTCCAACCATTTTAAATTGGTTGGAAAAAGTGGTTGATAATATATATATATATATATAGTTTTAGTAGTCAACCCAATCGTTCATCTTCTCTTGTCAAGAAGTTGGGGCTTTTCCCAATGCATGGAATCAACCCCTTTCCTCCCTATTTACTGATCTTCAAAATTCTCTGTTTTGATTTTCAAATGTGAGCCTACAATACAGACATATTGAGAACACTCAACCTTTGCAAGTTCAAAATTATCATATTCTCTAAGTAAATAAAATCAGAAACATGCATAAAAAAAGACATAATAATGAGAGCCCAAAAAGTTAAAATCAGAAACATGCATGCTAGACCTGGCAATTCTCGACCCGACCCGAAAACCCGACCCAAACCAACCCGCAAAAAGTGGGTTTTGAACACGAAATTCCGACCCGGGACCCGAAAATGACCCGACCCAAAGAACCCGGTAAAAACGGTCGTTTGGTCGACATCTCGTCGACACTTTAATTTTAAGTATTTTGTCTACTTTGGCCTTGTGCAAAAAATGGGCCCATTCCATGAAAATTAAGGCCCAAAATAAAATATCGGTGGTTTTGAAAAGTTTATGCAGAGAGAGATATCTATGAAATAATCAAATAACAAATGATCAAAATAAAACCCTAACATCACTCACTCACTCTTTCAAATGAACCTCAAACTCCCGCATCCACTCTCCTCTCTTTTCGGTAAAATAGTGTATTATTGTCAAAGGTCAAAGTTCGGTCATTATTGTCAATACACCAAAAGCTTAGTATATTAGCATCCCAAAACCCTATATATTTCATAAGTATTGTTATTCGTGATTGTTGACGTAACCGCATAATACTTGTAGACTTGAAGATTGTTAAATTTTGTCCATTAGGTGTATAATAATATGTCAATACAACTATGACATATCGTAATGGTCGCTTGGAATGGAATGATACATTACATAGTGTCTTTGACTAATTATAATCAATTTTATTAGTTGTAAGTCGAGAAAAGAGCGGTCATGACCCGTAAACCCAAACCGCCGAAACCGAATACACCCGACCGTATTTACCGAACCCGAAATACACCCAGTATTCTGAACCCGATATACGATCGACCAGTAACCGCCCGCCGCCTCGTGATGAGTCTAATGCATGCAGTTATTATATAATCACGTGGTTACAAATTTTTTTAAAAATCAGTTTCATAATTAATAAATTTTGAAATTTGGAGAATTGTGGAATGGGAGAGGGAAGCACCCTCAACGAAAGTCATTCTACAATTTATTATATAAAAATTTGGCAAATAAATGAATAATTGTTGACTGCTTATGTTACTTATTCAGTAATTATATTAATTTTTTGAAGAAAAAATGTGTAGAATTATATGTATAGGTTTATGATAAATTTGCATGACAATTACTTTCAAAAAGCATATGGTGTAATGTTTTAATTTACCTTTTTCTAAAGTAAAAAGGCTCCTCTAGAAAGGTAATTTGCTATACAACTAAATTTGCCTACTAATTTTGAATCCAAAATAATAATTTGTACTTCTAGTTTTGTTGCAGGTTAGTTCCATCACATAAAATTTTTTTTTTGGAGGGGCATCACATTAAATTTTTGTGGGTGCAAACATTGCATGTATTTATTTAATAATCTTGACAAACTATTTTATTCCTTAATTCTCAAGAACCAGAGATAACATATCACATTATCTGAATTTGTTAATGCATCTACTGCCTCCGTCCCAAAATATTTGTCCGTTGACTAAATTTTGACTGTTAATTACTAACAAATTATAATGAATTAAAATATGAAATCATTACCATTAGAAAGATAATTTGCTAAAGATTACAATGACGGTAATTTCATATTGTAACTCATTATAATTTGTGAGTAATCAACGGTCAAAATTTAGTCAACGGACAAACAATTTGAGACGGAGGTAGTAATTGTTAAGACACTAACAATGAAAAAAGTCTACTATTGCAAAGTTTCTTTTACAATTTATATTAAGGATATATAATAGTTTACCACACGATTAAGATATTAAAGTACGTAATAATCAGAAGATGTGGTTTTATTTAACATATACATCATGAATTTTTGATGATTTAACTTATATGTAAGTTTAGATACTCCATCATTCTCATATTATTTATCACCTAAAATATAATTTAAAAAATAAAAAAAATATTTGCTTTAAATTAATTTACTTTATTGGAAATGTGAAAATGTTGAATAAAATGGTGAACAAAAAAGGTAAAACGTGAATAAAAAGGAAAAATTGAAGTAAAAGATGTAATAAGTAAGGTTAATTTGATAATTAGTAACTAGTAATTAATATGTTATTGGAATTATAAAGTGACAAATATCATAGGAAAAAAACTTAATTAAAGTGACATATAGGAATGAGGAAGTATAAATTTATGGGATAAAAATACATAATTAAAGTATGTAGCTTTCATGTATGAATTGAGACTTCATTCTTTATATGGTGTGATGCGATATGGTAATGGTGTGGTGCAGTGGAACTTGAAAAAGTGTGGTAAGTTGTGGTGGGAGTTGTGGTAGGTGGGGTAGATGAGGAGAGAGAATGTAAAAAGTAGAGGAGAAAATAAGGAGAAAGAAAAGTAAGAAGATATTTTGATAATGATTTTGATAAAGTGTGGTGCAGTGTGATAAAGTACGGTATAATATTAAGTAGTGCCGCACCACACGGTACCACATAAAAAAGAACGGGCCTGAGTATAGATAAGTTTGTAGTTTTATAGCTTTTCACCATTCAAACAATCAAAGTCAACATCAATTTGTTAAGCCAATAGAATATATATGTATTATATTTAGGACGTATTATTTCATATTGTGATGTTTAGTAGTACAAATATACATTCAATTAGAATACATAGCAGTTTATTGTACCATTAAGATATCTAAATACGTAAATTGTAGGAAACTTATTTCATTCTAAAAAAGAGAATTATAATGATCTAATGGTAACATTAATTGCAACATTATAACAAATATTCCCATCCTTCCATTCCAAATTAATTGTCACATTTTATAATATTGCATATACCAATGTTCAACTAAAAAAACTACTTAGATAATTAAATATCATCATTTTCCAATGTGTTTTTCGCATATTAAGGTGTGGGTAGTGAGAAAATGTGAGTATGAGTATGTTTATTAATTGGAAAAGTAAAAAGTTAATATAATTATTAAAGTTAAATAATTAAGTTAAATATAGGGAAATGGAAAGTAACAATTATTTTGGAACAAAAAAAAGTTAGTTTAAGTGTCAATTTAATATGGAACGGAGGGAGTAAATTATAAAAGGACCATAATAACCATCTTGACTCAAGATATAGTTAATAACCATCTTGAATTGTCCACATTTCACATTTTTGTAACTTTTATTAATATTTTCTTTAATACTATGTAATTATATATATATTTATCAACTATAAGAGTATAATACTTATTAACTAGGTCAAAAAATAAAATAATAACCAAATTTTATCAAACATAGTAGAAAATGCACATTTTATGCATAGTTTTATATTTATGAACTAAATATAAATAAATAATTATTTTTAAATTATTTATAAGTTGTAATAACCCTCAAAGTAATAAAATATACATTTACAATAATTTAAATATACTTACATTTAACTTTATAAACGATTTAAGTGAAATGTCATCTTGCGTCAAGACGTTTATGATTTTCGATTATAAAAACACATTTACTTTTATAGGAACATAAATAAAACACATACTCTCTATATATTTTTTAACTATTCAACGATCAAACCTAATCCAAACATCAACTTGATTAAGCCAATCACAATGAGTTCATAACTCAAATGTACCCCTCAATAACATCTAATCAAAATTGGGAGTCAAAATTTTTTTTGTATCTAGTTTGGGAGGAGAAAATAACAATAATTAAGGTAATCCCACTACCAAATGAAAAGCCACCATTATCTCTACGTGGCTAATATTCGTTGGTTGTCTTAGATAAGTGAAGAACAAAAATCCCTAAAAATCCAAGAGAAAAAGACAATGTCAAAACCAGTAGAATAAATAAAACCGTGGCAAATTTTGTACCGGAATATTCGAATTGTCCAACCCAGAAAAAATTGAGTTTAGCTATAAAATTTTTTTGTTCAAATTTTGATACTTACTTGAACATAAAATTTCTTTTTTTATTATCCGAACCCAATTTTCACCCGAATTTACCTTCATCTGAATTATTCAATCTCAAATAAAATCAGCTCTACACATAAAATTTTTGGTCTAAATTTTGACATTATTTGAATTTGTTCAACACAAATTTATTTGGATCCGATTTTTATAGTGTTAAAACCAACACAAAACAAAACCACGAACACACACCACAAAAACAAACAACTCTCACAAAGAAAAAACCAACTCTTCGTCACTGGTTTTTGATCTTTTTTTCACAGTCAATACCATTACGCCTTCTGTACTTGCTTCTCTTCCCATAAATTTTCCCCATTTTTTCCGATTTATTTCTCCTCCTGCCCAGAAATTTAAAACCCCCACATCATCATCATTCATCAGTCATGCTCAACCACAAATTCCCCTGCTTCTTCTAAAACCCTCCCCTGTTTCTTCAACCCCATCATCAATGGAGTCCCTGCCATTGATTTCCCGAGCTCCCCACCCTCCTACGACGTCGTTCAAGGCCGGAAACACTCATGGGTCACTCTACTACTACGACCTTCTTCCCCCCAAACCAATGGCGAATTTCTCGAGGATGAAGAAGAAGAGGATTGGGATTGGGTGCGGCACACCCGTACGAGCTTCCGTGGACCGGAGTACTTCCCGCGACGCTGCCGGGAGAGTCGACGGCGGGAGAGATAGATCGGACGGCGGAGCTCCGGCGGGGTTCACGGGATCTGCCATGGAAGTGACCACATTCAATCAGAACTTTGGAGATGCAGCTGAGTTCCCTGTTTGGGATAAGATTGGAGCTGTGGTTCGTCTTAGCTATGGGATTGGTAATTTGAATTTCCCTTTTTTTTGCATTTGGTTTGTGGGGTGTTGTGAAGTTTGAATTTTTTGGTGGGTTTGTGTTTATTTTGTCAGATTCATTACCAATTTTGATGGGTTAGTGGGATTTGGTTGTTGGTCTTAGCTATGGGATTGGTAATTTTAATTTTCCTTTTGCATTTTTTGGTTTTTGGGGTGTTCAAAAGTTTGAATATTTTTGGTGGGTTTGTGTTCATTTGGTCAGATTCATTCCCAATTTTGATGGGTTATTAGTGGGATTGGTAATTATAATTTCCTTTTTTTGCATTTTTGGTTTATGGATTGTTGTAAAGTTTGATTATTTTTGGTGGGTTTATGTTTGTTTGATCAGATTCATTCACAATTTTGATGGGGTAGTGGGATTTGGTTGTTTGTATTGGGTATTGCCTGTTTGTTATTTGCATTTTTGATTCCTGAATTGGGTTAGAGAAGAATGAATAGTAGGAATGAATAGTGAGAAGTGGTAGGTATTTGACAATGAGGATTGTGGAGGGATAAGATTAGGGTCCCTGTTTGTTTTGAGGCCACAATTATTTTGCCTATAATGGTTTCTAAAGTATTGAGTAGCTCTTTTCACTTGCCTAAAATGTCTTTATACATCTTTATGGTACTATTTCCTTTCCTTTTGCTGGTCCTTGAGTATGGCTTGAGACTTTGAGTTGCAATTATGGGAATTCATCCCCCTAAAGAAACAAAAAAAAAAAAAAAAGGTAAGGCAAAAGAAGTTAAGGGCAAGAGTAAGAAAAATTCAGGTGGGAAAAGCAACTGAGCATGGAGGGAGATATGAACATCCATAACCATGAATTGCTTTATACTGATGCCTTCTTTATGCTGTTCTTTTTCTCATGGCAATGCTTGAAATTGAATTACTTTCACGGGTTCCCTTTATTGAGCTGTTACTATGTGTTTCTTGCAGCTTACACTGAATCTTCAATCGAACCCCTTCGTTAGTGTTAGAGTTATAAAACCATCCTCAAGCATTCAACCATCAATTTAAGCTTTTGACACTGGAGACTATCTCCTATCAATGATGAAACTTTTCTCCCTTTTTTCGGGTGTATTCAACGTTGATTTGTTTATGTGTTACATATAGGCATATACGGTGCCATGGCTTTGGCAGGGAGGTTCATATGCTCGCTCACAGGAATAGACAGTTCGGGTGGTTTCCAGCCGACACTTGAGGCCATTGTTGAGGGACTTGGATATGCTACTATCCCTATAATGGGCCTTCTCTTCATACTAGATGTATGTTTTCCTGCTCTTTTTTGAAGGATGATATTATTATGTATAAGTATAACCGTGTCTTTTTCTGTGTTCAATTTCTGATGGCCTGTGTTTACTTGCTACAGGATGAGGTGGTGAAGGTATCACCCCATGCTCGTGCCATAAGAGATGTGGAAGATGAGGAACTTCGAAGCTTCTTCTATGGAATGTCCCCATGGCAGGTACACAATCCTAACTCCACACAAACCAATTTTTTTTTTTTTTTCAATTAGGCGCGTTTGGTAGTTTCTTAAAGAAAAAAAGTTTACGAAGCTTGAAAGTGAAATAATGAGCCCTGCATCAAAAGTTTGATAGAATCTCGGGAACATTTTTTTCTTGGAGAACATTTTCCATTCCTTAAACACAACCAAGTATGAAAAACTTGAACTACTTTCCGAGGAAAATAATCCAACCATATGCCCAATAACAAGTGCGTCAAATATGGAAACATTTGTCAAGGTGGGAAAGTTGACCCCTGGAAAGTTTCCCGACCAGATGCTCCATTAGAGGAAAACAAGTGAAGTTTAACTAATCTTTTTCATCAAATCTGCAGTTTATACTCATCGTTGCTGCAAGCTCAGTTGGAGAGGAGCTCTTCTACAGGGCCGCTGTCCAGGTATGCCCATTTCATATAAGACTGTCAACATATTTTTCTTCCGAGTCATTCTCCAGGTTATGCTGTGTGTTATGTCATTAGTAACCATTGACTGCGTTTTCTGCAGGGTGCTCTGGCTGACATATTTCTGAGGAGTGGTTCTTTGGCAGCCGACGCTCGAGGGATGGCTGCACTGGTAAACAGCCATTCATTTTACTTAACCCAATACATTCTTGTTATATGACAATACATCTAACTCTTCATATAGCTTCTAACTTGTTAGTTATTGATGTGAAACATGGAATTTGTAGGCTGGTGTACTGCCTCCATTCGTTCCATTTGCTCAGGCGTTTGCAGCTGTCATTACTGCTGCCCTCACTGGCTCGCTATATTACATAGCTGCATCACCGAAAGGTAACTCTTAACTCCTCCAATGATTGTTCTTCAAAGGAGCTGAATTTATGCTTGTTTTCTGGGAATATCGTGCTCATCAATACTGAAACTTGCTGTTATGAAACTCAGATCCTACATATGTGGTGGCGCCTGTTCTACAATCCCGATCTGCTCGCGAGGAGTTGAAGAAACTCTTTGCAGGTTAGTATCTTTTCTGCTAGTTTTTTTTCCTTCTGTTGTTAAGGTGCTTTTGGTAGAATTCCACGAAAGATTTTCCAAGAAAAAGTTTACCGAGTTTGAGTGTGAAATCATTGGAGCCACATTAAATTTTTTTTCCATCCATTAAATACAACCAAACATAGGAAAATTTGTCTACCTTGAGTCAGCTGACCAACTTTATTGGGAAAATTTTCCATGACGCGTTTGGTTGCTGGGAAAAACTCTTCCTATCCCCTTTTGGAATATCTTTACTGAGTTTGAGTGTGAAATAATGTACTCCATGTTAAAAATTTTCCATCCATCAAATACAACCAAATATGAGAAAATTTTTCCAACCAATGGCGCGTTTCTTAAGTTCCTGGGAAATATTTTCTTGGGAAAATATTAATTGAGTTTGAGAGTGAATATTAAGCCTTGCATCGAAATTCTTCCATGCATTAAATACAGCCAAACATAGAAAAATTTGCGTGAAGAACTTTCCCATGAAAATTTTCCAACCAAACGCCACCATAAGTTAAAATCCAGTTTGTCCGTAAACTCTGTATAGTATGTACTGAATCTTTGGTTGTTGATGATGCAGCGTGGTACGAGCGGAGGCAAATGAAAAGAATATACTCTCCCCTTCTAGAAGGAATCTTGGCTCTTTACCTTGGGTTTGAGTGGATCCAAGTAAGTAAGCCTGTCTCAATCTCTCAAGTACACATGTCCTCACAAACTGAACTTGAAAACAACAATTCGGTAATAATGGTTATGTTTTTCTTTGCCCCATGTTGGTTGTTTTTGCATCAGACAAACAATATCCTGGCCCCCATCATCACCCACGGGATCTACTCAGCCGTCGTGCTGGGCCACGGCCTGTGGAAGCTCCACGATCACAGACGCCGCCTGCGCCAGAGAATCCAACAGCTGAAATCGGAAAGGACAGATCGAATCCGACGGCAGGAATAATGAATGACCTGTGAAGATCGAGCTGCGTTACGTTGTTTTGGAGTGAAACTGTATGATAATGTAGTAGAGGCTACTGTTATTTTAGCTGCATATACAGAGTTGAAGTACAAGTGTTTTGGAACAGTATACATACAGAAGATAAAGTGTATATATTTGTCAGATAAAGATAGTGTACAAACCAGATAGAAGTTAAGGAACTAGTGCAAACCTGTAATAATAATTTCAGGTAATGTATACCGGTGACGCTAAGTTCTTCCTGCTTCGGCTTATAATTAGATAATATCACCAAAGTCGTTTCCTTGTTTTGCCTTTTACAAGTTTCCTACATACCATTATATCAACATGCATGGCAGCTGTGTGCCTGTGTCATTGCAGTGGTGTATCTAAACCTTTTGATTAGAGGTGACCAATATATTATTATATTCATCGGATAAATGTAAATGTTATACTTTCTTAATCCCAAATTATGCAAAATTATTACTTTTTTTTGTATTAACAGTGATCGTGGCCACCGTTGGCCTTATGTGGGGAGGATGTAGGATTTTTTTTTTATTTTTTATACATATATATTTTTTACTTGCGGGTATTTGGCCTATTTAGGGGTCCTTATCTCAGGGATAATCACTAGTAACTTCTAAATGTAAGGATGAGAAGTATCGAACTCTCCATAGCAAGCATGACCCATCAACTTAGAAGTTTCACCTAATGTAAAATTTTTTTTCTTCCATCAAGGTTTGAACCATGAGAAGATTAGATAATGACGATGATTGTTACTTGACTACCACCTCTTTGGTGGATGTAGGGTTTATACGGGCTTAGGTCAGAAATACCCAGAAATGAAACAACAGTGACAACTGTCTGGAGTACAACTGTGTCAACTGGAAACGATGGTACCCTTGAGGCTTTTGGTTTTCAGATATGTTTCTTCATATATGGCCACTTAGAGACTTTGTGGAGCAGTTTCCCTTGAACGATTGAGACTTAGGATAAGTATCTTAATAATATTAGAATTATCCTTGTAACTTGTAAATCCTCTAAATTTTCAAAGATATAAATGCATTGGTTTTTGGTTGTTTCATAATTTTGGAATTCCCTAATTTGTCTAACGATACATTTACGTGGGACAGTGGTATACTAGTATTTGCATTTAGAAATTAAATTAAAATCTACAATTTCCGGTCTCCCCATAAAATAAAAAAAAAGAAGAAAAAGAAAAGCCCACGCCAAAGAGTTCAAAGAACCCGGTGGCCGGGAAAGGAAATAGAACTGCTTCAAGCGAAAAAGTAGGGAAAAGAAAAGGAAAAAACTAAAAATATAAAACCCTAATATCTTAATTTTCCCAAAACCCTCCTTAATTCAAGAATTCCCCCCCCCTCTTTCGATTCCTCCTCGTCGTTTTCTTGATGCTTCTCCTCTGTAGTCTGTACTTCAACCCCCAACAACACTCTCCTCTATTTCCAAGTACTTGATTCAAAGTCATCTTCTTTTTCTCCTGTTTTGCTTTTTACACTACCCCATTGTGTTTTCTCCTCTACTAGTCTACTGATGGACTCCCGGGGCCCACCTGCGCCGCCGCCCCACCACCAGCACCACCACCACCAGCTCCACCACCAACCACCACCGGGGATGATGATGCACCATCACAACCACCACCCCAATTCTGGGTACCCCACTACAATGGCGATGGGAAACTTGCCCAACTCATCGAACCCTACTCCTCAGATGATCACTCCCAACTCTTCTTCCATCCTCCATCAACAACAACATCATCAACATCATCATCAACAACAACAACATCAACAACATCAACAGCAGCAACAGCAGCAGCAACAACACAATAATCCGAACATCAATCGTTTCCCATTCAACTCATCTACCCAATCTCAATCTCCGGCTGCTCCGAAACCCGGGCTTGAAACCCTAAATTCAGGTTATGGCGGCGAAGATTCATCCGGGTTGAGGCCGTCTCCATCTGGGTTGGGCATCGATCCGCAGAAAAAGAAGAGGGGAAGACCCAGAAAGTACTCCCCAGATGGTGGTGGTAGCAACATTGCTTTGGGTTTGTCTCCGACGCCGATTTCCTCCCCCGTCGGAGTCAATGCCGGCGGCGGTGGGGCGGATTCCGGTGGGGCTGCCACGTCGGCGGACAAGAAGAACCGGGGACGTCCTCCGAGTTCGAGCAAACTGCAATTGGATGCATTGGGTGGGTTTTTAGGAAAAAAAATTGTTTCTTTTTTTGTTGTGATCTTTGATGGTTTATGGTTGAAAAAAGATTGTTTCTTTGTTGTTATCTTTGATTGTTTGTGGTGTGATCTTTGTTGGTTGTGTTGTTGTGAGCAGGTAACTGTGGGGTTGGTTTTACGCCGCATGTTATCTTGGTGGACGCCGGGGAGGTATGTATATGTCACACTTGATAAATGGTATTTTTGGGTGGGCTTATTGAATTATGAATGTAATCATTTGATTATTTTTTGTTTCTCCACTATTTGACTATGTCTTGTTTAAGAAATTAGGTCTTCCAATTGATGTGAGCAAGGCAAGCTTTGAAGTTATTGCTGTATAAATTGCTTTTTCTCCCCCTTCCTTCCTTTTGAATCCTGACCTGAAAATAAGACAATGTGTGTTAATTTTTGATCAAGTTCAGATCATGGATATCCATATTCCGAAGTCTTGGTTTATACTTGAAATAGTTGTCTGATTCCATGGTCTGCTAGAGTTGGTCTATTGCTTGATTTGTGGCGATTGGAAAGATGCAGTCCGATATATTGATATGTTGTGTTTATGTAGTGGATCACTCCTGTGGAAGTTGGAACTCTTTGTTTAGCAGAAATACTTGTTCAGGCGGTCGGTGTTCATTTTGATGATACTTATTCTGAGTGATGCATGCTATGTAGGATATAGCATCGAAGATCGTGGCCTTTTCAAAAGATGGACCGAGAACAGTATGTGTGCTCTCTGCAAATGGTTCCATATGCAATGTGAGCCTTCGCCAGCCAACAACGTCGGGCGATGTCGTCAATTATGAGGTATGCATTGAGTAAGAGTTTTAAAAAAATGCTAGTATATTTTTACTTAGTACTGTTCTTGTATGCTGCGCTGTGATGTATAAGATACTGTTCTTTTTGTTTTTGCCATCTGAGTCATCCTTGGTCAATCTTGTATCTTGTTTGAGAAAACTTGCTGCTAGTTTGTCTGAGATACACCCTCTTCCCAACGACTGAAATGTCAAAAATATCTCTATTACCACATTGTTTTTAGATTTTTTCCATTTCACTCTTGTATGTGCAACAACTGTAAGTTACGGTATGAACTTGGAAGATTATATTGGTTTCAGTGGCTATGGCAACTTTCCAACTCGGAAGCAAAACATATAAATTCGCAATTTTGTTGTAGGGTTTTTGGCTCAAAATAATCTGAAGTCGGAGGTTATTGACTGAAAATAATCCAAACTCACTTTTTGGCTGAAAATAATCCAAACTTGTAACCTATTTAATCAGACTAAACCGAAATCTATTTCCTGCGTCGAAATGCTGACTAGGCAGCCTGAGCACGTGTTTCTTTAAGGGTTATTACGTTTTAAAATCCCCAACTTTGGGGTTTGTTTATCAGAATATCCCGAACTTCAGTTTTAACATAAATATCCCAAACTTTGGGGGGTCGTATTTGGCAGTAGCCCAATACCAAATTAACATCAATTAAACTCGGGTTTTTATGTGATGTAACAATATTTGTTGGAGTGTTTTGTAGAATGAAAGTATGTCTAAGCCAAAAAACAATCATTGCATTGTAGAAAAACCCAATTTTAATTGATGTTAATTCGATTTTGGGATGCTAATAAATACAACCCCCTAACATTTGGGATATTCATGTTAAAAAGTAAAGTTTGGGATATTATGATAAACAAGACCTAAAGTTGGGGATTTTAAAACTAAATAATCCTTTCTTTAATTGATTTTGGTTTTGAATTTTTTTTAAGCTTATTTAGACTCTAGCTCACTTAAACTTATAATGGCATGACAATGAATTAAAAATAAAAACACTTGGACTCAACTTTTATTATATTAAAGTGTTTTTATTTTTAATCCATTGCCACATCATTATAAGTTTAAGTGAGTTGGGGTCTAAATAAGTTTAAAAAAATTCAAAATCAAAATCAATTAAAGAAACACGTGCTCAGGCTGCCCAGTCAGCATTCCGACGCCGGAAATAGATTTTGGTTTAGTCCGAGTAAATATGTTACAAGTTTGAATTATTTTCAGCCAAAAAGTGAGTTTGGATTATTTTCAGCCAATGACCTCCGACTTCATATTATTTTTAGCCAAAAACCCTTTGTTGTATTTGTATTTAGGGTGTTCATCAAATTATGTCTAGTATTCATATGTAATTGACTATCATAAGTATGTAGGTTGGTTCTTCTCTGTAGATGGGAGTGTGGGGTCAATTTGAATATCTATATAAAAGCACTTTTGTGGTTGCAATGACTTCCGAACTGGTGATTCTAGGATTCAAAATGCGCTTTTGGACATGGTACCGAAAACTCACTAATATGTGGCAATCACATTCGCCGAACTCGTATATTGTGCTTTGTCGTACGTAGAAAATGCGGTCCGCCAAACTCCTAAACATTTCTAATGCCGCCATTTTAGCACGGACCGGCCACATTTCGAATCGATGGGTGCTTCTGAGATCTTAAAATACATGATTATTTGTCTTCCATTGCGTGAACACAAATTAGGGGGAATGGGGGCGAAGTGTTTAGATTGAAGCTTCAGCTGTCTTCTGAAGACCGATTAATTAGTTAGATTATGCTTGAAATATCATAAGCCTTATAATCACTCTAGAAAACTTACATCTTGTAAAGTAGTTAGATCTATGAGGAGAAGATGCTGTGCCTTTCTTCTTGTGTGATTCTGTGACCCGATGAAAAGGCAAATATTTGATTTGGTATGTTGAACTTAGGGTGTGTTTGACCTTGCTGAAATGGAATGGAATGAAACTTAATTATTTGATAGCATATTTTCGGCTTATTTAAAGTATGATATCAATTTTAATGAAACTAATATTAGTAATTGTTCTTTTGCTAAAAGTTAGTCTCAGGGTAATGGATAAGGGGTGTCTTCAGCCATTAATTGCAAGAACATAAGTTGATTATCTAGGACCTACAGGTTTAATAATCACATTGCATTTTTAAGGGCAATATATTTATTTGCCTAGTTGAAGTGAAATGTTTCGTTTATTTACGTTGCATTATTAAAGTTTACAAATAAGCTAACGTGAAACATGGTGATATTCTTCATTTTTTCTTCCTGGTGTCCTTTTTGAAACATTACTTTTGCAAAGCGTTCTTGGTTGCTTCTGCTCATTTAGTTTATTTCTTTTTGGAAAATACTTTTGCTAAACCTTCTTGAAAGGAAACTAGGAAGGAGAAATCATCAAAGTACTGATGGGGGCATGGAGCTTTTGCAAAAATTTTTAAAAGAAAAATGAAATTGGGAAGGATAGATGAAGGATAAGTGGATAATGCCGAAGTTTGCATCAACTTTATGGGCCATTTTTTCAAGACAGACGGAATGTTTGTTCAAATTGATGGGCATATTTAGTTAGTCAATTTTCACATATAGAGAGTTTCTTTTTTATTGGGTAACTAAATATATCGCACTTGAAAAGGTAACATTGGCATGGCATTCTTTTCAATCATATTTCTGATAACATTGCTGTATTTTATGGATAAAGTTACCCTTTACCTGTGGACCTGAGGCGAGCATTTGACAAACCCATATTAATATTATGTTAGTTTTGTTAACAACTATGTCGATGACATAAATCTTAATATAGCATTAAGTCATGGTCTAATGCTGCCATTTCTGTGGTGTTTGTAGACATTTTTGGCTTCTAGTTTCAGGACAATGTCCACCGTATGCTGCTTCCTCCATAATATAGCATAGGTTGTAAGCCTTTGTATGTTTCCCTGTATAAATTCTTCAAAAATCGCTATGTAGATAGTGGATTTCATCCGACAAGCTTAAATGGTAATTGGAATTCTTGTTATGAAGGCTTCTTCAGACTTGGGTTTCTAGACATTCTCTTTTCGTTTTTTTTTCATACCATTGTGTCATTTGTGTTGCAGGGACGATTCGAGATAATATCTCTGTCGGGTTCGTTTCTGTTCTCTGAGAATAACGGTCAAGTCAGATCAGGTGGGCTAAGTGTGTCACTGGCAGGGCCAGACGGTCGTGTGTTGGGCGGTGGTGTTGCTGGAATGCTCATGGCAGCCACTCCTGTTCAGGTAACTCTCTCTATCTCATGCTATATCATTGTTTGACATGAGGTGTCGAACTATACCCCATCATTTTCTGCAACCTTTTCATCGGGGGAAATTGAGCTGGAGTCCGCGCTCAAAACTTTTTTTTAAATTAGCGTAAACTTATCACCCAGTACTGCAATTGTATGATATGCTAGAGAACTTGTATGCACCATCATGGTCATCTTATTGGTCATACAAGTTATTTCTCAAATCATACAACTGTATGACATGTTAGAGGACTCGTATGGTCGCATGTACTGTAGTACAACCAGCGCTAGCAAAAAAAATCGGGTCTGGGTCAAATCGGTCAATGTTAAAATTCGGACAAGAATTCAATTGACCATTACTCAGTTTTTTTCGTGTCGGACAATTCGGGTAAAATCGAGTTCAGACATAGAAATATGAGAACATCATGTCCGAATTTTCTGTCAATCCAATCAATGTTAGAATCTGGATGTAAAATCGACGACTGTACACAGTTTTTCTCGGGTCCGACAATATTTTGCCAGCTCTATGTACAAAATGGGTATTTTTTGCACCAATTACATTAAGGGGTAAACTTATCTTTTTTCCATTCTGACCCTAACTATAACTTCGTGGCCTTTACTTTTTAAAAAAGAAAATGTTTCGAGTGTGGCCTTCGGCCTCAGTTTCCCCCCTTCTTTCATGGTTGCTTGTTTCTGACTCTTTAAACTGGTCTCAAGATCATCGTGGGGAGCTTCATAGCAGACGGGAAAAAGCCGAAGTACATGCCATCCGTACCTCACTCGTTGAGCTTCTCGGGCCCACCTGTACAAGGCGGGGACGGGAGCCCGCCCTCCGAGGAAGAGTCGAGCGAAGGGTCCGAAGATAACAACCCGAACAACAACCATATTGAGCGGTCAATGGGGGGCGGTTCATCGTATGGAAACTCGAACCATCCGATTCACAATCTGCAGATGTACAACACCATGGCCTGGCCTAACTCATCTTCGAAAATGATGCAGAATTAGCTCCACATTGATTGATTTATTTCATGCCATTGCTAACTGACTCGCCCGGTTGAAATTTGAAAAGGGTTATCATATTTAAGTAGCAACATTGTCTGTCTGTCTGTCTGTCTCATTTCGCCCCCGGTTTCTGGTGTTATATATATGTGTAGATTGATTGGAAGCGAAGCTGAGTTTTTCTGGGATCTGCTGACTAACTACTTGTAGTAGTAGTAGTAGGAGTCACTTGTGTGCTATGATATCTAGTGAATTTTGGATATTGGCTTCATTTATATCCACAGGGTGCTGGGTGTTGTGTGCAACACTATTGGCATTTGGTTTTGGAAAATTGGATTACTATAATTCCTACTTGGAGCACTAGGTAATCATAATTCATTCTTCAGAAATGCACAATCTACTAATGGATATAAAGTGGGGGTACATTTCTGAATTAGCGATTATCATTATCCGATGGTTCTGAATAGGGTTCATTATTGACACTGAATGAGGTGGCGGGGTTCAAATGTAAAAAAAAGGATAGCTTGGTGCACAAAGCGTTCTTATAAGTGGAGGTCCAACTATTGCGTGATTCAAACATACCAAGATGACAAAAATACATTCAAAGAAATGCCCCCTAAAGAACATGTGGATCAAAACAAGCATTTTACATTTTATGGTTTCTTTTAGCAAAACACGATAGAAAGTTCCCTATATTTTATTGTAATTGTTTTAAAAGCCTTATATTTTAACAAATAATTATAGTGTGATAATATTTTTGCTGTAATTATTTATTTGGGACTTCCCAATCTATTTTTCAGCTAAAAATGCGAGAAGCAATGTTTTTTGTATTTAGGGTTGTTTTAATTGAAGTTAATTATAATTTTAAGCCTCAATGTTTAGGGTTGCTCAAAGTTATATAACCCTAATCAACAGTAAATTCAGCAATTAATGCTTTGTGCACATGAACATAGATCAGAATGTCTCACATAAATAATTATAATAAAGATAATGTCTCACACAAAACAAAATTAATTAAAGAGAGTAACCCCTTCTTTTGACGCAATTGACTCCAATAAGCTTCCTCTAATCTGCCTTTAATCGCTCTTATCTAAACTAATTTAGTGCTAACTAAAGTTTAAACTACTTTATCATCATGTCTCCTACTTAATTAACTGGGTCATCATTATTGAATAATACGGCCTTTAATTTGTTGGGTTGGTTCCTGTTCCAACTAAGAAAGGCATCTCAACTGCGTACATAATTTTCACACATTATTAAATATATATTAGTTATTAAGCAGAGTTTAATTAGTAGTGGGATTGTGATTAAGACTAGTGATTATCTTAATCTACCCACGTACGTTTGTACCTCATACCTTAATCCACTTACAAAGAGCTTCGTATGGCTGCGCCAATCTTATGGCTTCAATTTGAGATCACTTTTGTTGGTCGTCCACTTGGATTACTCCATAAATTACTTCATGTGTAATAGCTTAATCCGATGTTATCTGGAATCTCACCTAATTAAGTAAAATATAGGGAATATATATGAAGTGATTAAAATCTCTAATACATGATAATGTAATAAGAGTGAACCCTAAATTTTACCATTGATATGATAAAGCTTAATTATTTGTTTTAATTAGCACAAAAGTTGATAATTTTAGCTTCATCTAAGTTCTATTTCCTGATATTCAAGAGATTGCACCCTGTTCTTTTCTTTTCTATGGTAAAGTTAAATTTATCCATAGTTCCGTATTGTTCAAATTTTAAAATCTTTATCATACCAATTGTTCTCACCTTATCCACCTTATATATATAATATATATTTAAAAATTCATTTATTAATCAGTGATGTGACTGATATGACTTACTTTACAATACCTTATCAAAAATTATAAATGTATTTCCACCCTTATTCACACTTTCAAAATTTATCCACCTTTATCCACACTATTTATACACTATCAATTTATCTGCATAACCACTTAACCAATCGGTGAAAAGAATGAGACTCAAAATAACACGTAGAGAGTAACTAAAATAGTTTTTCTTAAGGCTTTCAACCCTCTTTTGAAAAATTTTATAAAAAGAGAAGGAAGAAGAAGCCATTGAATTAACCATATTAGTCATCTTTTTGCACTTAAGTATATCTCAGATTATCTTTCATAGACTCGTTCGAGTTATAAAAAAAAAAGAAAATCTTTCTATACTTAAGTATGAACTTTATAAATGGTGTATTATATCCATCTGTCGCATTATAAGCTCCCGTGAATAGTTGCTTCCTAACTTGCTTATGATTCGACTGATATCCTTGTCACACTTACATACTTTTGATTTCTTAATCCAGTGTTATTATTATTATTATTATTATTATTATTATTATTATTATTGTTAATGTCTGTTGGGGGAGTGATTAGGTATACATAATCTTACATAAATATGATAGGGACAGTGCTTGATCAAGACTGAAGAAGCTTATCACCTACATAGACATGTAAACATAAACAAATACAAATTACGCTTGTTAAAAAAATGTCTGACACGAAAACCTGATTCAGTCCGACACTGAAAAAGTGGTATGGTTATAGAATTTCCGTCCAAAATTTTACATTGGCCGAAAATTCGAATACAATGGTTTTCAATTTTATATTTTCCGAACCTGGTTTAGACCCGAATTTATGTTTGTCCGATTTGTCCAACCCGAAAAATATTCCAAAAAACTGGATATCGGACATCAAGTTTTCATCCGAACTCGAATTGACCCGGACGTGAACTTATCGTGAGACGGACTTCTCATAATGTAACACTTTTAATATGTGACTATAACTAATAAGTGATATTAGAATGATTTTTTAACATTAATATAACTAATAATTTATATTGTGAGATGACTTTTATCTGAGTTAGCAAATAATTTACTAGTCACTCCTTTGTTACTAAATAGTTAGCACAAAATTATACGTCTTACAACAAATATATGATAAGACAATCTTACATAAGAATTACTTATTTTTTACGGCCATAATACAAATGACGTTGAAAGAAATTACCACCAATTATACAAGAAAGTAAACCTATTAACAATCTTTAACTGTTTGATTCAATTATTTATTTTCCCAAAAGTTACTATAAATTATGGCAGTACGTACGTTTTACGTACTCACCAGTTTTTCTTTTGTGGTTGTCCCTTTAATTCCTTCATATATATTTTCGTTTGTTAATTAACACTACAAAACAACAATTACCCAATGTTTAGCAACGATTAGAATTGATAAGTAAAAGTTATCAACAGCTAATAACAATTAAAAGTTGCAAGCATGTATCAAATATTATCACCATTTAGTTTAACTTGAACTGATATTTTTTAGTCCATATGTCTTGTTGTGAACTCATTGCTTTTTAAGTTTGGATGATGCGGTTAATTAAATAAAAGATATAAATAAAAAACAATATTTAAAAGTCTAAAGCCATGATGTCAGCTTTATTAATGTTTAATTAACAAAGTGGAGACTGCTTAGTTGGTAACGATTGTTATTATAGCCGTGTGGGTTGAGATTAGGTATAATGATCTTGACTAATTAATGTGTATGATAGGGACATTGCTTTGATAATCAAGAGGCTTATGTTGCCCTAATTAACATTATCAACACATAATTACGATTATAATGATGGTGTTGGAACAAAGTACTTATCAACTACACTTATTCGGTCAGATTCTCCTGTGTCAAACTTTTCAATTTCTTTATTAAATATCAACCGCATATTTGGAGTTTAGTTTTTATTTCTGGAAAAATTGAATTTTTATCATTAAAACTTGGAAGCTTCAGAAGAAAATGATCTGGATTTAATAAATTTTGGCTACTTTGCTAAACTTTTAACATTATTAATGCAATTGACCTATGTAATAATAATAGCTAGCTTTTTATAGGAATCCTTGCGAGTATATTTTGAAAATAATACTTCAATTAAGAATTAATTTAGTTGAGTATTTCTTCAAGGTATAGATTATTGATAATAGATACTCCCTCCTTCCCATTATAATTGTCACATTAGACAAAATTTCAAAAACAAAAAAAACCACCCTTCTACATTAATTTAGTTCATTGGAAATGTGAAAATGTTGAATAAAATGTTGAATAAAAAAGGAAAAAGGTGAATAAAAAAGAAAAATGGAAAAAAATGATGTAATTAATAAGGTTAATTTGATAAATTTATACTTAATGTGTTATTGAAATTATAAAGTGACAGATATTTTGGAAAAAAATAAAGTTAGTTAAAGTGACAGATAATATGGGAAGGAGGAAGTATGTTTGGATGTTTAGCTTATTGACAAAATTTTCTTAAGATTGAACTATTATGTTCTAAACCCTCCAAAGTTCACTTCTAATAATAAGACTTCCTTTCTAAAATTGACTAGTTCTTAATACCATATGCAAATAACTTGTAGCAATTTTAATTTTTTAAATTATGATTTGAAATTCAAATACACACAACAATAACTCTTAAGCTGAAAAGGTTATAGTTGAACACATTACTATTGAATTTCAACTCGACAAGAGTCTACTAAATCTAGTATCCCTAAAGTTTAAATTATAATTGACCTGAGAAATCCCGGAAGCTTCCTCAACATCATTTGAAGGACATGGCGTGCAAAGTGACAAAATTTGGTGTTGGTTTAGGCTTCATTCATAGAGACCCTGAGACTATGACGGAGCGCCTTAAAAAGAAATGACGAAAAGAGAAAATGTCAAGTAAAAAGAATTAATGTTACTGTGTCATTTGTGGCAGCTAGGTTCTGAGGTTTCAGTTTGATTTTTCTTAGTTGTCTTGCTGTTAATGGTGACTTTCGCTGTTACATTGTCTTCATCATCTTTCAGGCTTTGAATTATTATAAAAAAAAAAAAAAAAAAACATTACATTACATGTGATGGAAGAACTACTAGAGAAGTTGTAAATGGGCCTCACATTTTTAAATCAAAGCGGGCTAAGCCCAAACCAGAAGTGACCTAGTTGGAACTGGGCCCACGTAGTATGCACATTCAACACAGCCTGTGAAATAATGCCACGTGGGGTCCAAAGAAATGAAAAAGTAAGAAAAAGGAAAAAGAAAAATGGAGTGTAGCAAAGCAATTAAAGCAGGGCACATGCAAGTGAAGGGAAGAAGGTCTGGGAAGTCGAGGAGGATTAAAAGATTCTCTTACTCTTCTTGAGCCGCACGTGCTCACATGTCTAAACCCTAAAATTAGGTTTTTTAAAAGGATACATTTCAAAAGCCCCAATTTACTCTACCACTCGTTATTGGTAATTGATATCTTTAACCAAAACATTTTGGTCCATTTTTTTATTTATTTAGCAAAATTATTTTTCAAATTATCTAGTTTTCATTCATTTTGTTTTGTCAAATTACTAACTTTTTTTATCCTAATTTAATAATATTTGTAAATTTTCATACACTACCTTTGATTTATGATATTTATAAATCTAACTATGATATTTTTAAGTTAATATTTACTCACTCTAAGCTTTTAAACCAATTTCATTTAACTACTTTTCTGATAAATGTGTGATTTGTGATGAATTTTGTTCGTTGAAATGAAAATAATTTTAGCAAGTAAATTTCATTACATATCATACATTCACCGAGAAAATTGCTAAATTTACTGGAAAAATAGCTAAATAAAATTGGTTCAAAATTTTAGGTTGCATAAATATTAACTCGAAAATGTCATTGTTGAACTTATAAACGTCATAAACCTTAGGGAGGTTTATGCAAATTTTCCTAATTTTTTATGTAATTAATTTTG
Source organism: Portulaca oleracea (assembly GCA_029582165.1). NCBI lineage: Eukaryota > Viridiplantae > Streptophyta > Magnoliopsida > Caryophyllales > Portulacaceae > Portulaca > Portulaca oleracea. Next base: position 10,143,980 of record CM055884.1, read on the forward strand.
ATAAATTAGTTATAATGATAAATACTTAGTTTTGATAGATTTATGTGATATTGTATGTCTTGAATGTTATAAGTAATTAAAATATGAAAATAGTAATTAATATATTATTAAGATTATAAAGTGATAAATAATATAAAATAAGAAAAATTAGTTAAAATGGTAATATAAAAAACGGATGGAAATCAACCAATACAGTATATTTAAGTTAATTTTTACTTGATTCAGCATGACTTTGTATATAAGACATTAACCCTCAATAAATATTTGTTTTAAGTATTTAGAAATATTTGTTTTAAGGCATCTAGAACTGCCAATGCAACTGCAAGTTGATATCCCAACAATATCATTGCCATTTAGTATGGGTTCATATAAAATGTAAGCAAAATTATATGTTCCTTCAATGTCTTTGTGACACTATTATTGCTCCATGAAACCTTTGTCACCTTAATTTTAGTCATCACAATCTGTTTGGTCAACCCTAATTAACTTCTTATGACCTTAGCTTATATATTATTCCCATTTTATCTTGGAATGATAATCATTTTATTTTGCTAATAATGGTTCTTCTTTCCTATAATTGCAACTGCATTATATTCCTTTCTGATCAAATATGAGCTTGCAATCTATTTAACTTAAATCTTTTATTGCCTAAGAATTTTTCATTTCCCTTTGACATTGCAGAACCTTCTAGAGCTCTCACACACCTACTTCCTCCATTCCTTATATTTTCTTTTACTTTTGACTTGTTATCTTTTCTAATGCACCTTGTTTAAGTAAAATTCTTGGAGTAGGGAGGAAAATTTTCCTTAGAAATTTTGGTTTCCTTATAAAACTAAAATTATGTATGTTTATATGTTAGTTGGCTCTATTAAGTCATGAGAGGTTTTGGGAAAAATATTATGATAGTTGGCCGTGTTAAGAATTTTTTTATGGTTGTACTAAACACATGTTTATATGGATAGCACGATAGGTCACAAAAAAGAATTTAAAGGCAAATTGGATTGGTCATGAAACTGGAAACACTTATATATTAGTCGGGATTAATTTTATAGCCAAGTGAATTTTTAGAATTTACAAAATTAATCGAATTACATGAAATTACAACTAATCAAAATCAAAATGCATGGAATCTATACTGCAAGGCTGTGATTAATAAAAATTATTCATAAATGGACCCACCCCAAACATTTAGAATTTAGAATGTTATCCTTACGGCATTAAACTGATCAGTTTATAGAACAAGTTGGATTTTAATTTTCCAGCACAATATGAAAGGGATCTTAAGGACAAAACCCCCAAAAAAAAGAATTAAATTAAATATTGAAAAGGAAAAGGCTATTGTTTTCCTTGCCTGAATGTGCCTTTCTAAGTTCTTCAAAGGAGCAGCCATGATTACATTTAAAATGGAGAAAGAGATTTTGCTCATCTTCAAATGAAAGTAATTTCCACTAATTGCCCATTAAAATAACGCTGTCCATATAATAATAATAATGATAAATAATTATAGCTATGACATCAATGATAATACTCTCTCCGTTTCATAATGATTGCATCAAGTATTCTTTTTAAATAAGAATTTTTTATAGTATATTTTATCAAAAAATTTCCACATTATATTCTTATGATAATATTTTTCATTATAAATCAAATGATAGTACTCTTATAATAGAACATTGTAAAAGTTGAGAAATTAATGACGTCAACGGACAATCAATTTGGAACAAAGGGAGTAATGAAAAGAATCTTTTTCAAAAAATCTATTTTTTTGAAACTAATTAATTTATGTGACTGAATTATTTTTGTAGCACTAATATCAGAATGTCTATTTGACTATATGTAATTATTAAGATATTTAAAGACATAAGGAAAAAATAAATCTTGATGTGGTTTTTTTTAAAGTTCTAACACATATATAATTGGAAAGTTAAAAGACTACTCTATTATACAGTAGCTAATAACATATTGAGACAAGAATTTTATCATATAATAGGATCTGCTTAATTATGTGTTTCTTCCAATCATGTTGGAACAAATGTTAATATATAAGATCATTTTCATCCAAATCATATGAAGGCCTCTATCTTAAGCTACCTTTATCCAAAAACTATGGCATATGCTCGACTAATAAATATGTAACCGTGGTACTATAAGCATCATTATTTATGAAAATCTAAATTATTTAAGTTCTGTGTCAATGGATCAGGATTTTAATTTATTAAAGTCCCAAGTTAGTTTTTAACTATATGTATGGTTAATATTAAAAGGCCCAACTTTAGAAGATAGACAATCTAATCTTAATAATTTTATCTCTTGTTTTTTAGTTGCTATAATGAGCAAAAACAGAAGCTTAATATGATACTAATAATAGTATCTACCTAGATTCAATGCAATTCTTCATTTTATTTTATTGTGAATAGAAAAATAGTAGTAAATATTTAAAATTATTGTGTTCAAAGGAAGTGCTCATCATGATATGATTGGATTGGGAAAAAGAAATTAATTATTTCCTAGGTTTAAGGAATTTGTATTATCTTAGCTTTTTCCCCTCTTTCAAAGGTAGAGAAAGCATAAAATCTTTAATTAGTGGCCACTATCTCTCTTTCTTTTTTGTTTTGTAAATTAAATATATGACTTGTTAAATTCTTGCCCTGATTGAAAGCAAGTGACTGAACTTTGTTAGATTTGTTGGGTTTGGTAATATCTTGTAGTATTTGTCTAAAAGCTAGAGAAATACTATTACTCCATTATCTTATTAGTTAATCGATTAATTAATAAATTAATTAACTAGACATATATATATATTTCAAAAAAAAAACATATGGGTCCATCTCTTTTCCTTTTGATTTTAAAATTACTAAAATTATTAAAACGCTAGCATGTTTCAATTACTCATTTTATGTAGGGGTCGTAATAAATATTATATACAATGGGTATCATTCTCCAAAAATCCGTTTGGTGGATTGGGTAGGTGTGTATGTAGTGATCTTAAAGTGTTGTTTTTATTTGATAAACTGAAACTTTTTTGGTTCATAAAATTTAGCATGTGTTCAATTATCTCATGCTTTATTTATACATAATAAAAAAAACAAAAAAACAAAAATTAAAAGCTTATAACCACCAATTCCACTCAAGAAAAATTTAAAAACCCTATAAAAATAGAAGCATAAAAAAAAAGAAGAAAAAAGAATGTTTGGTTGTTTTTCTAAATGGATTCTTTGCCCTAATTTCTACCTCTGTGGCTTGGCATAGAAGTGAATTGAAGAACCTTCATAGAAAGTGACAGCGAGAAGAGAGGTTATGTAGGGTTTATATTTTCATTTCTGATGCAAAATTTAGGGTTGTATCTAGCCAATTTTTTTAAAAATTATTAAATATAGCACTCAACATCTTTCAAGGGTTTCATCAAACAGCCAAAAAATGAGAAAAAAATGATGTCATCAAACACGAATAATAAGAAAAATAATTTGAGTAGATCTTAAAAGAGGAGACCTCGGACTTGTGCAGCAGTTTTTGAAGGAATTAATAATGTGTTTAGAGTCCGTATAACAATGAGTAGAGAGTAATTAGTGATGTAAAAGATAATTAATGAATATTAAAATGAAAAGAAACGACAAATTAGCACAGATACTTATTGAATGAAGTACGCAAATAGCAGTTGGTGTAAGGACCACGGTGCATTTCAGTGTGCTCCATTATTCCATCTATCTCTTTGAATCAATCTCTGAATTTGTCCCTCAACAACCTCAACCTTTCACTATCATCAACCACACAAGGCTCCGTTCTTTTGTACAATTGATGTGGTATGATAATGGTGCAATGCAGTACAGTATAATTTGAAAAAGTGTGATAAAATGTTGAGAGTTGTGGTAGGTTGGATAGGTGAGGAGAAAGATGTGAAAAATAGATAATAAAAATGAGGAGAGAAAAAAATGAAGAAATATATTGATAATATATGTGGTGTGCCATGGTAAAAATTAAAGAATACAGTGTCTTAACCTACCGCATAAAAGAACGAAACCTGAAACTAAACTCAATGAGTTTAAAAAGAATAAATTTATTGATCATGGTAATTCATTTATATATGTGATAATAGCATGAAAGCTATGCTACATAATGAGCTTCTTTTTATTACTAAACCCTAGTTTTTTCTATGAAAATATTTTTTGAGATTCTACCTGATACCCCCTTTCATATTATAATATGATGAATTGATGATGTTGTTATGGTATATATTTATTCTAAGTTTAAAATACTTGACTACTAATTTATTGACATATATAATGGTATATTATATTAAATGAATCATTATTATTAAATTTTTAATGAATAATGTTTTCATAAAAATATGACATTATGATTATTTTATATTAAAATATTGCATTTAAAATTTATAATATTAGAGACCGTAAACAATGCAAAATGATAAATATTTAACTTACTAGCTAAGCCTTAAGGAAAAACTATAACTGAGTCAATTTTATTTCAAAATCAATTAAGGTGAGCTATATCTTAAATAAACATGTAGAAACAAATTAATTGACAAATAGAACTTTTGAAAAACTTGGCTATATTAGTATTTGGTGTGGTAGTTGCTACCAAATCTTTGTACCAATGTAGCCAGTTTCTATTTTCTAGAGAGAAAGCCTCGTCTAAAAAGGGCAGTGTATGTGTGGTTTAATGGGTAGGTACAATGTTATTTACTAGGTCAAACCATTATGTAATGTAAAAAGACAATAATATACATCTTGATTCAAATGATTCATAATCATTTTGAATTGCCTATATTTCATATTTTTTATAATTTTTAATATTATTTTCTCTAATAATTATATATATTTCTCAATTATAAAAATATGATACTTACCAGTTAGGTCAAAAATATAAATAATTGTCTAATTTTATCAATCATATATAGTAAAAAATGTACTTTTTATCCATAGTCTTATATTTATGAAAAATATAAATAAATAAATATTTTATATTGTTTACAAGTCGTAATAACTCTTAAAATAATAAAATATACCTTTATAATGATTTAAATATATTTACATTCAGACCCTATTCTTTTCTGCAGTTGACAAATTGCGGTGCCACAGCCTACCGTAGTTTGCCACAACCCACCACAAAATACCTTTCTACCACAATTCAACACAACCCACCACAAATTACTTTTTCACAATCATCAATACAATATTTATATATATATATATATACAAAAAACCCACTACAACATACCAATAACCCGCCATAATTACACCACAACCCGCCACAATTTCACTACACCATATCGCAGAATACCACATAAAAGAACAGAGCCTGATCTTATAAATGATTTAGGTGGAATAAATGATGGTTATTATTTATTGACCATCTTCCATCAAAATATTTATCATTTTGCAATGCAAAATTGGAGTAGTAATTAAATGAGATTTTCTTGGTTTTGTGTATGTGTTGAAATCTAGGGTTTGGTTTGTGCATAGACTATATATATAGAGAGAGAGATACATATATATGTGAACGATGATGTAGGGAACAACACATTGGTGTCTCAGAATGAATGATGATCAGAGATCTGTTTTCAGAACCCAGAAGAGAGAGAAAGAGGGAGAGCCCTAAAAACTCGGGGGAGTATTCCCAGGTTGAATGCAAATGGAAGGGGGGTGGGGGTGGGTGAGTCAGTGTCAGTAACACATACATACATTACATACACACACAAAGTAAACCCTGACTTACTGACTGACTAACCCTAAAACTTTCACAAACCCCCATGCATGCATCAAGCCCGCCACTTTACCACCCTCACCCTCACTAAACAAAACATAGAACTTGTTATTCGATGATGTTATTTTCAGATTTAGATGGATAAACCAAGATAAATTGGGATAAGTTATGATAAGTTATGATAATTTTTTGAGAAATTATATTTTTAAAGTGGATGTTTCTTTGGGAAATTATGTTAAGTTTTGATGGGTTGAGAGAGTTATATCCAACCTAACCAAAGAATATGACCATAATTTCAGTGAAAATGTCAAAAATAGTACTATTAATCCGACCATTTAAATAATTGAGTCTAAGTTTTTAATTAAAATCTGTCTAAAATAATAACTAAACAAGATTTGGAAATGGCAAATCAGGATCTATGTAGTAATTTGTTTCACCCGTAAATTTTTCAGATTAGGATCATAAATTATCCCTATATATTTTTTTATCGGATATATATAAAAAAAATAAAGAGATTGGCAATAAAGAATTAATGGGAAAAATTCATAATTGTTAATGCTACTTATTTATAAGATAAATCAGAATGTATATACTAGTAGTAGTAATTTGCCCTTATATTTTTCACATTGGAAAAAAAAAAGTTAATTACCCTAATTTATCTCAAGGGTCAAACTTGCTAAAATTTACCAAATTTGAAGTCTATCCTGTAACTTGTCATCAAAACGTAGTATGTGAATGATACACTCTGTATACAGGAGGAAAGAAAGTGGAAGATGGGAGAGGTAAAGTTAAGGTGTGAGCAGGTGCAGGTGTGAAGGTACAACAGTTGCAGGTGAAGGTGATGGTGATGGTGATTGTGATTGTGATAGAGGTGATGGTGATGGTGATGGTGATTGTGGCCCCCGAAATTTAGGGGCTGGGGTTGAAACTAACAAAGAAGAAAACAAAGAAAGAAAAAAAAAGAAAAGGAAAAAAGAAAAGAAATGGAATGGGGTGGGGTGGGGTGGGACCCAGTTTCCCTAGGAATTCAACAAGAAATGCCTCGTGCCATACAGCTATCAAGTAAGAGTACAAAAACAATTAAAGGCGGGGGTGAGGTTGTTTTTGACCGCACGTGAATTCCCATCCTCGTCTTCATGGATTTTACTGTTACCAATCACTTCTGACAATCACTAAATTACATGTCTAATTTCTTTTCTTTTAACAGAAAAAAAAAATACTACATCCATCCAACAAAAGTAAATGTGGTAAATTAAAGTCATATTCCCTCCATTCCTCACTATAGTAAATGGCTAAGGCCTCGTTCTTTTATGCGTTAATATACCTCTAAACGCAACGCAACTCACTGTAACCTACTGCAATATAACGTAAATTATTGTTATTTTTTTTAACTATTTTCACCGTAACTTAACGCAATTTAACGCAACTAAACGTAACGCAATGCAAATGCAATCTAACGCAACTAAACGTAACGCAACGCGCAAAAAAACGAGGCCTGACTCAATTATTTAGGGTGAATAGAATCCTTGCAGCCAGTGAATTACAAAAAGAGGAGGCTAACAAATCAATAATTTGATTCCCACTCAAACTCTTCGACCTTGCTCCCAAAGCCACAGAAACCAACCCAAAATTGGTCTCCACATTCAACCCAACATATATGATGTCGGGTTTTTGCCACCATGACAAGGGCTAGTTGAACAAAAATCTTTCCACTATGAACTTTTCGGCGAAACTATGATTTTTTTAATTATATATGCATGTTTATATTTATAGATATTATCTACGTTTATTTACAGAATGTATGTGCAGTTGTTCATGAATAATTGAGTAAATTCTTTTTTAAACGGCAATTGGGTGGGAAAATTAGGTATTTCTTCTCACAAGATAATGCCTAACTAAATCATCTTTCAAAATATTATAAAAATTCTGATCGATACATCTTTTGAAATCATCTTTCAACTACCACAGTTAAAAAAAAACATAATAAAATTTTCAACAGCTACAGAATATGTACATGATCGATACATCTTTTGAAGTAAAAGAGAAATAGTAATACTGTTTCATTATTTAAAATTAGAGCTGACTAATAAGTCAGGTCGAGTCATGTTCGTGTTCATGTCAAATTTAAACGGGTTTAAAATCCTACGACCTAAACCTAACCCTTTAATTTATTAAACGGGTTGAAAATTGAAACCGTTACCGTTCAAATTTTAAACCTGTTGATCTTATTTGACCTATATACCTATTTAAGTAAACATGTTAGAATAAAGTTACAAATTTACCAATTTAATTATTAACTCATTTATATAAAAACAAGTCATTGTGGGATCGAAATAATGACATATCATACTCAACAATTTGCGTGGTAATATAATTCGAGTTATATAAGGAGATTTCTTTTAATTCATAGTCAAGATAAATATAAGTTAAAGTTACAAGTCTTACGAATATTTCAAAGAGTACTAACTGTAACTTTCACTCAAGTTTATTGAAAAATGGTATAATTGGGTAATAATTATTGAGCAAATGACTTGACCCATTAACATGCCTAATTAAACGAATTAAGTAGGTGTTTTTTCATGTCGAAAATTCCGACCTGAACCTAACCTATTTAATTAAACGGGTTGAAAATTTCTACCCAAACCCATTTAATATAGTGTTCGGTTCATATCGGTAATTGTGTCGGGTCAACTTTTTCCAACCCTAGTTAAAATCTATAATATTTGCATAAATTCTTATTTTAAGAAAACCTAATAATAAATTTGATGAAAACATGTTATAAACCTAAGTTTTTCCTCCCAACAATAGACCCTACAATAACAAAAACGAAGGACACTTCATCCCCCGAATTATGAAGAGAGGTCAGAGGAGTGTAGAAATTCAAGACCTGCATAAAAATTAGTTATTGATAATAAAAACAAATTAATGAATTATCATAATGTGTGTAATGAAACGTTTCGTTTCATGGACAATTTAATTTAATTTAATTAATGTTATTGATGGTTTGTTAGACAAAGTAAGCACAGTTGCATTAGGTGTGACCCCCCAAATAGATTAGATGATGACAATACAGATTACGATTGAAAGGGACCCAACCGTCCATATTAAATAATTATTTCATTTTTATTAAATAATTATTTCATTTCTATTTTTTTTACTAATTTAGAATTTTGAATAGAGAATTCAGACATAAGAGAATCCTTTACAATTAAAAAAATTTTTGATAAACAAAATAATATCTGGAAAATTCATTTTTAATGTCATACGTAGTGGTGATGTCTAAGGTAAAAATAGATCTAGTTGGTCACGAATTATACTATATATTATGATGGATCTATTAATGTATGTTAGTTTTTTATGTGATAAATTTATATATAAAAAATTAATAAATTAAATTTTTTTTATGAAATTTACAATCATTTTGATAAATTTATGATTAATTTCGTAATAAATATTGATAAAATTTATTTAGATTTAACACCTTCATGAACTTAAGTAAGTACTACTAGATATTCAAAATATACCGTATAATAATTGGTTATTGATAGGAATATATAATTGTGATTGTGTCCAACAAAATTATTTTATATTTGCCCTATAATATATATTCGTGGTTTTTAATCTTTAACCTCTATAATATAAAAAGAAGTTTAGCTACGAAAAATTGTGTAAATGTACTATTTGACTAATTATTAGCTTGTGTTCACGTTCAAATTTACACTTTTATTTTTTAATACGACAATAAAGCGCCCTTGAATAAAAAGGGAAAATATTTTCGACGTTTGTCTTTTGGCTGTTATGGTAGGTTTTACCATCAAAAACTTGATGGTAGCGGGCATAAAAGTTACTGCATATTTAACCCAAACGCCTCTCTAAAATCTCAAGAAAAGAAAAGGAAAAGGGGTGTAAAAAGAAGGATATAAGGAATTAGAGATGAAAAAAATTCGGGTATGGGTAATTTCGGGTTCTAATAAATCGGGACAAAAAAAAATTTGATGTCTGATGCCTAGTTTTCTCCCATATTTTTCAGGTTGGATAAACATAAATTTGGGTTTGAATCGAATTCGGACAAATAGAAATTTAAAAAAAAAATTATTTAAATTTTTAGTCAAGTCATTCAATATCAAAATTTGAACAAAATTTTTATAACCGTAGCTAATTTTTTCTTGATCGGACATATTTTCGCAGAGAATACGGTCAGAATAATAATGGAGTGAACGCAAACTCGATTGAATTCTGAAGCAGATGCAGGATTGATATATGATGTTGACCTCATTTCCATTTTTTTGTTTTTGTTTTTAAAGACCCTTATCTCTTTTTTTTTTCTTTTTTTTTTTTGGTTTACCCTGACTTTGTTTCATAGTTTCTACTTTCTACTTTCTACCTACTCTAGAGAAGTCGAATGACCTTGTTGATTCGGCTTGTCTTGATATCTTTGTTTGGCCCCAAACCCAATTTGTTAAGTTTTCTCATTTTGACAAAATCCTATATTTTGTCCGTCTCCACAACCCTCCCCATTTTAGGCTATGGGTTTTTAAAGGACATGTATAAATTGAGTGAGTTAAGGTTTCATATATATGTTTAAGTTTGAATACATTTGTATAGTTTTTAGTAAAAATAGATAGAAATAGGTAATGAATTAATTTGAGATGTATGAAAGTTTAGGTATTTTCAGGTAAGTTTAGATAATAGGAGGAGAATTTAGTAAAAAATGAATAAAATTAAGGGATATTGGACGACAATACAGATCATTAGGGGTATTAGATTGTAATATATCGACCTTTATTATTGGATAATAATATCAGTGACATTTATACTTAGGTGACATTATTATACCGACAGTGACTGAGGAGGTGATGACTGATAAATTGGTCTCCGTGCTGATGTGGCAGGCGGAGGAAAAAAATGGGACCCTACCTAATAACCCCGTTAGCCCATCCACTTTTGTCACTAACCCACCTTAAAAATCGGTCCCAGCACAGTGACTAAGGAGATGGTGAATCGGTCTCCGTGTGTACGTGGCACACAACCAACCAATGTCTTGTAACGTGGGCTCGTGAGAAAACGAAGGGGCTAACGGGGTTATTGGGTTGTGGTAGGTTTTTTTTTCCCCCCGCCAACCACATCAGCACGAAACCATTTCACCGCCCTCTTAGTTACTGTTGGTATAATAATATCACCTAGTCATAAAGATAAGGGATATTGTTGTCCAATAGTAAAAGTCGGTAGGTTCCCCGCTGCCTAAACCCTAAACCCTTCCCCTTTTCCGCCGTTGAATCCGCCGTTCCTGGCCACCACCGCCTTCCATCTTTTTCCGGTCCCATCTTCTTCCTTCCAGTCCTGAGTTGATGTGGTCGGTGTGGTTGTCCATTGACAGGGCCGCAAGCGCACGGTGTACGTAGTAGCATGTCAAGGTCGATCCCACAGGGACTCAATCATATTAACATAATGCACAAGTCAAATGCAGTTTCAAAGAGAATCAAGTCAAGTTCTAGAGATGCAAACATGGTAAGGTCACACTCAAAAGAAAATGAGACTATAAAAATGATAGTCTTTTAGGGTCAAGAAGTCTCACGGGTTAACTTACCACAATCACAAGCAACTAGTTCCTTTGATGTACCAAACATAAGAACTTTACTATCATACACATGAATTGATCAAGACTAGATGAATTACAAACAAGACAAGCAACCTAAGTCAAACAAACAACAAAGTCTCTTTCATCATCCGCATCAAGCCAAAAATCCCATGAGTATACACTTGCAATGACAATCCAAACACACACCTCTTAAAGGCGAAAGACTATCCTAATTTTTTTTCTTTTCTTTTTTTTAGCAAGAAAGCAAGAAAACTACTCCTATATGCAACCTAGATGCAAATTCAATGCCTAACAAACACAAAAAGAAACTAACAAATATGCAACTATAAACGTCAGTCTCACTCTAGCACATGATTTTAAGACAATCAACCCAAACCCCCCTATGCTTGGACAAAGCAGTATCCACAACGCATTTCGAATAAGGGTAGCATGCACAAGAAGGAAACGATATAATGCGTCACACTCTAAAAAAAATGAAGAAAATTAAAGGAACGAAATAAAACCTAATAAAGCAATTAAACGCTTGGGTTGCCTCCCAAGAACCGCTAGTTTAACGTCTTTAGCTAGACGAAACTTACCTCAGATGCAGTCAAAGCCCTTAGAAGCTTGTCAAATTCCGCAGCATGCGGTTCACAAGCCTGCGTATAAAAGAGCAACAAAATACTCATTGCAAAAAATGTTAGTTGCACTCTCTCAAATAAGTCAAAAGCACTAGAAAAATCAAAAGAATCAAAATAAGTAGTCCACATGATTTTTCTAGCTGAGTCCTCTAGGCATTTACAATATGGATCAAGATAGGGATGAAACCTTTCTAAAGCGCCTAAGGACAAATCAAAGACATTGTTGGTCCCCTCAATCACAGTCACATCACAAGAATCAACCTCACATCCCACATCAAAATGAACATCAATGGTTTTTTCACAGGGAATGGGCTCCTCAAGGTTCTTAGGGGCAAGGGAAGGTGGTGAACAAGGTGTAGAAACATGGAGTACATCAACAGATTCCTCGCTTGAAGGACCCAATCCACCCACAAATCCCTCACAAGACTCCTCAGCAATAGCATCAATTGACTCATGACAAACATCATCATCATACCTAGCATCAAACCCATGGGAATCACTCACCTCGAACCCCGTCGACTGAGAAAAAGGTAAGGATGCATTATGAAAAGCAAAGACACCATCAGTAGTGTCTCTAGGTAAGCTAGGATGAGAAGGAGCAACAGTTGGCAAAGATGACTTAGAAGGGTTAACTATTTCATCTATTTTTTCTAGACAAGCTTCAACCTTATCTTGTTGCTCTTGCATTGCCCTCATCAAAAAATCAAGTTTGGCTAAAACATGGCATGCAGAATCATCATGATCAAGAGAATTACACAAACGACAAGGATGCACACAATGGGGTTGAGTACATAATCTAGCATGAGATGCACAAAGATTGGGGAAAGAGGATGCACCATAATAATTTTCAAAATCACGAGTATCACGTGCAAGCCACTCAAGCAAACTCCAAGCTTCATCAACAGTTTGAGTATCATAGAAACCAAAATACTCTAATAGAGTACGAGTCTCACTATTCACCCCCAAAGCAACAATGTCAAGAACATCTGATTTCCCAGGCACAATACCACATGGAACAGGAAATGCAAGTAATCTCTCAAAATAGTGCCAAAATAATTCCTGCTCAAATTGGGGAAAATCAAGAATTGCCATTTTTTGTTGTTTTTTTATATAAAAGGTCAGAGAAAAAAAAGAAAAGAAAAAGAAAGAAAAAGAAAACAGCCTAGTCAACCTAAGATAATTCGTTTACCGACTGCTAGGGACAGAGTCCCCGGCAACGGCGCCAAAAACTTGACAGGGCCGCAAGCGCACGGTGTACGTAGTAGCATGTCAAGGTCGATCCCACAGGGACTCAATCAGCAACACGGAAAGCTAATCTCTATCACGATTGCTAAGCTAATCAGATTTGGGTTTTGGAAAAGGTTTAACAATTAATTAAACTAATAAAGCAGGAAAAACCAATCATAGATTCTATCAAGAGAGAAAGATTTCTAGGGAGATGTTAACCTAACAACGAGTTCGATTACTAAAAACCTAGCCTGCACAATCATACATTCAAGAATGAATCAAGAATCAACAACCTCTGAATTCTATCGCCCTTTCGATGCTAAATAGAATTATCCTGACTAACCTAATCAACAACTTTCGTCTGCATTTCAGGTTAATCAGAATAGAAGGCCTTAAAAAGTCAGGTTATCTAATGATTCCCTAGTTTACTACTCCTTTTTCAACTTTCGTAAGCCTAGGTAGACCGGTTGGTAGTCAGATTACCCTAATTCACCTTTCAGAGAACACACATGAACATGGAAAACACAACCTTCTATTGATTCTAATCAAGAATTCATACACAAACTAATAACAATCAATCAAACTACATTGCTTCGGGTTGCAAACCCTAGAATTCAAGAAATCTACTCACTCATATTCAGTAAAAACACAAAACAAGTTCCAAACATCTTAATCGAATCTCAAAACTAAGAAGGAAATCGAAAAGAAAGAATAGAATTGCGAAGAATACAACCCGTCGAGTCTTTCGATCCCGGGGTAGAAACCTTCTCCTGACGCCGCTCCTTTCCTTTGCGAATCTTGATCTTGGTTTCTCTTGAATCGATTCGGTCTTGAATCTTGATGGTGGGGAAGAGGAGTAGAATGGAAGTATTAGGGCTCTCTTTTCTCTCCTTCACGGCCAAAGAATGAAGGAAAACTGATAGAATATGACTCCCCCTTGAAAAACCGTCGCTTCCTCGCTTTTCTACTCGCGAAAACAACCGCTCTACATAGGCAGTCCGCCTCGGTCTGTACAAGTCCGTACACCACGGGCTGCCCGAGGTTGCCACTGCCCGGCCATTCCTTGCTCCTTTCCATCCCAAATTTGTACCACGGTTTGGGTTTGACATGTAGAGGTCCGTGGTATATTCACTCTTGCCTGAAGTTGAGAGAAAGTTGGGGTTTTGGCCTCAAAACCTACAAATTCACATCAAAAACAACAACACCAAGTGTAGTAGGGAAATTGGAATAAAAATCAAGGTTCACACACAAAATTATCCCTAATTCACTATTGAAAACCCCAAAAACATAGTCATGAAACGCAGTTATCATCCATCAACGTTCTGATTTTTTGGGCTCCACTTCGATTTCCGTCCGCCTCCCCCTCTTGTCGGTCTCTGGGTGCCGGCAGCTTGGGACACGGCTCCGTTAGGTGGCTACCAGCTTGTTTCCATTTCCTTTTCTGCACTTTGAGGTGCGTTTCTCCTTCTTTCCTTGGAGCCTTGTTGTTCTTGTTGGTGACTGTTGTGGTCGTGTGATGCTGGTATTCTAACCATGGAGAATAATAACCCTATGTACACTCTTTTTATGGATAACTTGCCGTGAAGTATGACCAATAACTAGTTGAGAACTCTGTTTGGGAATTTTGGTAGTGTTATTGATGCCTTTGTGCCAAGGAAAGTAAGGCTAGACTCTATTGGTAGATTTGCTTTTGTGAGATTTGGGTCTAGAAAGGAGGTTGAGAAAGCTATCTATTGGAGCAATGGAGCTTGGTTAGGTAATTTGCAGTTGAGTATCGATTTTGCTAGATTTAAAAGGGTACCACCTCGGAGTTCACAAGACAAATGTGATGTGGTACAGCCGAATGAGATGTTGAGGCCTTC
Organism: Portulaca oleracea; assembly: GCA_029582165.1. Classification (NCBI taxonomy): domain Eukaryota; kingdom Viridiplantae; phylum Streptophyta; class Magnoliopsida; order Caryophyllales; family Portulacaceae; genus Portulaca; species Portulaca oleracea. The sequence continues at coordinate 10,159,009 of CM055884.1, forward strand.
GATGAATGATGAAGGCAACGGCGTTATGTCCCTGGATAAGGGGCAGCTGTTGAGACTTTAGGCAACAAGAGTTAAGTGTAGCTCAAATTTGGAGTGGCTTGGTAGAAGCCTTGTGGGTATCAGTATTGATTGTAATCTTTCTGCCTCTTATTTAAACACAATTGTCTTGTCTAATGGCCTGAAAGGAGTCCTTATTAGATCCATGGGAGGGGCTCTATTTCTTTTAACCTTTGAGTCTATTGATCTCATGGATGTTTCGCTCAATGAATACTCGGATTGGCTTGAAAAATGGTTTGAGAACATAACAAAATGGAGTGGTTGTTGTGTTTCTGAATGGCGCAAGGCTTGGTTATACTGCGTTGGTCTTCCACTTCACCTGTGGTCCAAAGAGAACTTCTTGAAGATTGATGGTTGTTAGGGTGATGTGTTGGCTATTGATTATTCTGCTTTAAACTTGAATGCGTTTTATTCCTTCAAGGTCTACGTTCTTATGAGGCATCGGTCTAGGATCGATGGGGGAGTTCTTCTCGAGGTTGACCAAGTGACATATTGTGTTAGTGTCCTTGAGGATAACGTGGGTGTGCAAGATGTTCAGTTTGTCTCGACCTGTCCGGACTTTGCTTCATCCTCTAGTAACTCAAGTAATAACCATGATATCGAAGTTCCTAGGGATGGTGGTGGGTTTGACCAGTGTGCCCCTAGTGGTGGCTTTGATTATCATTATTCCTGACTCGGAGAGGTGGAGAGGGGTATGGCCTCGCAGGGTAACGTTGATGACAAACAAGGGATGTTGATTTGTGATTTTGATTCAAATGAGGCCCCTACAGTTCATGAGGAGAGAGAAGGGATTCAACAAGAGTCTTATGGGCCTGACCTTTCTCTTTCAATTTCGGGCCCTAAATTTCCTCCCGGGTTTGAAGATTTTATCCCTAAAGAGTTGAAGGTCTTAGCCAGGGTCAAGAGAAAAGAGAAGGCCAAAGTCAAGACTTTCAGGCGGGACCATAGAAGGTTGAGCAAGTGTTATGTCATGCAATCCCAATATTCAAACCGACCAAGCAAGAGTACAAGAAGATCTAGAGACGACAAGCATCCAAAAGGTGACTCGATGGTGTTAAAAGCCAGATTTTCTTCTATCAATGGGAGCAACTTCGCACCTTTTAATGATTTGATGGATCAGCTGACGGTTGACATGAGCAATAAAGGCGGTTTGAAAATCTTACAAGATCAGGAGACGACTATAAAACTGTTAAAGAAGAAGAGGTTGGATGAAGACAAGGCCTAAATGGGTGGTTGTCCCTAACGTGGGGTTTGAGCTTCAAGGATGGTGTTTTTTTGAGTGTTCGTGTTTCGAGCCCCGGAGATTTTTTTAGGTTTGGTGCGGATATTTTTTGCTATTCTTGGGATGTTTTTGGTGGTGTCTTGGTTTAGCTTTTTGAGTCGGTTTTAGTGGTGGTCCTGTTGTGGTTCTCTTGTTCTTTTTCCTGCGTAGTGTTGTTTGACGTCTTTTTGTGTGGGTATTGGTGCTACGAACCTTATTGTCGTTTTGGCTTTGACTTCGGCCTCAATTATCGGAAAAAAAATATAGTAAAGTCAGTATATTACAATCTAATATTCCTAAAAGTTAGTATATTACCATCCAAAAATATTAAAATTAAATAGTGAATGATTTACAATGCGAAAGAATGGGACCTTGAATTGGTACAAGGTCACTTAATATTGAGACACAATTGCACTTCTATTTTTTTTCTTTTATAGAAAATGATAGTGAAACATATCTTAGGCCATTTTCGGTAAAATTAACATTTTAGATTGTGTATAGCAGTTTACATAGCTTAAGGCGGCTAATACGTCAGGTAGTTGAATTGTTTAAGTAGAGAAAAATGGATGACTGTTCAAATGAGTAAAATTTAGTAGTTAAGTTAGTAGATTAATGTGAATTGACGTAAAATGATATAATAATTTCCAAAAAAAATAAATTTCCAAAGGATATTTTTTGATCAAGAAATATAAAACGCTACTTTAAATATTAAACATTAATAAAACATTTCATAAAATGCTCCTTGAAACGTTAAACGCTAGCTTAGCTAACACAAATATTTATGCTATAAAATTTTTAACTTGATCAAAACGCTAAATACTACCTTAAACGTTACTATAAAACATAATCTTAACATCAAGGTGAGAGATGGAGACTGGAGAGATTGTTGTTGCCCAAAATACACTTTAACTAATCCTTCATAAATCATACTATATTCCATTTGTATTTATTCACATTTATATCTACAACTGTGTAATCATGCAAAAAAAGATAAAAGTTTGAGAATGTAACCTTACGGTGTAGTGAGCTAGAGACAGATGAAACACATAGTACCCTACAATGAACTAAGCCATATATATATATATATATATATATATATATATATATATATATGCAACATACACGTAAGGTGATAGGATATAAGAGTATATATAAAAGACAAAAATGGGTTCCAAAGTTGATCCATCCAAGTTAATAACCTGAAGATATAAATATAGTCATGGATTCAGATATAAGGTGACATGACAGCATATATATACTACTACATCATTAGAGTGATTTTAAAGCAAAGGGGTTCTGTTGGGATTTCCTCAAACTCAGACTTCCTGTCCACTGCAACCTACATCCTTTGCTTACTTCAGTTATCTACTGCTACGTACACTAGTACTACTTATATTATTAATACAATGTACAACTCTCAAAGGGCTTGTTCTTTTAATTTTCATCTTTTGTGTACTTATCACATGATCTTGTTCATTAAATATGCTTACCTTAACCTATTTCTGAAATGGATAGACAGTTAGTCCGTTATTGATACAATTATGTATAGAGGTGAGCAAAAAAATTGGATGTGTATGGTCCCGGTTTTAATTTGGATTAGGACTCGACAAAAATGAACTTGGATCTGATTACTGAGACTGAGACTAGTCTAACACCGACGATACAAGACTAAGGCCGCGTTCTATACTGCGGTATTTTGCGGTGAGGTGTGGTGGAATTGGTATGTGGGGTAGCTGAGGAGAGAAAATGTAAAAAGTAGAGGAGAAAAGTGAGGAGAGAAAAAAGTAATGATTTGTGGTGAAATGTGGTGGGTTGTGGACACAGTACCGCAGTTTGCCAATCACAGTATAGAACACGGCCTAACTAAAACTTAGAGTGTGTTTGGTAGGGGAGAAAATATTTTTTTGGAAAATGTTTTCCCAATTTTCTAGTGTTTGGTACAAAAAAAGTTTAGAAAATCATTTCCAAAGAAAATCATTTTCCTTTAAAGGGAGGAAATTGACTTCCTTTGATCAACCTAGAAAAATCATTTTCCACCATTGATTGTTGAATCGATTTTTACTACTAACCCTAACTGAAATTTGAGGCCGAAATTTAACATTAAAGGTTTTACTCGAAATTTAGTAACACGATAGAATTGATTAAAAAAACCTCAAATATAAACTTTTAGCTCAAAATATTTTTATTTGATAACATTTATCTCGATATACATCAAATCAGAAGTTTTTGCCCTAAAATTGACTGAAACTTTTAAAAATTCAAACTGAACCGTTTGAATCGAAACTTTATGATTTGATAGTATGAACTAAGAAAAGCTCAAATATAAATTTTGAGCTCCAAATATTTTCATTTGTAACATATATCGCCACTTTTCTCGACTTTTTTTTTGCGGTTAAATATGACTGAAACTTAAGAGCAAAATTCAATTTTCTCAGTTTGTCACGAAACTTTACAATACGATATAAATGATTAAAAAAGCTCAAATATGAATTTTGAGCTCCAATTATTTTCATTTGTAACATATATCGCCACTTTTGTCGACATTTTTTTGCGGTTAAATATGACTGAAACTTAAAAGCAAAATTCAATTTTATCGGTTTGTCACGAAACTTTATAACACGATAGAAATGTTTAAGAAAAGCTCAAATATGAATTTTGAGCTCCAAATATTTTCATTTGTAACATATATCGCTACTTATATCGACATAAATGATCATTTTCCGAAAAATAATTTATCTCCTACCAAACAAGGGAAAATTTGGCATGGAAAACCATTTTCCTTGGAAAACCATTTCTTATGGAAAACCATTTCCTCATAAATCGTTTTCCTCTCAACCAAACACACCCTTAAATTAGATAATGACCTTGAAATGTTGCAGTCCCAATCTCAATACCCGGTCTTGCTTTTAAACAAAAATGATATGTTATGATATATAGCTAGGTATTCCTTGACACTTGCTCAATATGTACTAAATTTTGTCATCCTTCAATTTCGTGTCGTACATACAGATACAGTCATTTCATGCGGACACAGACTGCGCCAGAGCGTGGCAGCTACTGTTTCGCTATATCAGTTGTTTTGAGATAGGTTTTTTACTTAATTGGTGTAGTCCTTTTTATTATATATTTTCCTTGGATGTCAAGACTAAGATATATGGTGTCTGGTGAGAATGGGAGATCGATTGGGTACCATTGTTGTATCACGAGAGACAGTGTCTCTGAATCTCTGTATCTCCGTGTGAGTTATGTGAGGGGAGATCAACTGTAGATGTTAACTCCTCTGTTGTAGCTTAAAGAGAGATTGATAGAGATCAGTATATATTCTATCTAAATGACACAAATTGAGGATGTAATTTACCCGTAGAAATTGCATCTAGCGTTGGGTGATAAGCCAAGTGACATGAATCTGAAGTAGTAGGAGCTTCTTGATCATTGGACGTTCAATACGATGAGGCTGACGTTGGTAAGAATGTGACTTTAAATGTATTGGAATAGAAAACAACAAAAGACTTTCTTGAGGCCTTGAAAAATATATTGGTCGATGAATAATGTATAAGTATTATGTCATTTGTATTGTTAGTGATAAAAACTTTGACAACACGTAATCATAAAGACAAATAATACAGAATAGAGTGAGCAATAACCTAGCTTCTTTCATAAGAGAATAATAGATTTATTAGGATCATTAGATGATAATACACTGAATTTTAGGGGTAATGAACAATAATCCATTGAACCTTTTTTTAGAACTCTGATACACTGTAACTTTAAGGGTATTAGACAATAATGCACTCAGACCAATTCAGCCGGTGGTTGACGCGGTGCCGTCCTACTTTAAGGTGTCATTTTTCTATTTTTTTTTCAGAAAAAAATTTTGCCATGGAAGAAAGTACACATAAGCAGGATGACTAATATTTTTTTTTTGAAAAAAATAGAAAAATGACACCTCAAAGTAGGACAACCACCACGTCAACCACCAACTGAATTGGTGTGGGTACATTATTGTCCAATACCCTCAAAGTTTAGTGTATTAGAGTCTAAAAAAAATTCAGTGTATTATTGTCTAATATAATACCCCTAAAGTTCAGTGCATTATCGTCCAATAATCCATTTATTTATTTTTAAAAGTTTTAAATTAAGTAACATTAATTTCATATTGTTAATTAATAAGTCAATGATCAGTATTTTTTTTGGTAAAAGATCTTCTTAACTACTAATCAACTTAACTATTTTCAAATAAATTTAAAACAATACAATCTTACATAGAACCTCTTTATGTATAGTGATATGATTTTATATAGGACTGTGGTGTGCTGCTAGTGATATTAAACAAAAAGATAGAGGATCAGAGAGAGAATTCAAATTTTATAAGCAAAAGGTTAAGGAAGAATACAGTGGATCTAATTATATACTATGATGATATCCACAAACAGGAACATAATTATTTTTTTATAATAATTAACTTCAAAAGCAAAATCCTAAAATAATTTTTGCAAGTACTAAAATATTCATTATCCAAACTTTGTCAACAAATATTATTTGGGAGTAGCTAACTATATAGTTATACATTTTCCTGATAAATATATATAAATAGATCAAATAAAAATAGCCACACATGAAAACCAATAATAACTACTAAAAGACCTCGGATAAAGTACTCCCAAATATTATTTGTTGGCAAATAAAAATAGAACAATAATAAATAAAAATGGCCACGCATGGTCAATGCAGTGATCTTATACTCTCCAATTCCTTAGTGTTTTTTAACTTTTCAAATTGAAAAGCAAAATTCAATAATCATAATATAATTTTTCTTTATAGACTATACTCCCCCTGTTTCTTATTAATTGACATATTTTAAAAAATTTCACATATTAAGATTTAACTAAAAAATTTACCCACATAATTAAGTAACACTATTTTCCAAGGTACTTTTTCGGATATCAAGGTGTAGGTAGTGAGAGAATGTGAGTATAAGTAGCTTTTATTAATTGAAAAGGTAAAAAATTAACATAATTATTAAAGTCAAAATAATTAAATTGGGTATTGGGAAATGGAAAATGACAATTATTTTGGAACAAAAAAATTAGTTTAAGTGTATGTCAATTAATATGGAACGGAGAAAGTATAAATTTTGATTTCTTTACGTGGTTGTCTTCCTTAAAACTAATGGCAAATCTTTAATTTCATGCTCTTTTGTTTACTTTAACTTGGGATGTCTAGTCCCTTGTGCTCTTTCTTTAATGTCCCCTCCCAAAAGAGAACAGCGATTGCTTATTAGTTTAAAACCACCCATATGAAGACATTATGTGTTAAAACTTAAGCATGAATGTACAAACACAATGAGATTATTATTGGGAGGTCCAAGGTGAAAGTCTGCATCAACCAAGGTTTACGGAGATAAGTTAAATGAGCTTTCTTCTTAAAATTAACTGATAGTAAATTGAGTAATCCATTTAATTTATATATTATTAGATTTTTTGTGGCCCATTTGATCTGTTACGGCCCAAAACGATAAAGGAGTGATGCTTCAACCCACATCAAAAGAGGCTCTAGGTGCGCCCCAGATAAAGAGAGAAGAAAGGAGGCGCAGGCAGCGCCCCAAGAGGCGTACCCGCACCCAAGCCAAAGTTAAGGGTGAAGCAACGAAGGTGACGCGGGCTGCGTCTCATAAGCGCTACCCCCGCGGCGCTACCCGCGCCAATTGACGCCCCCGCGTCTCGTCTCTTTTTGTCACGTAGGCCGCGTTTCATTCGATGCTACGAGAGGAATCTTGGGTGGCGTGGAATTCCTCTCGTGATTAATTTTGTTTAACCTAGGTTCCCTCTCCAAGTCAACTATGACTTGCAGTTATTTGAGTTTTAATGTAATTCTAATTTCTCCTAGTCGCCCTATAAATAGGGCTCAATTTTCTCCACACTTTTCACGGCGATCAATTAGATCAATTAGATCAGAGAGAAAATATTGAGAGATTTTCAGTTTCACCAATATTTTTCCATCATTATCATGAGAGATTGTGAATTGAGAGTTTGAGAGATTTTATTGTAATCTCCATTGTCTCCCTTCTCATAGCGGATTATTTTCTGTCTGTCGCCATTTATTGGTTTTCCTCCGAGTTCTTCGGTTTCCCACATATGCCTGGTGTTCGTTTATCGCTTAATTTTTCGTTCCTGAATTTTGTCGTAATTTTCGTTATCTCATTTTCGCTTTCGCTATAACCTTGCAGTTATTTTCTCTGAATTTCCTAACAAGTGGTATCAGAGCCTAACATATACAATCGTCTTGCCCTTTGTTTTGTCGACGCGAGACATTTTACTCATGGATGAATCCCAACAATATCCCTCTTCACTCCACTTAAGTCTCATGCCACCACTTTGTTTTAAGATGCATCATGCATGCACGCCATGTGTTCCTGCTCCTATCCATGGTACTTTTTTCAGGACCACCTTCCTACATTGTGCACCGGATATGATATTACTTGTTGCTGAGATCCTATGCGAGAGCCCAATTCAAGGAATACCTATGGTGACAAGTTAAGTGAGGTTTTACCTTAAAACCAATTGGTGTCAAGAAACGAGTAATCCACTTGATTTTTATACCATTGTCTTTCCCTGTATTTTCCTAGTATGGGACATCCCTAGCTTACTCATGAATGAATTCCAACAATTATTTCATGAAACAAGAACTAACATTCTTCGACACTTATCAATATTTAATAGCATTAATGTAAGTACTTGTTAACAATATTTAATACTAATTAGATCCAATTAACATTCATCAACGTTTCAATATCAATCAGCGCTTATCAATATCATCAATAAGCTTTCATCAATATATAATCATATTTATTTAGTACCGTTATTTATTATTTGACTCATTAACTAACTTTTCTCATTTCATACTATATGTCATTTTACAATTCTAATAACATATTATTTACCACTTTTCTTATTTTACCATTAACTTTCATTAAGTCAACTCCAAATTTTTATTTTAATTAATTTTTGAAAGTATTTGAAAGTTTGGATACATTAAACATCTAAGGGATCATTCCTTTTGACTTATTATAGATAATTTATTTTTGATCAAATATCAAGAATAAGTATTGATCAATGTTGATCATTAATATATTTTTGTATTGATCAATGTTTATCAATTGAATATTGATGATAAGTACATATCATAAACAGAAAAGAACACATGCATCTTTAATTTACACAAACTTAGTTGCCTAAACTTATCATAAACAGAAAAAGAACACATGCATCTTTAACTTGAAGAAAAGCTGTTAGATTGAAACTTCAAATTACCACAAGCATCCACAAGAGTAGACGTGGCAGTTTTTGACTCGGGCGCCCGAAATTTCTGGGTTTTAAACACGATTTTCTAAACTAAATTCGAAGTATACCGAACCCGAAAATCAGCGGGTCAAACCCGACCCGCCTGTTTGACCCGAAAAATTAATTTTTTAAGTTCAACTTTATTAGAATTTGTGATTTTTCTTTGTAATTTTTAACGTTAAACTATAAGCGTAACTTATTTATTTGTTATTTCTCTAATTTAAGTCAAAATAGTTACAATAATCTATCATTACTAGAAGATAATCATATTTTATTATGTATATTGTACAAAAAGTAATATTTAGAGACCATTTTTTTAAAAGAAAAAACAGAAAAAGGTAACAATCATAACCCGTTGGGTTGACCCGAAATCGAATATACCGCCCGTATTTACCCGAACCCCAAATACGCCCGACCCATATTTACCCAAACCCGATATATGACCGACCTGAAACCTGCCGCCCGACCGAATTGACAGTCTACACAAGAGCAATACATATATATATATATATACTTTGAATGTAAAATGCATGCATTATTAAAAGAAGGAAAACCAATAATGGAAATGTGGGCGCAACATTGTCAATTATTGAAGCTTGAGACATAGTATGTTCTACAAATTATGAGTTTGCTTCATAAGTTCACTACACACAACATTATTACTACTACGTACCAATATACGATTATAAGAACCAATTGAAAAAAAAAATCAAATAATTAACAAATTACCAATATCTTACTCCCTCCGTTCTATATTAATTGTCCTTTGAAATCATTAATTTCTCATATATACAATATAATCTAATGTTCATCAACTCACTACTCAACAACATGTCATGTAGGGATGACAACGGTTTGGAGGCCAATCGGAGGTGGGTACCTCCACCTCCGCTCCAATTAATAATCGAAGGTAGAGGTCTACCTCCAAATCTGATTAATCGAAGGTGGGGTGGACCTCCACCTCCGATTATAATCGGAGGATGAGGTTCTCGGATTATAATCGGAGGAGGAGGTTATCGGATTATAATCGAAGGTCCGATTAGTATTTGTTTTATTTATTTATTTTCTATTTTTCTATTATTTTGACAATATTTTTGTTACAATTTAATATATTGTACTCATTGCTTATAAAAAATTGAAACACCAGCAACAAATCAAAATAATTTTACTTAACAAAAAACATATAACAACACAATAGAAATATAACAGGAGAGAAAAAGTTTTTCAACCGTTAAAGTATTGATAATATGCCATTCCTTAAAAAAAAAAAACTAAATTTCAAATTCTCCCTCAATTCTCAAATTCTAATTTTTAAGATTTTTTATATATTTATTATGCAAATAAGATTTAATCGGATCGGAGGTAATCAACTCCATATCCGCTCCAATTATAATCGTAGTCAGACTTTTTTAATCGGATTCGGATTCGGATTTCTTTTTGTCGGACTTGGATCGTATTTTCTGCCGCGGATTCGCTTCGGATTCAACATCCCTAATGTCATGCAATATACACTTTGAATATAAGTACTATCATTATATTCATAACGAAAAATACTATTATAAAAATATAATATTGTATTTTTCTAATAAAATATGTTAAAAAGAATTTTAGTCAAATAAAATAATAGAAACAATTAATATGTTAAAAAGAACGGGGCCCAAGGAAAATTGGATTTTGGTGGTTCATACTTTCAATTTTTGTATGTTCGTAATCTCTACCATTTTTTTATTTTATTCCGGTGGTCCTCAAAACATAAAAGCTTGTATTCTTGTGGGACGCTCTTGAGTCAAGGGGCGATGATTCGTTGGAAATCTGATGTGGATCGCGGGAATTTCCCTTCTCTCTCTTCTCCATGTCAGATCGATTTCCACTGAGTGACCACCTCTTCATTCAAAAGTTTCCTACCATAATACAATTTTTATGTTTTTCAGACTAACTACCAAAATATAGAAAAAAAGAGTAGCGTCTGCCGACATACAAAAGACAAAAGTATGGACCTAATTTTGATAATATTAAACGTATAAAAGAAGCAAGGAACGTGCCGCGGCTGAAGGGGGGAGGGCGGGACGCCGGCCGTCCAGGTTGGAGAGAGAAAGTAGAGAGATAAACCTCACTAGACGACAGAACCTGCGGGCCCCACCAGCGCAATGTACCATCCCCCACTTGCCCCCTCACCCTCTTCTTAATAACTTCTTCCTTTCTTCATAATTTTAATTAATTAATTAATTATTAATACGCAATAATTAATTATTGGATTAATTTGAGTTTGTCTCGACTCAGGGTTTGGCGCGATCTTAAGGGAGCTAGCTAGTTGGTCAACTTTGTTGTTAATCATGGTTGAGTTAATTAATTGCAGGTTAATCACTAGTTGCTACTTCTAGCTAGCCATGGATATCATCCTAGGGTTGTACATAGTTGAAGAAAGTTTGATCTGATCGATTTCCTCCCAACTTGTTCGTATATATTCTATAGCTAGCTTACTAATTAAAGAACTGCGTATATTAATAATTTGAGCGCGTTAAGTATATGGAAAAATTTTTGAATATGATACTTTTTACAAGATTGTGAGAGTCAAACTTAACGAGTTACATACAACAACGCCACTTTTAGTGTGTGTTACGTGGATGTGGAGTTCGGGTTGACAAGATCTTGACATAGGCAATCTTGTTTCTCCAAACTTTGATGCATACTTGGGGATGTAAACAATGCCCTATGACAAATTTTGTGGCAATCCGATAGATACATCCAATATTCCAACAACAAAAATGAAAAAAAAAAGGGTTGTTGTGAACACCTTTGTCCTAATTGCAGTAGGATTCGAGATTCCCGCTCCTCACCAAATTGCATCCTCCTTCCAACACATCCCCATTTGTTGTTTCCTTCTTCTCGTTGCTCCTTCACCAAGATGAAAATCAAGATGAAATAAAAAAAAATCATAAGAATTACTCTAAAATATATTACTTATCCGATTCTCTGATGGACAGTATGAGATCTTTTCGACTTTGCCAATTGAGCATCAATTAGAAACTATCCACTTGATTGAGTGACGAACCTAAGGTTGCATCTTTATGTTGCCCCTCAAACACCCCCCTATAGAGTTCCTCAATCGAACGTTCAACCATGCCTAGCACATAAGCCCGATTGTGGTTGGTTCCTCATAATTTCTTCTCAATCGAAGGTTGCATCGATCTTTATGTTGCATCTTTATGTGTCATAGATTCCTCACAATTTCTTCTCAAATTTGCCAAAAAATTTGGCAATTCAAAATAATAAGATCGAATTCTTCTCCTTGATCTCCATAGAATTGGTAAACATCCAATTCCTCTTCTACCATGCCTTTTCTTCTCAGATTGCTCCTTGTGTTTAATTTTCTTATAAAAGCAATCTATAGTTTTATGTGTTTGGAATTCAAGTGCAAGTGATCATCTTGTTCAATTTCTTCTAATTTTGGAATTTCAACAATCAAGACAGGTCCAATTTTCACCATCCCAAACAATCAAGATTAGGAATATTATTTTTATTTATTTTATATGCTCGAAAATATTCTAGAGAGCCGTGACATGCATTGCACTCGGTAATATTATTTCCGAGTTTAATTCTTTTCTTCGAACCATTGTTCACTCAAATCAAACCCTTTTCCGAGTGCATATATCACCAATGCACTCAAAACCCACTCAAATTTTCAGGTTTTTTTTAGTAGTAATTAACCATATTGTTGAGAATAATGAACCATTTATTAATCACCCAAATTACATTGTTTTCTTCTTCATTAATATAGGACTCCATTCCTTGTATCTTTCTTCTTCTTCTTCTTCTTCTTTTTTTTTCATTTTTGAGGATGACAAAGGTAGATTCTTATAAAAAGATTGCACTATTAAATATTAATTGACATTTTTCTTCTTCTTCTTTTCTTAAAAAAAAAAAAAGGATTGGTATGATAGTCAAATTGAAACAAACCATAAACAAAATAGAGACATAGAGCATAAGAGAGGACAAAAATATATCCTTGTATGTTGTCTATTATTAAAAAAACTCACTCTATAGGTTCATAATAATTAATTTTTAATTTTTTTCCAACAATAATACCTAAATGGTATCAACTGCAACACACAACAAAGTCACACATTTCCATTTCAACAAATCATATAAAGGAATAAAAATAATTAACCTTCCTGCTCCAAAAGAAAATTAATTAAAACACCCACTTAAATTAATAAAGTACATGATAGTGTTATACACAATTACACACATGCCTATGTATGTACTGTCCATGATATGATTGAACAACTACTTAAAACTCAGAAATCAAACTATAAGTGGATTAATTAGTCCCACATAAAATAAAATTTCCATACTATAATTATTCAAATTTAATTAATTAGTACTCCAAACAACCAACTTCAATAACGAAATTCATTGTCGGATAACATCCCATAAAAATAACTTATATTTCTTACAAACTACCCTTGTTAGTTGCATCTATTTTTATATGTTAGACAACTAAATAATTTCTTATTCAAAACTCCATAAATTAGAATTTCAACCCTCAAATAAAAAACCCAAACTAAAACTTGTAACACGCTCGGGTGACACGCGTAGATTGGACGATAAGAACCTTTATTTTTTTTCTTCAAGAGAACATGGAATAATTAAATAAGACATATTAATTAATTAATTTTTTTTTCTGAACCAATGAGTTTTAATTTTCCTCGATTTCTTGTATATTTAAACTTTAGGGTGAGAGAGAAACTAAATGACTGCTTCTTCAATCAATTCTTCCTCCATATCTTTCCTTTCTGTGTACTTCTTCTCCTCCTTCTTCTTCCTCCTACTTCAATCCCCTTGTTTTTCTAATCTTTGTTTCCCAGTTTTAATCTATTCTAATCCTAATCTAATCCCACAAGATTAAACAAATTAAATCAACTCCTTTTCTCTGTAGAAGCTTATTAAATTAAACCACCACAGATTAAAAACGGTTTAATTTAATTAATCCCTCCTTCAGTACTTGGATTGTACTGAAAAGAAGAGCTCAGCAGCAGCAGCAACAATGGCGGGATTAGATTTGGGGAGTAATAATCGCTACGTTCATCATCAACTGATTCCTCAACAACAACACGAAAACAACAACAACACGAGCAACAACGAGGATAACAGCAACAACAGCGACGACCACCAAGTGAACGGCGGCGGAGGGCTGCAGGGCAGCGGCGCGTCTGACCCAGGCGACATCGTGGCGCGTCGCCCAAGGGGGAGGCCGCCGGGGTCCAAGAATAAGCCCAAGCCCCCGGTGATCATCACGCGCGAGAGTGCAAACACGCTCCGGGCACATATACTCGAAGTTGGGAGTGGCTGCGACATCTTCGACTGCCTCGCCACCTACGCCCGCCGCCGCCAGCGGGGGATCTGCGTCCTCAGCGGCACCGGCACCGTCACCAACGTCACTCTCCGGCAGCCAGGCGGCGGAGCCGCCGGGGGCTCCGCCGTCGTGACTCTCCACGGTAGGTTCGAGATCCTCTCCCTCTCCGGGTCGTTCCTTCCGCCGCCTGCTCCGCCGGGGGCGACGAGCCTCACGGTGTTCCTCGCCGGCGGGCAGGGCCAGGTCGTCGGAGGGAACGTCGTCGGGGAACTCGTCGCCGCCGGGCCGGTCATAGTCATCGCGTCGTCGTTCACCAACGTCGCATACGAGCGGCTGCCGCTGGAGGAGGAGGAGGCGGCGAGCGGCGGCGCCGCCGCCGCGGGGATGCACGTGCCGCCGGGGAACGGCGGAGGGTTTCCGGATCCGTCGGCGGGGCTGCCGTTCTTGAACCTGCCGATGAATCTGCAGAACGTTGGGCAGATTCCGGTGGACGGGTGGGGGAATAATAACTCCGGCGGAAGACCTCCCTTTGGATGATTAATTAATTATGATTAACCATATATGAAGTTGATTAATTAATGGGAGGAGGTGTAATTTAATTTAATCTGGTTAGCTTGAGTTGGGATTAGGGGAGGTTAATTAATCAGTAGGGTAGATTCAATATTGGCCGGAGTTTTAGAATGCTTCGCAGCATTTGATGATGATGGTGGACGTACTGAAGATCGACGACGATGATGATGAAGATGATCGGACGGATGAGAATCACTCGCATTGAATCAAGAAGATCAGGTCAGGCAAAATAATGTATCCATATGAACTATATATATATTTGATGAGTGATGATCATGTTGTTGTTCTCTTTGTTCTTCCTCTTGTTTTTCATTTTGTTTTTCACTTTGTAATTTGGAAACCCTGAAAATAGTCTCTTTTTTTCTTTTTCTTTTTCTTTTTCCCCCATGGAACTTACTACTTTGTTATGGTGTTAATCAGTAGTTTAATCCCTTTTCTTGCTAGAATTGAAGAGATAATTGCAACAACCTGGTAGTTCTGAGTAGTGTTGACTTTTTTTTCTTTCAAAGTTAATTAATTAAGCTTGAAGTACCCTGTGTTTGATTGATTTCAACATTTTAATCTAAATTAACCCAATCTTCAGTTGCCTACTGCATATATCTTTCTCTCTATATATATCACCATCTAGCTGAAGTTGGTAATTACTATATCAAAAGTAACATTAGTTTATCTGAAAAATTCTGATTTAAAAATAGTTTATCCAAAACATGTGGCTTCATGTTTTGATTTTATTTTTTTATTTTTTTTTTGTAATAACTTTTATTTTGCATAGTTTTCAGGGAGATTTAATAAGTAGTGATTAATGAGAATCACCCATAGGAGTGCTTAAAAAACATACAAATATGTTGGGCAAGCAAATTGGGTTGTTCTGAATAGGAAGAGTTGAAATCTTCATTGTCTTACCAAAATCACAGAAACACAAGTCTCATTAAAAATTGATTGTACTCAAAATTGGTTTTCTTCTTCCTTGTAGCTCTAGTGTTTCTACAACAATCCTATATTATTAATTATTATACTCGCCTATTTTATTGCTCATAAAGTCACTAATCTAAGGAATAAGATAAAAATAACATATATATTCGTAAAATAAATCGTGTAGTATAACAGAGTAAAGAATAGACGTGAAAACATAAGATTTGAAATCTTTATTGTATTACCAAAATCATAGAAACACAAGTCTCATTAAAAGTTAAACATACTCATAGTGTTTTGGCTATTAATTAAGAGTATGTGAGCATATATATAACATAATGTGTAACTCTAATCCAGGCATGAAAGTTGACAAATTCCCTCCTATTTGATTATATTTTTGCAGCAAAAGAAAGAGAAATATTGTTTAATTATAATTTGTGTTTGTGTTTGTGTATTTCTGCAAAACCTAATTAAAATATGCTGAATCAACAGCATGCAAATGTTTACTATTTTCATGCAATGTTTTCATGAACCCTTTGATAAAATATGCTCAATTAACTAATTTTTGACTTTAATTTACTAGTTAACCAGGTGGTGATGCACACTTAAAATCTATTTTTCCCCCTATCATTAGCTCTTTAATGTAAGCTTTTCTTCACATTTTATATTATCCAAAAAGCACTGCTTGTGTTATATACAAAATATTTTTGCAGGTTCCTTTTCAATTTTTTCCTGTTAGCTAATTGAATACCAGTGTTTTAGGGCTTTTTCCTTGCACGTACTTATCTGCTTTTTAATGTTTTAAATATTGTGGTTTTATATAGATATATTGTAGTTAAACTACTACCAAAAATTGAAAAGAAATATTTTAAGACTGTATCACATACATGGAGCAGAATAAGTTGTCATTAGACCTGGCAATTCTCGACCCGACCCGAAAACCCGACCCAAACCAACCCGCAAAAAGTGGGTTTTGAACACGAAATTCCGACCCGGGACCCGAAAATGACCCGACCCAAAGAACCCGGTAAAAAACGGGTCAGGTTTGGGTCGACCCGTTGGGTCAGACACTTTAATTTTAAGTATTTTGTCTACTTTGGCCTTGTGCAAAAAAATGGGCCCATTCCATGAAAATTAAGGCCCAAAAATAAAATATTGGGTGGTTTTGAAAAGCTATGCGTAGAGAGAGATATACAAATGAAATAATCAAATAACAAATGATCAAAATAAAACCCTAACACTGTCACTCACTCACTCTTTCAGTGAACCCTCAAACTCCTGCAGTCCCGCCTCTCTCCTCTCTTTCAGTAAAATAGTGTATTATTGTCAAAGGTCAAAGTTCAGTGCATTATTGTCCAATACACCAAAAGCTTAGTATATTAGCATCCCAAAACCCTATATATTTCATAAGTATTGTTATTCGTGATTGTTGACGTAAACCGCATAATACTTGTAGACTTGAAGATTGTTAAATTTTGTCCATTAGGTGTATAATAATATGTCAATACAACTATGACATATCATGGTGGTCGAACTTGGAATGGAATGATACATTACATAGGTGTCTTTGACTAATTATAATCAATTTTATTAGTTGTAAGTGACTGAGAAAAAGGGCGGTCATGACCCGTAAACCCGACCCAAACCGCCCGAAACCGGAATACACCCGACCCGTATTTACCCGAACCCGAAATACACCCGACCCGTATTTACCCGAACCCGATATACGACCGACCCGTAACCCGCCCGCTCGCCCGTATTGACAGGTCTAGTTGTCATATATTTGTCAATTTTCGCCAAAATGAAAACTTAATTGTGATTAAAATTCGATTAACAAGGATGAGAAATAGAGTTAATTATCATGATGAATATATGAATAGTTAAGCTTTGCATACACTTCATATATTTGCCCTATCTGGTTAACTAGTTGATTGCTTTCCTTGTATTAGGGTTCTTCATCAGTTGATGATTACATTCGTGCTAATATTGAATCTATTAGGAAAGTGTCCTAAAATTACCCAGTTTCTTGATCTCACAATTATTTGTTTCCTATTTTTATTAGGATATTATTTAGGTTTCCTTATTATGTTAGTTTTCCTAATTGTATTAGATTCTAAATCAAATTGGAGTGGGAGTCAAGTTAGGTTTATATGGAGTTTTTCCTATAAATAGAGGGTTTTATTAATCTATTCAAACACACAAATTAAGAGCATTCTTCACCTCTACCCATTCCTAGGTTGTGAGAATATTTTGAGAGTTATTATTTTACATTCAGATTATTCCTGTTGTGCTATTAACAGTTTGAGATATTGTCGTCGATCTCGTTGTGTTATATAGCCATTTGGGATCTCTCTTGTAATATCTCCCCTTATACTAGTGGATTATTGTTTCGTTTCCGTCCGTGGTTTTTTTTCTGTTTGGGTTTCCACGTATATCTTATGTCACTATAGTCTCTATTTTAATTACTGATCTTGTTATATTTCTTCTCACTTTATACATCCTGATAATTTTCTCTTCCGCTGCAAAGACTAGACCTTTTATTTTAACTCGATCCTAACAGAATCGCTAATAAATTAGCTTCGACTAAATCCTACATTTTTGCGATATGCATAAGCATGTCTTTATATCTTCAAATTGAAATTGAAATTCATTTTTTTGGTAGCATGTTGCATCAAACCCTTGAATTATAGAGAGGCTAATTACCTAATTCAGTTAGGTCATAAGTTTTTGTATTACTATAGTTTATGTTGCAAAACAGACTAAAAACCCTTGAATTTATATTTGTCTCGGTCGATTCTTCTTTAATCTTACAAACTATTGTGTATATTAATCAGATAGCCATTGTTTAAGCTATATTCCCCATCGGCCATCACAATGATCTTTATTATATATATATATATATATATATATATATATATATATGCGAACGATATTATTAATTTCTTTTTTTGATAATCACATTATTACTTTGTTTCACAATTTAATTTATCAATTATCGAAAAAATATTTCACAATATTTGTTTGAACACCAAAACCAATAACAATAAGTAGGTATATGTGGGTTAAAGGAAGCTATTGAGTTAGGCTATTCTCACATTGTGGTGGAGGGTGGCAATCTGGTGGTGACTCAAGCCGTCCGAGGTAATTTTGCGATTCCGTGGCAAATTAGAAGTTTGGTGAAGGACATCCGTCTTCTACTCTCTAAATGCAGTTCGAGTAATATTTCCCATATTTATAGAGAAGCAAATAGTGCAGCTGACTGGCTTTCAAAAAAAGGTTATAATTGTCCATTGGCTGTAAAGTGGGAGACTATAGATGATAGGGAGTTCAAGGATATTTTGTATGCTGATAGGGGGAGGCGGTTTCTTGTAAGAAGAAATCGTTAACACCCTAATTACCACTTACCTTATTAAAAAAAAAAAAGTAGGTATATCTGGGGAGGAGGTGGTAGTTACAACCCTAAAATATATGTGTGCCTTTTGATTCTACAAAGAGGGATGATCTCTGGTTTTTCGTAGCCCTCCGACTATACTCCGGAAAGTACATGAACATGTTTGCTTGAATTACATTGCTCATTAACCTTGCAACAACTGTTCATAAAACTGTGTACCACAATAATCATAAAACTTTAGAGAGACAAAACATTCTAATAATGACAATAGAAATATAAATTTGAAAAGTATGTTTTTTTTTTTTAACGATGCTCAGAAAGCTCTACTATAATGCTCTTACATTCTAGAGACACAAAAGTACGGTAAAAAAAACAGAAAGTAGAGAGCAACTATAAAAATGACAAATTTACTCATAAACATCATTATAAAAATGTTTATAAAACTGCACTTGTAATAATCCGCCCTAAACCATAGCTATTACAGTATCTTAAACTTGTTTAATTAGTTTTAATTGATTATTTAATTAATTTGTACCTTGCAGTTAGCTAACGGTGATGAGTTTCATGAATGGAATGGCGGTCGCTTACGGTCAAACTTTTTACCGAGCTCGTTATATTTTATTTCGGACCTTAAATTACAATTATTTTAGGTTCTACAATTTTATTTTAAAGTCAGTTTATTTATAGATTAATTTCCGTATCGAAACGATTTTATTTTCGGGTTACCGATTTACCGTCTTTTTAAAACCGATTAAATTTATTATAGTTCCAAAGTATATATGTAATACCCATGTTATGTTTTATTAGTAATATTAGTATTTTTATAAGTGGAGTATTAGTGTTATAATTGCAACATTTATTAAGGTTTTAATTAGGCTAATTAAAGGGAGTGATATATATGCAAGTGGGGGAGCTTAGGGGTCATTTTGTATTCAAAATTAGACAACTCTCTCACCTCTCTCTCTCTCTCTTGCTGAGCCACGCCCAGCCCCCTCTCGCCATTCCACGGCGGCCAAAATCCGGCGAGATTCCGGCCACTTTTCCGGCACCACTTTGAAGCTCTCACTCCCCTCTTCATCCTAGTCCATTTTATTTATCTTTTCAAGTGGTATTTCTCAAGTTTATCTCTCCTCCATTGTTATGAATTTTGAAGCTTTTGATGTTATAGTTTTATCATGATGTTTTTATGCTAAATTACTACCTTCTTTTATGAATTTAGAGTACAAATTTGTTGTAGTTGATTTTAGTGAGTAAAGCTATGTTTTTGGTTCAAGTTCATGTAAAATGTGTTGAGGTTTATGTGAATTATTGAAGGGGATGATGTTCTATAGTCATGCATGTTGGATTGGAAGAGATATTTGAGTTAAACTTTCTGTTTTGTAGAGATAATAAACTATTCTTGAGTTGTTTGGATGAATTACATGAAGTCGTGAAGAAAAACCATGTTATTTGTGGTGTAGTCTAAGTACAAATGTATGTAAGTGGTTGCATGTGAATTATACAAGTATGGATGCTAATTTTAGAGGTAAAAATTCTGGAAAATAGTGAGGTTATGCATAGATTACATTGGGTGTATATTTGGTATAAAGTTTGGATGAAAACAAGCATGCTTGAAGGCTAAATTCTGTCCAGAACCTACTGGCCATTTTATGATTTTTTATAGAGGATGCTAAAATTAGTTTCGAGCCCAGAATTTAGTGTAAAAAGGTATTCTAAGATGTTAGTAAACACCGGGCTTTGGAATTTCGAGTTTTCGATTTGTATAACTCAAGTTAGAGTCAAAACCGTAAAACCGCGCAATTACACACGAATTTTGGGGTCAGTGTATTGTTGTGTGTTTTTCGACCAAATGAAGTTTGATTCTGGAAAAGTGTTCAACATAAGAGTTTTAGAGGACTTGACGGGCTTTCCGAAAACGTATGGTATGTCTTAAACCGATGTCGGGAGAGTAAGTTATAGGACCCGGAAACAGAGCTGAAAAATTGGAAATTCTGGGTAATTGCATAAGTACATTAAGGGGTTAAATGTGGTTATAAAGGTCTTATAAGTGGGTTTAAGAGTGGCTAATCTAAGGATTATAGTATTTGTGATATACTTGTTAAGTGGGAACCTTAGAGCTCAATGTTGAAGGACCCCGAGACCTTGAAACTATTTTACCGTTTTACCGTTTTAATTTACCGAATCTTCGTAATTCTACTTAGAAGTTTTTTATTGTACTTCGAAGTTTTAAAGCTTCTTTTGTAATTTGAAAGTTTATATTTTACAAGTATTCCTTGATTCATAAAGCCCTCATAAGTTAAAGCATTTATCAAAGCCTCTTGATTTTATCTCAAACATTCGAAAAACCCCGTTATTATTATTGTCGGTAATTTACTGCTACTGTCCGGGGCTCTTTTCGAGCCTTTCTCATTCTTTTTAGCCTCTGGCCCGGCCATCAAACTTGTAGATCATATTTTTCCCTTTCCGAAAATTACTGCATAGCGAAATCCGAGTTCTATAGCCCGAGTTACGATCAAAATATCATTGTCTTTAAAACCTGAAATTCCTATACGTTTTATTGCCGAAACTTTATCGAGGTTCTACGCCTCACCTTTTCATAGCTCCTATTTTAATACCGAACTCTATTATTATAGCTCAAAGTCCCGCTCGACCAAAGCCATTCCTCACCGAGATCGCGACCGACGGCTCACTCGCCAGTGCACGCAAATTGTCCAGCTTTTATGATCTAAGTCATATTCATGGTTCATTCGATTTATGCCATGTCAAGTTTTATGGTTTACAATGTCTTTATGTTTAACAGTGGACCCGCATTCTATGCTTATATTTACAGTTATGTTTTTAGCACTCCTGATCAGAGTGCCTTGACCTGGCCAGTGTCGACTGCTTAGCAGTCAATCATTCCAAGTTTAGATCAACTTGGGCATACGCGTGTGTGAGGTGCTTGCACCGATCGTAAGGGTTCCACCTACTTTATATCTTCATTGATTTATGTTTACGCATATGTTTATGTTCATGTCATGCAAGTACTATTTTGACCCCTTCCCCGTTTTCAAAATGAATTTAAATGCCGGCACCAAAACCGTTTTCGAACGGTTTACGTGCTGGAGGTTTACGTACTGAGTGTTTCCCCACTCACTTTTGCGATGTTTTAATGTTTTGTTTTTAGGCGTCCAAGCTCCTGATAAAGGCGAGGTTAAGAGTGAGTCGTCGTCTGGTAGTAGTTCCTAAAGGCGACCGATGGTCGGTAATCAAGGTTACTCAAGGGCACTAAAGACCACTTGGTTGTGGAAAGTCTATATGATATGTTTAATTAAAGATTGTATAATGTAGTGGTACTTTCAGTTTAACAGTTGTGTTGTATGGAGTTAAGTACGGTTTTATTGTGGTTTTGTGTTTTGCCTTGTCCCGAGTGGGGACGGCGGTAATGCCTCGACCTAAGGTGTTCCGCTGCGCTAATCACAGGTTTGGGATTCTAAAGTATAGTCCTAATCTTGTGATTAAGGTTGGGGCGTTACAGCACTACAACATTTACAAAAACCTTGGAGAAACTTCTTGTACTCAGGCAAATTTGGAGTATGGAAGAACAACACTCTTGTGTGTATAATCCAATTTTCAGGATTTTTGTTGAATTAATTAACATTGTTAAGAAAAATTCTTATTAATAGTTAGATTTTATTCATCTAATACTTTCCTATTCTTTTAGGAGGTAAGTGAGACTTTGTTTACCTCTTACATACCTTATCTATTTCTATTCACATTACATATCATACATTACCTAAATTAACTAACATATATATTTACATATTTCTACCTATTCTACCTTACCTACCAATACTTATCAAATCCTATTTACAGTACCTAATGTTACTTACCTATATTTTATTTACCGATGAAAAAAAACTTTTGCTCACAAAAAGTAGACTTTGATATACACTAGTTTGTTGTAGGATCCGGTTGTTAATAAAAAAAAAATTTTGTCAGTTAGGACAAATATGTAAGTCATCTAATTTACATGACTCTATCAACTGAAAAATTATAGACTAAGTTTGTAAATGAGTAGACTGCAAATTAAATTATATTAGGAGTTTTACAAATTATATTAGAAGTGTAAATTAATAGTTGTGATTCGTGTGCCATACTTACTTTACATAGAATCACCTAAAAATATCCCTTGCATAATTTGCAATGAAAAATATGCTTCTATTGCCTACATATATAACAATTAATGTGTCAAGCACAAGAAGCAAATGGCAACAATAAAACTTGTAAACTATTTCCAAATCATTTCTAATCAAGTATTAAGCTTAACTAATTAAATGCTAGCTATAGATTATAGATATCTAATTATAAGCTAATTCTTTAATCAAAGGATAATGGCTAGGCCCAAGTTGATCAAGTTGAATTAGCAACTCTATGTATGATTTATTTTAACAATTAGCCTACAATATAATGACATACTATAGAGCAAGTTGTATAGCTAATCGGGTGTCTGATCTTATGTTTGAATTAATTTCTCATATAAATTGATTAATATTATATACTTTTCTTTTCTTGTGTTAATTTTGTGGTTAATTTATAAAGCCTCATATGACAGTTTGCCTTTTGTTATCCATCTAAAAGGACAGAAGTACAGCATTGTTGTAAGATTATGTGATCTAACTCTTTTTCATATAAATCTAGTGACGACATGGAAATCTACGTAATCAAGATAATTTAATTAACAAAAATGATATTAGTGTTGGGGAAAGACACTTTTTAAGTTTTTTATTAGATATTAAATTGGCATAAAGTGATATAATTGAATCCTATAACTATAATGTCACATATAAATTGTGTAAAGTTATATTTTTTTTTATCCATTATTTTATATATTTATAAAAAAATGCCTAAAATATGTCTAAAAGATGATGTCGATTCGATTAGAGTGTCATTTGTACTCGTTAATTAGTGTAGTCAAAACCCATCCAAAACTTCTTATAATTGATGATTAATACTTACTATTGAAAAAATTAGAATAAAAAAATCATAATAACTACAAGTTTAGTGAAGGGTATACATAAGACACTTAAAAACTGTCTTGGAGTAAGACTCATTTCATCCCCCATTAATTTTAATTTTTTCTTTTACAACGGGTAATAGTCTAACACATCGGATCCGCCAACTAAGGGGTACATTAATCCAACGGTCTCATAACAGATAAGGTAGGGGATGTCAATGCTTTATTACAGGGCTAGCTATACTATGGTTAGATGATGGATCTATCAAATACTCATCACTGGTTATCTATAATATTGTAGGTGTTAGTTTAAAACATTGATTCATCAATAAGCCATCTTTTCTACACTTTAGCTTACACTTTGTCACCAACATAATATGGGTCGAAAAGAAAAAGGAAAAAGTAGGAGAAAAAAGAAAGAAAAGATGTAAGCTTAAAAAAATTAAATAAAACTGTTAGGAAAGTGTCCTAAAATAACCAAATCTCTTGATCTCACAATTATTTGTTTCCTAATTGTATTAGGATATTATTTAGGTTTCCTTATTGTGTTGGGTTTCCTAATTGTATTAGATTCTAAATCTATTTGGAGTGGGAGTCAAGTTAGGTTATAGGGAGTTCTCCCTATAAATAGGGTGCATGTTTCTCAACCAAAAACACATCGGTAAACACAGAGAGCTAGAGAGAGAGAAAATATTGAG
Organism: Portulaca oleracea; assembly: GCA_029582165.1. Taxonomy (NCBI): domain Eukaryota; kingdom Viridiplantae; phylum Streptophyta; class Magnoliopsida; order Caryophyllales; family Portulacaceae; genus Portulaca; species Portulaca oleracea. The sequence continues at coordinate 10,183,590 of CM055884.1, forward strand.
AGAGAAAGGGGTCTCACCAATATTTTCCCCAGTGTATCCTGAGAGATTGTGAGTTGAGTGTTGAGAGATTGTTATTGTAATCTCCTTTGTGGATCGCATCACACCCTGTGATAGTGATCGTGTACTCCTCCTTTCTCATAGTGGATTATTTTACTGTCACGTCGCCGTCAGTGGGTTTTTCTCCGAGTTCTTCTGGTTTCCCAATGCACTCGTGTTTGATTTTATCGCTTATTTTTCGTTCCTAAATTTTGTCGTAATATCCGTCATCTCGTTTTCGATTCTATTATTCGCTTCCGCTGTTACCTTGCTACTCACTTTTCTCTAACAAGTGGTATTAGAGCAAGGTGGAGATGGCTTCAATCATGAAGTGCGATATTCCAAAATTTGATGGAACGAGGAGTTTTACTATGTGGAGACTGCAGATGAAGGCGGTCCTGATTCAGCACGGGTTATGGGATGTGATTGGGTATCCCGACACGAAGACTGATGCGACAATGAGCGATGATGAATTCCAAAAACTCCAGAAGGATATCAAGGGGAATCTGACTCCAAGGGAGTGGAAGAAGCTTGAAGATAAGACTGGAGGATTCATTGTGCTTGGCGAGCACATTCAGAGAGGTGATGCATATCGAGAAACCTCGGGAGCTCTGGACCAAACCGAAGAGTCAGACATGTCGAAGAGTCGCAAACAAGTACCGAATGAAGGAGAAATTCTACAGTGAAGATGCCCCAAGGTACTTCTATTCAGCACATCTTAGTGAATTTGATTCTATTATTACTGAATTGGAATCAATGGATATAAAACATACTGATGAGGATAAGGTTTTTCATTTAATTCTGTCCCTACCTGCATCACATAAACAATTTAAGGAAATCATATTGTATGGGAATCGGTGACCTTAACCTTAGTGAAGTAAAGGCTAGTTTCTTGTCTAAGGAGAAACTTGATACCGATGGTGATGACCAGGTGGTGATGCTATGGTTGTAAGGGGAAGAAATATCGAACGTAAGGGAAACGGGTCTAGAGGAGGTCTAAACACTGCTCAAAGTCTAGGAATCCTCACAAGAATAAGAAGTGTAACTCAGTAGTAAGATGGGGCATATAGAGAGAGACCATGGGCAAACAGAGAGACCGAAGCGGAGAGTAAGGATAATCACACAAACTCAGTACCTCAAACCGCGTGAGTCCGAGTCGATGGTGATGGGTTTGTAATTACGGATGATGCCTTGGCTACCACATCGAGTAGGATAGCTAGAGATGAGTGGGTTCTTGACACGGGTGCACCTATCATATGTGTCCTCATAAGGACTGTTCGAGTCTTATGAGAGTGTTGACAGGGTCGTAGTCATGGTAACGACACCGCAAGGTTGCAGGAATCGGCAGCATCAAAATCAAGACTCATGATGGCATCGTTAGAACTCTCAAGGAGGTTCGTCATATCCCTAACATGACTCGAAATTTAATTTCTTTGGGTACTCTTGAAGCTAACGGCTGTAGGTACAAAGGAGAAGATGGTGTTTTGAAAGTGTGCAGGGGTTCCATGGTTCTTATGAAGGGAATCAGGAAGGGCAGTCTATACATCCTGCAGGGGTCTACAGTGACAGGATCTGCAGCGGCAGTCCTAAATCTTGATGAGTTCGACAGCACAAAACTGTGGCACATGAGACTAGGCCACATAGGCGAGAAGAGAATGTCAATATTGAGCAAGAAGGGATACCTTGAAGGCGCAAAGATTGGCAAGTTGGAGTTTTGCGATCACTGTGTCTACGGGAAACAGAAGAGGGTTAGCTTTTCAAGGGCTAAACATACAACAGCAGGGATCCTTGATTATATTCATTCAGATTTGTGGGGTCCTGCTAGAGTGCCATCACTGGGTGGCAAGCGCTACATGTTGACATTCGTGGATGACTTCTCGAGGAAGACTTGGGTTTATTCCCTGCGGCACAAGAATGAGACATTCTCATATTTCAAGAAGTTCAAAGCTTTGGTGGAGAACCAGACAGGCAGGAAAATCAAGTAACTCAGGACTGACAATGGGTTGGAGTTTGTTTATTTTGAATTTACTGAATTCTGCGAGGAGCATGGGATTGCGAGGCATCGAACCTTGGTGGGTAAGCCTCAGCAAAACGGGGTAGCCGAGAGAATCAACAGGACACTCCTGGAGAAAGCCCGCTGCATGCTCTCGAATGCAGGGCTTTGGAAGAACAAATGGTTCTGGGCAGAGGTGATATCTACTGCCTGCTACCTGCTGAACAGATCACCTCATGCCTCTATCGAATACCAAATTCCAGAGGAAGTATGGACAGGTAATCCAGTTAATTATTCTAACTTGAGAATTTTTGGATGTCCTGTATATGTCCATGTGAATGGTGGGAAGCTGTCTCCCAGGGCTGTTAAATGCATTTTTCTAGGTTACGGGTCTGAGTCTAAGGGATATAGAATGTGATGTCCTGATTTGATAAAAGTTATTCAGTCTAGAGATGTAACCTTTAATGATACTGCTATGTTATCTGGAATGGAATCTACCGGTACTTCTAATGATGTAGGAAATCAGGAGAAGGATGTAGGAAGAATGGTGTTCGAGGTGGAGCAGGCTCAAGGGCTGGAACTCGCAATCGGGAGCAACCATCGATGCTCTGAACCAACTCAGTTGATGAGCCCGAGATTGAGGCAATGTTCCTCGTGTAGAGGAACAACCATGCATTGCTAGAGATCGTCCCGTGAGGGAGATCAGGAGACCAGTGCGATATACTGAAGAAGATGATGCTATGATTGCTTATGCGCTGAGTGTTGCAGAGGAGACTCCTGAAGGTGCTGAACCTTCTACCTATCAGGAGGCCATCTCTTGTCCGAATGCCTCAAATTGGATAGGAGCTATGCAAGAGGAGATGGAGAGTTTGCAGAAAAATCATACAAGAGAAAGGAAGGTATCCCTGGTGTAGAAAGTGCAAGGTGGAAGGCCAGATTAGTGGTAAGGGGTTACAACCAGAAAGAAGGAATCGACTACAACGAAGTATTCTCGCCAGTCGTGAGGCATACGTCGATCCGCACCTTGCTTGCCTTTGTTGCTCTATTTGATTTGGAGTTGGAGCAACTTGATGTCAAGACAGCTTTCCTCCATGGCGAGTTGGAGGAGGAAATATATATGAGGCAGCCAGAGGGTTTCATCATTCTGTAAACAGAGCAGTATGCAGATTAAGGAAGTCCTTGTATGGACTTAAACAGCACCCAGCAAAGGTACAAAAGGTTTGATACCTTTATGGTAGGGCAAGGGTACACAAGAAGTCACTATGATAATTGTGTGTACTACAGGCAATTTGAAGAAAGGTCTTTCATTTATTTATTATTGTATGTGGATGATATGTTGATTACCTCCAGGGACATGTCACTAATAAAGAAGCTGAAATCTCAACTCAACCAGGAGTTTGAGATGAAAGACCTCTGAGCGAAGAAGATTTTGGGTATGGAGATCCAAAGGGATAGAAAGGCGTGGAAGTTGTTCTGTCTCGTAAGAAATATCTGGAGAAGGTGTTGATGATTCAACATGAGAAATCGTAGCGCTTTCAACTCCTTTAGCCGCACACTTCAAGTTGTCGGTGAGAACCGCCCAAATCTGATTTGGAGGTAAGGAGGATGTCTAATATTTCTATGCTAGTGCAATTGGTAGTTTGATGTATGCTATGGTGTGTACTAGACTGACTGGCCCCACGCATAGTGTGGTGAGTAGATATACGCAGAATCCGTGGAAGGAGCATTGGGAAGGAGTGAAGTGGATCCTTCGCTATGTGAAGGGTACTTTGGAGAAGGGCATCTGTATGATAGAGGTAGTGCCGCAACGCCCGATGTTGCAGGTTATGTTGATGCCGATTATGGTGGAGATCCGGATAGAGACGCCAATTTCAGGGTATGTGTTCGTCATGTGTGGGGGAGCAATATCTTGAACCCTTCACTTCAATCTATAGCAGCCTTGTCTACTACAGAGGCTGAATATATTACTGCAACGGAAGGAATGAAGGAGGCCATCTGGTTGAGGGGATTGGTCATGGAGCTTGGAGTACCACAGGGCGAGACTGTGGTTTATTCTGCATCAGTGCTATACATCCGACAAAGAATGACATTTATCATTCAAGACCAAGCATATAAGCGTCGTATCACTTCATCGAGATACAGCCGCAGGAGAGATCGCGGTGAAGAAGGTTCATACTGATAATCCTGCAAACATGTTAACCAAGCCTCTATCTATAGCTAAGTTCGAACATTGTTTGGACTTAGTTGGTGTTCTAAGCATGTGAGAGCCCTGCGGGGCCACGCCCTGCGGAGGGGCGTGTTGATGGCGACAGTCAAGATGTTTATCTGGACCGATGATTCGTTGATTTTAGTCCAAGGTGGAGTTTGTTAGGAAAGTGTCCTAAAATCACCAAATCTCTTGATCTCACAATTATTTGTTTCCTAATTGTATTAGGATATTATTTAGGTTTCCTTATTGTGTTGGGTTTCCTAATTGTATTAGATTCTAAATCTATTTGGAGTGGGAGTCAAGTTAGGTTATAGGGAGTTCTCCCTATAAATAGGGTGCATGTTTCTCCACCAAAAACACATCGGTAAACACAGAGAGCTAGAGAGAGAGAAAATATTGAGAGAGAAAGGGGTCTCACCAATATTTTCCCCAGTGTATCCTGAGAGATTGTGAGTTGAGTGTTAAGAGATTGTTATTGTAATCTCCTTTGTGGATCACATCACACCCTGTGATAGTGATCAGGTTGTACTCCTCCTTTCTCATAGTGGATTATTTTCTGGCTATCGCCGTCCGTGGGTTTTTCTCCGAGTTCTTCGGTTTCCCACGTAATTCTGGTGTTTGATTTTATCGCTTATTTTTCGTTCCTAAATTTTGTCGTAATATCCGTCATCTCGTTTTCGATTCTATTATTCGCTTCCGCTGTTACCTTGCTACTCACTTTTCTCTAACAAAAACCTATAAAATTGGTTGTAGTTTATAATGATGTAAATAAAGTAGCAGTATATGAAGGCTAGCTAAGTACTCAAATTAATCGTTGCTTAATCTAGGAATGCTTAAGATGAAGTTAAAGCAAACAAAAGATTAGTAACCTTGCTTGATCAAAGGGATAAGAACTAATACAAAAGCTCTTAAATACTTTCATTATACATAATCTTATATAGATATAATTAAGTATCCATAAAAAAATACAATCAAGTAATTATGCCCTACAGAAAGCTGAAACACAACTTTTTTTGCCCTACTTTATTTTTTGGGATAATCTAAATTAATTTGAAAATAAGAAACTGTCAATTTCATGTTAGCTTTGAAAATAGTTCCGAAAGTAATAACAACAAACATATATTCTGAGTACAACAAATATTATATATTTAGCACTCGTATAATATTTAAGTAATATATGATTTCATTTTTAATTATACAAGTGTTTGCGATGGGATCGATCATTTTTCCCATTTGTCACAGTGAAATAATGTCCCTCATGCTGATGACAAAATCTTAACAATTAAGTTACTGCATAAGAACGGTTGTTAAGACATTAAGAAATTAGCTTACCAGTTATATAATTAAGTTTATAATATAATCAATAAACCAAAAAGAAATTAAGATAAATGTTATAAATTTAGGTGATGTTATTTGGTCATATTAGGTTCATGTTATAAGTTGGTTTGGTTAGGAGAGGAAAGGAAAGGAAATGATAGGATAAGATAAGATAGGAAATGATATGATAGGATTGATCTGAGTTATGCTCAGTTGTTCGATGGAAACATTTTATTAATAAATTAAAATTTGAATATTTTGGAGAAATAAATGAAAAAATTATAGGTTTTGGAAAAAATGAATTGATTTGAGATTAAAATAATATCATTTGAATTTCTTTTTTATTTAAAAAGTTGATTTTAGTTTTGGTATTTTTAGGGAGTTGGGTTAGTTAGGTTAGGTTAGATTAGTTCAGATAAGGATGAGTTAAGTTAAGTTAATTTAAATTAATTAGATTTAACTTAACTAAAAAACATGGCATTAGAAAATTAGAAAAAGTATAAGTTGACCAAGTCTTTATATTCTTAATAAACTAGAGGAGGAAAAACAAAATATAGAGAAAGGACATTATGTGTATAATAATATAATTTGGACAATGTTTTCCCAGGTTGTCACCTAAAGTATGGGTTTACCTAGAAACAGCTAAATTTGTGTAATCAGTTGTCCTCTTATCCATCTTTATCAAAATGCATATTATTATAAAATGGTGGACTCATATATATATATATATATATATATAATGCCCATAATAATTAGGCTACAGCTAGACACAAAGGAAATGGAGTATATTATATATAGTATACAAAACAACTGCTACAACCCAGATTTGATTTTATATATGAAACTTAAACATGATTAATGACTAATAACAGCATGTTTAGTGAAATGTGGAGTTGTCTATAGTGAATAATGATGTTGTCAACAATAATTATGATAGCAACAATGCAACATACAATTTAGGACCCCTTGTCTATAGTTCATGGTCCTTAATCAGTCCCATCATCTTGGGATGATTATCCAGTTTTATGGCCATTTAAAGCTAGGAATTGTATGAAATAGTGTGAGAGATGTAAGCAGATAGATTTACCTTTCAATAGAACATGGTCTTTTTGGTACAACCCGTAAAAAGAAGAAATTAATTTTGTTCTAATGTAAGCAGATAGATTTACCTTTCATTATTTTTGTTTTTTTTTTTGTACAAATTATCTTTAAAAGTAATTTAGATGATATAGTAGTTGAGGATGCCAAAATCTATATTTATGATGAATATTATTTTAATTGGGTATTAACAATATATTAATATATATTTGCGCAATACTAGTATTGTATAATTAACTTAGCCGAATAAATCAAGAATTTTAGGGTCTATTTTTTATGAACTTACAATTTATGTACTTAGTAGTGATGATATTTGTAATTTATTCACCATTTTTTCTAATAAGGAAAAATATTTTACTTGTTTAGATGACCATTATGATCTCAAATTCTTAACCTTTTATCTTATACATTGAGACAAATTTAGATACTTTGTATTTTATGTTCATTTTTATTTCATATGATGGCTTAATCACTTATATAATTATTACTTTATTTTTTTTATTGTTGATCAAAATTATCAAAATTTTATAGCAATAATATACTTTTTTTTTAATGGGAGTTACATTTTACACTTTAAGATCTCGAGTAAATTATATTTATCTTACCTGCTATTTGTGGTAATAATTTTTGCCCACCCGACATTTGAGAAATAATTTTCACCTTACCTGACATTAAGTGAAAGTGATTTTTTTAGTGGCAAAATCCAGTTACTTCTCATCGAAAATAGAAAATACAATAATGCCCCTAAGTGAATGTACCATGATGCCCATAATATTGAGAAAGAAATCACTTAAATGACCATTTCATTATTTTGTATGAAAAAAGTTGTGTCGAAACTCCAAATAGAAAACACCAACGGTCGATTCTTCTCACACTCCTCTTTTTCAACACTCACCTGTTAATGTCATATGAATTAATATTAAGGGTAAAAACGTCAATTCATATTTAATTGAAAGTCATATGAATTAATATCAAGGATAAAAAAGTCAATTTATATTTATCTTTTTAATGTTACGCCGAAAAATCCAACAAAAATCAATTATAAAATATCTTAGGAGGTTTAAATTTATGAACACTTAATATCAGGTAAGGTGAAAATTATTTCACAAATATCGGGTGTGTAAAAATTATTACCACAAATGTCAGGTAGGGTAAATGTAATTTACTCTTAAGATTTCTTAAAATTTAGTTTAGTCTAATTTTTATATTGAGATTGATATATTGTAATAGTAAATTTGATGGAAGAAATACGAATTAATAAATATTTTTCATAAAAAGCTCATCAATACTATTTTAATTGTGTATTAATATTTGTAACTTATATGTAGGGTTTTTGCATTTTGGACCTTGAAGTATAGGATAATTTATTTTTTGTACCCTTGGTTATCGTTGTTAATTTTTTGGACCCTAAAGTTTATGAGCTGAATAAAAAATGACCTTAAAGTTTATGGGCTGAAAAAAAGCTCATGTACCATTTTTCTTTTTTCTTCCCATATTTGAACTTTCTCGATTGGCGCTAGATTTCAAGGCTAAGGTTAAAACCGATATTGAAGCTATAATGCATCTCTCTTATTATAACCTTAAGGACTAAAGGTATTTGGGGGTCTAAGCAGCTTCGACATGAATAAGAGATGTGTATTATAACCTCAATACAGTTTTAACCTTAGTCCTAAAGTTTGATGCCAATCTGAACAAAAAAATCAAACATGGAAAGAAAAAATAGAAAGGGACACAGACCTTTTTTTCATACCACAAATTTTATTTTATTTAGCCAATAAATGTTAGGGTCCAAAAAATTAATGTTGAAAACTAAGAGTTCAGCGGAGAGGACGGCCAGCTGGGGTGAGCAATGGAGGAATGGAATGGATTATCCAGCGGCAACTATTGTGGTGAATTTCCACCTCATCCCCCTCATATACGCATAGGTTAGAAAGAGGAAGGAAATTCAGTTATGAGGGAGAAGAATTGGGCAACCAATGTTGGGCCTACCTTTCTGCAACTAGGGCAACCAACGTGGGCCTGCTTTTGAGCATTTGTTTAATTAATTTTGTTAGTAGTAATCTTGGAGAAGATGTTGTTTTATTTTAACTCCTTATTGGAGTGGGCTGTACTCCATTGTGAGGCTACTGTTTTCGTGCTTTTGGGCACTGTGGTCCTTCTTTTGGTGATAATAAAATTGGCCCAATTGCCTCATTTATCGGAAAAAAGAAAAAATCAAGAGTTTAGAACCTATACCTCGGGGTCCAAAATGCAAACAACCATCCCCTATATGTATGAGTTCATTCTTTTTTAAGTCGACATTTTTTATTATTGAAAGCCAAAAAGGCGAATAAGACAGCAACGGCGCAGCGAAAACCGCAGAGGAAAGTACAGCGAAAGGACAACAACCAACAAAGAGGCCACACAGTCAAACCAAGACAAACAGCAAAAATAAAACACTAAAATTAACATTTTCAACCAATGTAACTAAAGAAGTGATGACTAGGTGGCAATTACCTTTAATTTCACACTTTTAACCAATGTTCAAATATTGTTGGAAGCAAAAATTTTCTAAAATTTTTATTCATAGGTTTGGAGTTTGCTTTATAAAAATCTAAATCTCTCATAAGTTTGGGTTTTCCTTTGGAGTATTGTTGGGCTAGACTTGCATTATAACTTATAGTTAATAGAACTACTAATAATTGAATTAGTGCTTTCCATTATAACTAGATAAGATATTTAGACGACCTAAAATAACCTAAAATATATATGTGCCTTTAGTCTTCCAATTACCAACTATTTCTAACCCTAAAATATTAAGAAGTCTACATTCCTCACATATCATAGCTAAGGGTTACAAATTAAATGCTATGATTCTCCAAGGATAAACTATCAACATATGGATTAACTGCAAGTGTATTTTGCATAGCTGTTGCATCATTTGTATCTTTTCCTCCATTTATTAAATTATGGTTTCCATCATTTTCATGATCTGTTTACTTTTAATTTACTGTTTGCCTAGACTTGCATAGATATGTAATGTAACTCAATCTTTGATACGGAGTTATTGGGCCGATGATACGGCCCAATAAAACAATGTTGTCATGATAGTAGTATACTCTGCATGGTGCAGAAATTATGGGCCTTATCTTCTCATTCAGCCCAACAGCCTTAAAGTTAACCCCAATTTCAGACATTATTATGGGTTATTTCCCTATAAGGATGGCCCAGGAGGCCAATTGACCCTTCGGTCTTCTGTGGACACTTAAGTCCTGATTTATGGACACTGGTGGAGCCCAGTTGCTGACTCACCCCCTTCCCCTTCCCTCATTCTCTCTCTACAAAAAAATAGAGGAAGGGGATGGACAGGGCTGGGCGGCTGGCTCACAGCGACGACGGACAACAGGGCGGCAAGGGGCTCGGGTGGTGGAGTTCGGGAAGGCGACGGTCGGAGCACCGGTGGTGGTGTCGGGGAACCTACAGCGCCGATGTCGGCTTCGGATTCCAGGAATCTCAAATTCAAAGGGGATCCAGACAAATCCCAGATTTTGTAAAGGGAAGAAGTGGAACAGCCGATCATGATATGCTGTCACTTTAAAAAGAGTTCTTTGTCCCAGATTTTTAGCAAATACAACTGGATATATAAAATCTGATTTGGTTCGTCGGAATCCGAAGCCGACATCGGCGCTGTGGCTTTCCCGACACCACTACCGGTGCTCCGGCCGTCGCCTTCCCGAACTCCACCACCTGGGCCCCTTGCTGCCCTGTTGTCCGTCGTTGCCGTGAGCCAGCCGCCCAACCCTGTCCATCCCCCTTCCTCTGTTTTGTAGAGAGAGAATGAGGGAAGGGGAAGGGGGTGAGTCAGCAACTAGGCCCCACCAGTTCCCATAAATCAGGACTTAAGTGTCCACAGAAGACCAAAGGGTCAATTAGCCTCCTGGGCCGTCCTTATAGGTCAATAACCCAATTATTATACAAATACTCCTGTAAGCTAAACTAGCATGCTTTGATCCAAATTGTCTATATCATAAATACATGATTTGAAGCTTATATATGAAAAACATCCTCAACCCGGAACATTTAAGTTACATTGTTAGCATATAGTATTACAAACTAACTATACATCGAGGGTCTCCTAAGTCATGATGTATCAATAAGATAGGCAGTAAAATCGCATTCATGGTCGAAAAATCAGACATTGACGCTAGTCCTTAGGCCCTCCAGTACATTTTTACGTCCAGTAAGAACCTCCGCCAATCCTGACAAGTAGTTTTAGCCATGATCCAAATCAAAGTAAATGTTAATTTCAATAATAAATTCGCGCTAACAAGAAAAATAAATGTGTTATATAATTCATAGTTAGTTAATATATTACTTACCATTGGTATAATGTCGACAATCATGATGACCAATTTGAAGATCAGTATTCCAGTTACTGTTGAATTCATAGGCAACTTCGACAGCATTCGAGTTTACTGCTGGGCCAATGTACCAACATCTGCTGCTTGGAACTCTACTAATTTTTCTCTCCAGAATAACCCCTATAATCATTAATATTCACTAATCGTTAATTATTAGAAAAGTGTTCGGTAAAATTAAAAAAAAGAAAAGAAACTTTCCTCTACTTGAGAAAATCAATATATATTACATGTACCTAAAATTTATACTTTACATATCTGCAAATGAAAAATCACACTATTGAAACTAAATGATCTAATATCTGCAATGAACAATCACGCTACTTCGAGTACGAACTCTAGGAACATCTAATAAATTGGAAGGGAGAGTAATTATTAGGTAGCCCCTAGTTTACCTAATAATTAGAGTCTGTAAGAGTTATGGGTAAATGGTAAGTTGGTAAAAATTGGTAGGTTAATTACATATAAATAGAAATTGAATTTTTGTTAACTATTCACATACATTGATTCAAATTGACCCAAAATGATCGAAAATTACCGAAAAAGTATAGAAAAATAACTCAAATTTATCAAAAATTATCAAAACTTATTTACCTTACCTTACCTTACCCATGAATCTGACATACTCTTAGTGGTCCCAACAACTGTTACCTTTTTATCTTTTGTAATTTCTAACCCTCTATTTTTATTTTCCCTGTATATATGGGGAAAATATATACATTAATGTACTACCTTGCTATATAGACTAGGGAGTATCTAATTAGAAGGGGTTAATTACCTGGGACAGATTTGCCAGATAAAGCAGAGACAGCCACATATATGTCTTCTGGATCCTGTGGCTGAAAATCAAACACTATAGCCTGCTCAATAAGAAAAAAGAACACCATCATCATCATCATCATCATCATCATGATCAAGATAGTTTGATCACCAGGATTTGTGAATTGAGATGAAATTAGAGGGAGAAAGAGAACCTGGGAATTAGGTGAAATGGAAGGTTTGATGATGAGCATGAAATGCTGAAGATGCCACAAATTGAGAGAAAAAGCAGCAGACATTAGCAACTGAGCAGGTCCTTTGGTTGCTCTTAATGGTGTTGCTGCAATGTATATTTCATCTCTTTCTGTATGCTTTGCTTTAATGGAGGGTGTGTTCACATAGCTAGCCATTTTCCTCACTTGAAACCAAAACTAAGCCATGAACAATAGAGGAAGAGGGGGAGGGAAAGAGAGGAAGAGGGAGGAATGGTAGATAAAGTTAAATTATATAGAAAAATAAGGGCATTTTCGTCTTTTTCAATATAACTCGTCGGATTTCAAATTTAAAATAATGGAATGTCACCCAATCACTTAAAAGTTTAATGGCGCAGGAACGATTAAAAAAGTTGTGGCCATGAGTCGATTAAAAAGATGTGTGTACTTGATTTTGGGGGTGGTACTCTTATGACTTGCCTCCCTTTATGTGGCTGATATAATAAGTACAACTCTAGCCTCTAGGTAGGGCCATTGAAAATTCAGGTTCGCCTCATTTCGGGTCTATATGAAGGCATCGAACAAAAGTTGAAAGTTTGATGTCAAGTACTCTTTTTTTCGGGTTAGACAATTTGGATGAGGCTAAATTTAGGTCAATATCGAGTTTAGTCAATAGGAAAATGGAAAGTATAGTGTTTGAATTTTCGGTCAAATCGATCAAATTCGGACAAAAAGTTTATGATTGTACCTAGGATTAAATCGAATTTTCGGGTTGGACAGTTTTTTGAGAGTCCTACCTTTAAGGGTATATCCTAAAAGATTAATATAACCTTAGGCTCCATCTACTCTAGGAAGATGCTAGGGCTGTTCTATGGAGCATGTGTGGGGATGCAAAATTGCAAATGTAAGTAGCATTAAAAATGAATTAACTTTCTTTCATTTTACCGTAAAGAAAATTGACAAACAGGAGTAATTAGATGAAGAATCAAGAATATCATGGAAAAGTTTGATTAATTTTCTCAAACATTATCTTTCTATGAAAGAAAAGTTGGAGGGGTGATAAATGGACTTGAACCTTGAAGAATTAGGATGGAAGAGAGTAAAATGAGGAGCGTTTGATTGGGAAAAAGATGAACCTTTTACAATTGGTAACACTAAAAAAATTCTTTTTCTATGTATCAAATATAACTTTTTTTTGGGATAACCAACACGTCAAACCACTTTATTACTCAATAAGAGAATTACACGCGTCTTCAGCAACAAGACCAACAATGTTGCTTGGTCCTCAAACCCCCACACCCTCATTGCGAGAACCGTGGGTTGAAGGTGGGCCGAAGCATAAGCAACCTTGTTATCTCCTCTCCTAACATGCATCAAGGAAATTGCAAGAATCAAACTTACTAACTAAAAATAAAATTTATGTCGATAAATAAACCCACTTCAGAGTCAATAGTCTGTCTCTTATTCACTTTGGAGATGATTCTCATGGAGTCCCCTTCGAACTCAACGTCTCTGATGCCCAGCTCCCATGCTCTTTCCATTGCAAAAATGCCCGCTCTTGCTTCCTCGATTTCAGGATCCCCGTATCCCGCTCCTTGGTAGGGATGGCAGTGAAGTCCGAATCCGAAGCGAATCCGATTCGCTCCGACTAAAAAATCTGAAACCGAATTCGACTAAAAAAACTCTGAATTCGAATCCGATTAAAAAAATCCGATTCCGATTATAATTGGGGCGGCTATGGAGGTGACAACCTCTGATCTGATTAAGTCCGATTATAGTCGATCCGATTAAGTCCGATTAAGTCCGATTATAATAATTAACATAAAAAATTAAAAAAAATTAAAATTAAAATTAAAAAATTAAGAATTATTGTTGGTGTTTTATTTTAATAAGTATGATATATAATCAGAGGTAATCGGAGTTAGAAGTAATCGGAGTCGGAGGAAATCATTTTATGGAAACGTATAACAGCTAACCGGAGTTGGAGGTAATCAGAGGTTATCAGAGTCGGAGTTGGTGTTGGAGTTGGAGTTGGGTACCTCCGATTAAGTTTGGATTTGGAGGTCCTCCCACCTCCGATTAATCGGATTTGGGGTGGACCTCCACCTCCGATTATTAATTGGAGCGAAGGTGGAGGTACCTACCTCTGATTCGCCTCCGACCCATTGCCATCCCTACTCCTTGGTACGTTGTTGCGGTGCAAACTGTTCCGGTATGATCCAGGCCAACCACCCCCCATCCATGGTTGCCCCCTGGTAATTGAGCCCTATCAAAATGGAATTTGATGACACCCGGCTTTGGTGGCTTCCACTGGGCTTGAAGTGCAGTCTGGTTAGCCTCGAGTGTTTGACACGCGACTCTGTATTCTTCCATCGTGCCCACCACTTGTCGCGCCTCCGTAATAGGTTTAGAGTATCCTCCATGTACCACCTTATTTCTGCTCGTCCAACATGCCCAAGCTAGCATCAGAAACTTCTCCCATGACCCCTTTTCCCGGTTCCCGACCTCCTCCATCAGCTCCATGAAGTCCCTGTAGGTGGGGAAGTCCTCCTCGTGAAAGTCTCAAGTCGCATCCTAGATTTTGCGAGCATGTGTCCATTCCCAAAGTGCGTGCATAATTGTTTCATTCTCCCTCCCACACCTTGGGCATACAACATCTCCAACTTTCATCCTCCTAGCAATATTAGCTCGGGTTGGTAAAATTCCCACACAGGTTCGCCATCTGATCATTCGAACTCGCGGCGGCAGATTTGCACTCTATAGGCGTTGCCATAAACCGTGAACTCGACCACCACTCCCACCAGGTGCTCGAGGTCTCTCCTCATTCCAAATCACATGATACGCCGATTTGACCGTGAGGACTCCGTCCTCTATGTAGTGCCAATTTGCTTTGTCCTGCGGCCAATCGGAGCTAAGGGGTATATTGCTGATAAACCATAATTTTACGGGTTTTTGACCTTCATTACTTGGCTCATTTTTACCTTCTAAGGCCCTTTTACCTAGATTTAATATTTAATTAAGCTCACTTTGTTCACTAATGACTAAAATGTGCTAATTTCTATGTTTTTAAGTAATATCGCCCCTTATGATGAAGAATACGTGCTTTTCTAATATTAGGAAGAATGCGAGAAGCAATATAAGGTTGAAGAGTAAAGAAAGAAGCCAAGCCAACAAACACAGACGGTAGCACATGTTGTGTTGAAGAAAAGAAGGAAAAAAGAGTTTAGCACAGGTTGTGCCAAAACTTAGCACTGGTTGTGCCAATCTGCTGTGTTTGTTTTTAGTTGTTTAAATCAAAATAAACTGGAGTTTTTCATACAATGTTAGTTTCTTAGTTTCTCTTCTAAGATTTGGAGAGAGATTTCTCTCTAGCCTCTTTAGAGGCTTTAGGGTAGTTTCTAGATTTTAGATTATGATTTGCAAGGATTCATCAAGTTCGTTCTTTGATTTCAGTTAAGATTAAGTTTTCTTTCTCCCTCTTTTTCTATTTATGTTTATTTACTTTCTTGTTAGATTGTTCTCGTCACTTTTTAATTACTTCAATATGTTAATTTGTTGTTAATTTAGTGTAGTTTGGGTTGTCATTGATGTTTTCGATGAATTAATCTTGTTTTAGGCCTAATCCATCTAATTCATGCTTGTAGTTTGAGGTTTTCTCTTTTCCCACCATGTGTTCGATGAAATGCTCGAGAGAGTGTTTATCTGTATTTCTTAGGCAATTCATTTTCATTGAGAGATGATGCTAATTTGCTAGTGTGGGTAGAGAAATGGTTAGGGTTTTTGCACGAGAGTGTTGAATTCTGATCAGGTCTAGGTTGTTAATCCTATAGTTTAATTAAGCTAACTCTATGAGAATAGACAGTTAGAATAGTTAAGCTAGCCTCTGACCCTCAAGAGAGGGCTTGGGTGAAGTCGCTGACCCTCGAGAGAGGGCTTTGATGTTCAATATGTTGCAATCGACCCCTCCGAATTACTTGTGTAGAATTGGTAGGTTAGGCTGTTCAAACTTATTATTTGTTGAATATTTATATCGCAACCTTCGTAGCTTGTATTGCTTTTTGTAGTTTATAGTTTCATGATCACCATCATTATCCCCTGTTTAATCTACCTAACTTGAAACACTTGAGTTAGTTTTGAGTGCCTCGAACACAACTCCTTATGGATATGACAACTATACTCCCAAAAGTACGACAACAATTGCCGATGATTTCAGCATCGATAGGGAGGAAGATATTATCAATTAAGCTTCTGTTCCGTTCCCCCTTTTCCAAATTTATCAAATCTTCCACTCTCAACCATCTACTGGTCGGGTTTACTGGGGTAACGACTCTTAACAATTCAGGTCGTGGGAGCCACCGGTCCTCCCAAATATTTAAGTTTGCCATGTTTCCGACTCTCCACTGTATGCCTTTTTTATGCCTTTTTTAACCACCTGAAGAACACTATGTAGACCCATCCCGGTGAAACTAGGCCGAGCCCCTAACCCAGCTTCAAACATGGGGTCACTCGAGAAGTACTTAGCTTTGAAAACCTGAAAGACTAGGGACTCGGGGGCATGAGCAATAAGCCAAACCTATCTTGCTAGCAATGCCGAGTTGAAAGCCTCGTGTCTCGAAACCCGAGGCCTCCTTCCCATTTGCCCCTCCACAACTTCCCATTTGCCAGCCCTTGCATCTTTCTACAACCATTATTGTGCCCCCACAAATAGTTAGTGATTTGAGACTGGAGATTTTCGACAAAGGTGCCCGGGAATTTGAATACACTCATCGTATAGGTCGGGATGGCCTGAGCTACTGCTTTCACTAGCACTTCTTGGCCGGCCCACGAGAGACTTCTTCCCAGCCACCCCTTGATTCTGCTCAACTCTTGTTGTCGTATTTTTGGGAGTACGGTTGTCATATCCATAAGGAGTTGTGAAGAACTTAGAGCGGACTCAAGTGTTTCGAGCTAAGTAGATTAACCAAGGATAGTGATGGTGATGATCAAACAACAAACTAGGAAAGCAATAAAAGATGTTCAGGAAGCAAAATTAGTATTCAACAACTAACCAATCTAAACGACCTAATCTACCAATTCTATACAAGCAAAAGAGGGGTGGATTGCACTATTAAATTACGCCAAAGCCATCTCTCGAGGGTCAGTGACTCGCCAAAGCCCTCTCTTGAGGGTCAGAGACTTTGCTCAAGCCCTCTCTCGAGGGTTAGGAGCTAGCTTAACTATTATAACTGCCTATTCTCATAGAGTTAGTCTAATTAAACTATAAGATTGACAACTCTGAACCTAGTCAGAATTCAACATTCTCATGTCAAAACCCTAACCATTTTCTCTACCACGCTAGCAAATTAACCTCAACTCTCGGCATACATCAATTGTCTAAGAAATACAGATGAACACTCTCTCAAGCATTTCATCGAACATATGGTGGGCATGAGAAAACCTCTAACTGCAAGCATGGATTTGGATAGATTAGGCCTAAACTAAGATTAACTAGTCATCATACAATTCAATCACAACACAAACAACATTTAACTAACAACTCATTGACCTAGGATTACAAGTAAAAGAAAGAACGAAACAAAACTAACAAGAACATAAATAAGCATGAGAAAAAGAGAAAGAGAAAGAGATAGAAAAATTTAGTCTTGAAATTGAAAGCGGAATTGGATCTCCTTCTTGAATAATAAATTCTTTGACATAATCTAAACCTAGAACTAGAGGCTTAGGGAGAAACCTCCCTTCAAGCCTAGCGAGAAACTAGCAAAAGCAAAACAACGTAGAATGAAGAGCTGTCTTTTTTTATTAATAATAAAATTACTCAGAAATAAAAGACTGCAATATACCATAGTTGCCTGTGCCGGCCAGCACACCCAGATGTGCCAAGCTGGAAATTCCAATGTTGCCTTAGCCTCTTTTGCTCCTTATTTCCAATATTTTCCCTCTATTGCGTTCATCACTTGCACTTAAATTACCTAATAATAAGACAATTAAATAAATTAGTCTCAGTTAGCAAAGATGTGCAAAAATACTATCAAACTTATACTAAATAACTTAGATAAATTCAATTAGACAATAAAAATCGAGGTAAAAGTGGTAAAACTAAGGTTCAACAACAATCGGTCTCTTATCAGGGTGAACGCCTTAGAGGGGGCTTTGCCCACCTTAGGGCATGTCAAATTCATGGGTTAACTTCAATTTACCAAAATTTACCAGTTTTTGTCTAAATTTACCAAAATTTACCATAACTTACCAAAAAATACCAAACTTAAAAAATAAAAAAAAATAGTTTTTATATATTGGCGTAAATTGACCAAAAGTTACCAGAATTTACCAAAAGTTAATAAAAATTATCAAAAATTACCTTTTACCCAACTGTTTTTACCCATGAATTTGATAGGCCCTTAGCGGGTAAGTCCAAGTATTTATCTTGGGCCGGGACTTCCCTTATGTCCATCGCAAGAGTGATTGTTGTTCTTCTATCTTGCAGGACCATATTACCGAAGACAATATTGAATTTATGCAATTTAATGTTTTACTCAGGCGGTTTCGTACCGACTGAGGATCTCCTTCACAGTGATGGCGCTTGTTCCACAGTAGGTATTCTCTGGGTGTTTTTTTCCTTTTCCTTTTCCGTTAGATGTCCACAAGTGTTTTTTTTTTTTTTTTTGTTTACAAACAATATGTCTACAAAGGTTAAGTTAATCCAAAATTCTTATCCATATTTTAAATTGAAAAAACCCTTAATTTTTTGAATCAGATACCAAATTAAAGTAGATAAATATTATAAAATCTAGGAACAAAAAGTCATTTTAAATCGAAAAAACCCCTTTTTCACATAATTTTTTAAAAATTATGGGCCTTTATATTATGATTCAGCCCAAACACCCTTAAAGTTATAGCCCTAATGTCAGATAAACTATTATGCTCTGCAAAGAAGTTCTTAGATCATACAAATACTCCTTTAAGCTATATTCGGATCCAGATTGCATGTCAACGTGATAAATACATGATTTAAAGCTTATGATAAACATTGTCAACACGTAATATATGTGTTACTTTGTTAGTATGCAAAGATACCAAAAATTATACGGTATAATATGGTGGACTACCTAACACTACATATATTAAAATAAGTTAATCTTTTGGTATAACAATGTAATGATACAACTATACATGAAGAAAATAGGCCATGAAATCGCATCCATCCTTAAAATCAGACATCGACAATAGTCTTCAGGTCCTCTAGCACAATTTTACGTCCAGTAAGAAACTCAGCCAATCCTGACAAGTAATTTTAACAATTAAATCAAGTTAAATGTAAACAAGAAAAATAAATGTGTTAACATAATGCATGATTAGTTAATTAAATACTTACCAGTGGCGTAATCACGACAATCATGATGGCCAATGAGAAGATGAGTATCCCAGTTACTGTTGAATTCATAGGCAGCTTCTACAGCATTCGATTTTACTGATGGCCCAATGTACCAACATTTGCTTCTTGGAATACTATTAATTTTCCTCTCCCTAATAACCCCTACAAGCATTATTATTCATTCATTATTAGAAAAGTGTTTGGTAAAATGTTGGAGAAAACTTTCCTTTACTTTTGGGAAATGGGGATTTCTGATTTGACCAATTTTTCTGGAAAAATTTGACATCTAAACACTTCTAATGGCAGCGTTAATTGTGTGATTAATTTTTAGGCAGTTTCTAGTCTACCTAGCAAGTAGACCCAACAATTATTAGCTTTTTCTCGTTTTTAATTGGAAAATTGGATTGACATATATTGTACTTTAAGTCTAAAGATGTGATAAATCTAACTTTAAAATTATATCACCGTAAGCGAAATTATAAAACTATTAAACTACAATGTATTATCACCGAACTAAATGAAATTAAAGTATGGTACATTGGAATCTAACTGTTCTAACAGTTCATGACTTGAAAATTAGTACATAACATGACAGGTTTGATTGCAGCAGTCTAAACATTTCAACTAATAGATTGTGGTAAACCAACAATCCACCGAGTCAGTTTTTGCCCAACTCGATGGCGGTACATTGTAATCAAATAGTTTCAGTACTTAGCCAATTTTGACACAATTTTAAATTTGGTTTCCACAATCTAAAAGCCTAAAGTATACAGCACTACGACTCAATTTTCCTTTTAAGTTCTTACCCACTATTTTTACCTTATATATATGCGAAAAATATATTCAAAGGAATACCTTGCTATATAGATAAGGAGTATCTAGTTACAAGGGGTTAATTACCTGGAACAGTTTTGCCAGACAAAGCAGAGACAGCCACGTATATGTCTTCTGGATCTTGCCTCTGAAAATCAAACACTATGGCCTGCCCAATAAGAAAAGACCATCATGACCAAGATCATGATCAGGATAGTGGTAACAGAGTTGTGATTGAGATGAAATTAAGATGGCCAGGGGAAAGTGAACCTGTGAATTAGGTGAAATGGAGGGTTTGATGATGAGCATGAAATGCTGAAGATGCCTGAAATCAACAGAAAAAGCAGCAGACATGAGAGACTGAGCAGGTCCTCTGCTTGTTCTGAATGATGCAATGTATATTTCATCTCTTTCTTTCTTATTACTTGCTTTAATGGGGGGCTTGTTCACATAGCTACCCATTTTCCTCACTTCCAATTCCAAAACTATGTGGGAATGTGGGATAATAGGAGGCTACTCTTATCTCCCTTCATGTGGCTCATAAGTGACATAATAACTACAACAATAGGGACATTTCTTTATAGACTAACCTTTTCTTTTATAAGATCGGGTGCGGTATCATAATTCATCATACAATATTCTTTTACACTCTACCAAATTAATTCTAAGTTTTAGCATAGTAAACAAGCATAATTTGAAAATCTTTTATTTTAAATTTTTTTAAATAGCCTAAAATTAACAAAGATATATTTTATAATATTATGTTAAGTAAAACAACTAATGTTCAAGATAAAATTTGACACATGTAAGAGTAATATCTATTTTACTCATGATGGTTGTCATGTATTCATAACATAAATATTTTAGAACAAAGGAAAGAAAAAACTTTATTCTAAATTGTCCATATAACAAATACTCGTGGGTGTTAGCTCACCAAGAAAAAAAGGGGAAAAAAAAAGGAACCATGAGAACCATGGACTACTTGAAGCTTATGGATAGATTTGACTTCAACTTCCTATTTTCCCTTCATTTTTATGCAAGACTACAAGAAGGGTTTAGGGAACAAAGCCAGAAAGTGAACAGAATACATGAACTCAAACATTATTAATCTAATTCTCAATTTTCAACCCAAATCATACATTAATTTTATTAGATTACTATAATGATGAATGTATTTAACAAGGATCTGTGGTCAGTACCAGATTTTAGATGTACAATAAGAAAGTTAACAAGAAGCAGAGCTTAATTATATCCCCCCTGCCTTCAACCCCCTCATCTAGTTATATATTCATAGTAACACAATACAATCTCTAATCAATCCCACCTTAATTACTACACTAATCAAGAGCATAAAACTCAATAATCTCCCTGACATTAAGCTTAAACAAAGAGGAGCAATCATTATACATTAACCACAACATATGCTCAAACAAAATCTCATCCACATCAACAAAGATCACTCTTTTATCATCATCTCTAAAATCAACGTCACGATCATCATCCTCACTAGTTTTTCCTTTCATGGCGGTTTCGATCAAAACCCGAAAAGGGTTCTCTTCTAACACAAAAGGGTCCACGAAAAACTCCTTCTTTTCTCTGCCCACCACCACCTTCACCGGGGTTTCGCCGGAAAACACCCCGTCTTCCGCCACTAAAGGGCGGTAGCCGAGGCGGTACTTGCCAGAGCACCGCCGCATGAGAACCGAAACCGGAACCACCAAGCACTCCATTGATATGAAAATGATGAGAAACAGAGAGAGCTTTTTTGGGGGGAATTGAGGGATGAAGATAATGAAGGGGTCAATGTGAAGAAGGAGCTAATTTGGGTATTTATATTATGGGTGTGTTTGGTGCAAAGGAAAATAGTTTTCCTTGTAAAATGATTTTCTTAGAAAATGAATTTTCATTTGATATTTTCTCGTGTTTGGTACACAGGAAAATGATTTTCCTGAAAAACATTCACCTGTTTAACAATAAAGAGACATATATTAAAATAGGTGTGTGAGAGAGAGTGGTAGAGAGAGAGAGAGAGAGAGAGAGAGAGAGAGAGAGAGAGAGAGTTTCAAATCAGTGCGTGAGAGAGAATGGTGGAGAGAGAGAGAGAAAGAAGGGGGAGAGAGAGAGTATGGGAGAGACGGAAAAAATGGTTTTCATTAGGTTGGAATCAAGAAAATAATTTACTCCATTTTCCGGTTACCCAACACCGGAAAATGGGAAAATAATTTTCCGGAAATTGATTTTCAACCCAACCAAACACACCCTATGTTGTGTTTGTGTTGTATTTTTTTAAAATTTTTTATGTGGAGATTGTTGGTTTGATGTGCAAGTGAAAGTGACGAGGGTTAGTTTTGTGTTGAATTGGCCTGCCAACTAACGGCTAATATCGTGTTTACATTTACATTTACATTTGAATATGATTAAATTTTCTAAATTAATATTGGGTTTGTGATGGAAAATTAGGTTAGGAATTAGGAAAATTGGTTTTTCCAGGAAATGAGCCGTTGGAGGTGTGATGTGTAAAAATGTCATTTGTAGAAGTTGAGGTTGACTTATGTTAATGGGTGTATTGATATGTTGATCCATTCAGGATTAGAGTGTGCTTAGAGGTTGATTAAGCAAGTAATTAGTAGGCTAGATTGCATAATCAGTAATTTAGTCTCTTAAATTTCTAGTCAAATGATGTGTAAAAGGAAAGCAATTAGTGTCTCATTCACGTTTTGAACCCAACTTCATGTTTTCCATGAGCAATTCTATATGTCACATGATAGTTTCCATGCCCTTGTCACATGCTACTTCAACCCTAAAACAATTTTGTATGATCTAAATATATGTAGTCTTCCCTCTATGTTTAAAAGCGTATGAAAAGATTGATCATAGTATCCCAAAAAAAAAGATTTTGGAAACCAAAAACAAAACTATATCAAAAATAAAACGATGCCTCATAGTATAATAATTAATAAGTACGAGGGGAAGGAAGATGTCTCCTAAATTAGTCTCTCGAGAAACAGTTATACTTGTTGAGACTTTTACCGACTATGAATAACTATAGAAAGAGTTTGTCAACGTATAAATCTTCTTTGTTCGAAATTGACTGGGACGAGACGATGTTCTACTATCCTTAGGTGTCAATGTCATTGGCATATTACAAGTTGGATATTACTGTCATCTTGCTTCGTGTTTGTGTATTTTCTGTGTGCGGTTGCTTTTGGAATTCATTTTAACAGTAGTTGATCGTGTTATTTGTATGTTTCTTCGGACAGAATTCTTATTTATGCAATTGTAATTCTCAAAATAAATCTTCTTTGTTCAAAACTCACAATAACGAGACCCACACTAGAATCCTTTGGTCATAGCAATAAGCCAATAACATCTCTCTTAATGTAAGTATGTTACTATCCTTCGTATATAAACCGTTTTATCTCAACAAACATTTAATATGTAAAGATAAGTTACCCTAATGATAGACTCTTGGATAACAATAGAAGTAAAAGCCCAATAAATTCCCTTAAAACTAATGGTTGACTTGAGAAATGACATATGAAGGAAGATGGCAACTACTTAGGAAGCAAATTGGAATGAAGGTGGCAAAGCACCTCCAAAATCAAGTAGCAAAAGATCAGATGGAATGGGGCCACATTTCACGCGAAAAGGGAGACTAAATTGGGTTACATTAATACTTGCATGTCTACTCATTATTATTCAAGAAATATTTGTGGTGAAGAAGCCACGATTATCCACTTTGAAGTCCCATTCTGCACTTTCTATGTACCATCATAATAAATCATTTATCAACATGCCATGTTATACTTCACCATAAACATAACTGGCACAACAACTACGTGTATAGATTACGCGTAATCGGATGTGATTCAGCCAGCTGGGTTGTTCAACTAGCCGTCTCTAGCTTACACCTAAGAAAATGACCTGACCTAGCATAATTTTGTCACCCGAAAAAGAATTGTTATAGTCATGAATTCTGTATTCGGATTTTGAATCGAGACTAACATTTTTTACCCAACTTGAATGTCTGAACATGATGTTAACCTCAAGTTAAGTATGCAATTTTTACTTATGGACAAAATGAACTAAGCATTAGATGTCGTTTTTGTGTCCAAATGTTATTTTTATTTTATTTTATTTATTTTATTTCTTTGAGAAAGGTAAGAATAAATCCTTTCAGACTGTTTTTCTCTCAAGAATTCTACCTAGACCATGATGTTAACCTGAATTTAAGCATCCAATTTACCTGATGGACAAAATGAAACCAAGCATTAAATGTCGTTTTTGTGTCCTGATTTTTTTTTTTTTAAAAAAAAGATAAGAACAAATCCTTTTAGGTAGTCCTTCGCTCAAAGGTTCTATCTAGAACATCATCTCTAAAAGTTTTAAAAAATCACTATTAGAACTAAAATTTCAAACTAAAACAAATTGGATTGAATTACCAAACTTAGCATGTCATTCCGATGCTGTATTTCCTTGATGATAAACATGAGACAAATGAACGGTTATGCAGATTTTGATATTGGTTGATTTGTCAAATCTGAAATTTTGTCAATCCTATAGGCAGTTGTGCATACATGGCTTGTTGCTTGGGGTTTTTGAAGTTTTACCACACCTGAAGTTGACTACTTCCTTTATTTCTACCTACTTCACCTTGTATGTAACAAACACATTAAATAGAATTATACCCTTGATTCTAAGTTAATGCTAGTGCTACTTGTAACAAAAGTAATTCCAAGGCTACCTAGGCTTGTAGCTACCAATCACCAAAGACATGGTTTTCCTATTAGCATGCTTTGGTCTATTCCCTGTTCTTTTATACGATTGACTGCAGTATGACACGGTGCGGTGTAGTGGAATTGTAGTGGGTGTGGTGAAATTATGGTGGATTGTGGTGGGTTTTGTTTTTAATAATTGTAAATTGTATTGGTAAATATGAAAAAGTGAGATGAAAAAGTAATTTGAAAAAGTTGATTGTTTGTTCCTCTAGGATGTGCACTTACCTTTAGGTGTAAACAGGATAGTGAAAGTAAAAAATGTCCTTTAAGTGAAATTACACAGTTAATTGATCATGTTTATCATAAACAGTTTGATACCCCTTATCCATGACTTGTTAAGCCCAATAAACAGACTCCCTTACCCTTTATTCCTGTAAAACACGCCAAAACCAAAAGAAGGGAAGGAAATGAAAAATATTAATGACAAGATTCGACATAATTGCTCATTGGAGAATATGGAATATCAACTAATTTTAATGGATTTAAACGTACAAGTTTTAAAATGTATCACTTCATTTATATATTTGTGAACGGTGTATTTATGTTTAGTTTTTTATGTTCATTAAAATAATTGTTTTTTTTTTTTTGTGTTCCTTCAAATTTTATATATCTTCAAGATATGCAAAATCCTATCCAAATTTTAAAATTTGAATGCCTACTAAACAAAAATTATGATAGTACAAACATACAGTGTTGTATGTTATTGTCGACCACCAAACCAAAACGGGATTAAAGCAATTAATTATTTGGACAGCCGTATAATCGGGATTCCAAGCAAGGATTTTCTTTCTGACCATCGCATCAAAATTTATAATGTACATTTCTTGCACGTCAGAGTTCATTCATCCATCTTGACATGCTCCGCCTTTCCAGTACTAATGAGTTGTTGTCTACGACTTAGAAAACCAAATAACACTCAGATTAATATGAAAAGGGGACGCGTTCGAGATATAAGCAGTCTTACCTGTAATTTTGATTCTAAATAGAGCACGAGCGAATAAACCAATTCAATCTTCCACACAACACCAAACACTCCATGATATAAAACCAATTCAATCCTGAACCCTGCTAATATAGTAGTACATAAACACGCCATATGTGACTCCTACAAGTAGTTAGTCAGAGGAACCACGAGCACCGGTTTAAAAAGCACACATTCAAACTTGATGTGCAACCAACCGGCCCTGAAAACCTCGGCTTTTTCAAAATGTGAGGGATATTCTGATCCTCATCCACCTACATACAGCGGAAACGAGGGCAAAAGAGGGGAAAAGGGAGAAAAGTTACCCTAGAATATAACCTCTCAAATCAACCCTAGGGAGTGTCAGAAAAGGGGGGGGCAAAACGATTCATTCAATCGTCTAGGGTTAGCTAGTTTTGCATCATTTTGTTGGGAGTGGAGTTAGGCCCCCAGCCCATGGGGTGGTTGTACATTTGCATGTTGTGAATGGGGTGGTTAGAGTTTCCATACGACGGACCGCCCCCCATGGACCGGTCAATATGGCTGTTGTTGTTGCCGTTTTCTTCGGAACCCTCACTCGATTCTTCCTCAGAGGGTGTGCCGCCGGTGATTTGTAGGGGTGGAGCGGTGAAATTCAGCAGGTGAGACTGAGGCACCGAGGGCATGTACTTTGGCTTCTTCCCGTCTGCAATGAAGCTCCCCACGATGATCTAGGGGACCATTTTAGGGTTAGAGATGCATTAATTTCTTCTATGTACATAATCCGGATTAATTGAAAAAATTATGTTTTTCAACTCAAATTGTAATGGACTTAAAGTAAATGTCTCATTAGACCTCCTATACTTCTTTTCCAAAGAGTTGGAGGTAACGAACGATTTCTAAATCTTGGGCCATCGGAAGGAACCGGTCTTTCTAAATTGCAAAATTTAGTGGCAAGACTGTTACATCCGACCCCTTCATGCCTTGCCTGGACAGGATTTCAGAATATTGGTTTTGGTTTAGTTGCAATAATTTCAAGAAAAAAATGATACTGTCTGATACCTTTGAGAGGGGTGAGGTCAGGTTGAGTAAAAACGTAAAATGAGGCTAGGTAAAGTTGAAAAGTTGAGTGTTAGGGGAAAACCAGACAAACTTGGGCTGAGTTGGGTAAATGGGGTATTTAGCAATTTACCCCTCTAAAGAACAGATAATTCAAGTATCCAGGTTTGACCTGTATAGATATGAGATCGAGGGAGTTACCTGAACAGGAGTTGCAGCCATGAGCATCCCAGCAACACCGCCACCCAACACACGGCCGTCTGAGCCTGCTAATGACACGCTTAACCCACCTGATCTTACTTGACCGTTACTTTCTGAGAAGAGAAATGAGCCCGACAGAGATATGATCTCAAACCGTCCCTGAAAAACAAGTTCCACAAAAGCGACAAAGTTAAAGCTAAATCTTGAACTACTAACCCTTGGACAACAAAAGCTCAAATCAGGCCCTATAAGCTTGTCAGATAAGCCTAAGCTCCAAAGGGGATTAGTGGGTCAAACTT
Organism: Portulaca oleracea; assembly: GCA_029582165.1. Lineage (NCBI taxonomy): Eukaryota > Viridiplantae > Streptophyta > Magnoliopsida > Caryophyllales > Portulacaceae > Portulaca > Portulaca oleracea. The sequence continues at coordinate 10,211,073 of CM055884.1, forward strand.
AATTTGTATGCATCGAAACTGTTCTCAAACATACTGTTAAACAATGACCTAAAGTTCTATGTTGTGGGTTATGATGGAATTTAGATACACAAGACCTATAGAGACCACAACATAGTAACTAAACTTTTACGAGGCACGTAATCCTCGCTGAAACAAGTCCAAGTTCGTCCATTAAGAAATATCAATTTGGTTCCTAGTTTCCTACAGCCTAATGTCTGAGATACTCTCTTGCCATGCCACTACCCCATGATAAGTTCTGAAGCTTTCTTTCTCCCCTCAAAAAATTGACCAGGCCATCTACATTCTCCCGGGCAGAGTCAACCAAATAAGACTAAGAAAACATAAAAATAAAAACAAGAGACTTTCAATTTCCCTTTTCATTGGAGGCTCTAGCAACAGAGGAAAGTCCTTTGCTATACCAGATTCAAATCAATCCACATTTCAATTGACAATGAAGATCTTTACAGTGTACAAAAACCTTGCACTCTACAATATAAGGCATCATCCTAATGAAAACACTAAAGATCTATTCTTTTCAAAAATATAGGAAGGCTGGTCAAAATTAAGGATTACTAAATTCTGGTGAACGTTTGAAAGTTGAGCGTTGGAAATATAGGAAGAATGGGTAAATTTGGTTGGATTACGTAAAATGGGCACAACGCCTGAAAAGAACAGAACCTAGGGCGTTAAGTGATGCACCGAATGCACCACATGAACCCTAAATCCAACATAATGATTTGCCTCCATATCTTAGCCCCTAACTCATTTTTTTACAAGTCATATGTTAGCACCTAATATTGAGAAAGTCCTTGTCAAAAATATAAATCAACCAATATGGCATTTCATACCATTCTCCCTGCTCTTTGGAAAGGTTTCCTTTTGTAAACAAAAAGGGGAAAAAAGAAACAGGAAGAAGAATTGACTGGAATTTGACTGATTGGAAGAGTGTATGCACAGAAGAAACTGGCAGCAAGCTCAGTCAATCAAACAATGAAGATTGACCAACGATGACTCCGAGGAGAAAAACCAAAGCGAAATATATTTTACGCTCTACACGATTCAACAACTATATGCCCCGGCCGCAATAAAGGAACAACACATAGGAGAGTGAAATTGAAGATCTACAACTTTCCCTTGAATGTGAAAAAGGGATTCCACATACAGGTTAGTCAAACTTACCTGGGATATTCAACAAACAGAAATTCGACGATTAACTCGTATTACCTCCAGTTATCTGTGAGGAAGGAGGCGGAAGGAAAAACTAAGGTGAACCCAAACCAAGTTTGAGCAGATGAAGTCCCCATTCACTAATCAAACCCAGGTAAATGCAAAAGTATTCTAGATATTGAGTTCTAAGTAATACACTCTAGAAAACAGATTTCAGTAACAACAGGCAAAGTTGTACTATAAAAACCTTGAAGTTTAACACAGAATGGCTTCATGAAATTAAACAGAAATATTCTTCCGACAGCGAGAATTGATATAGAATATAACACAACATGGACAACCACGTACAATACTAATAGAAACATATCTTACAACCAAAAAGAAAAGGTAAAAGCATACCTCATAATTCACAACACCACCAGACGTTGTAGGCTGGCGAAGGCTCACATTGCATATTGCACCATTTGCAGAAAGAACACATACAGTCCGAGGTCCATCTTTAGAAAAAGCCATAATCTTTGACGCTATATCCTGCAAACCCAAGATTCACCCAGAATAAGAATCAAAAGACATAAAAAAAAAAAAAGAAAAGAACATGTACAAGGATCTCTGCTGAGGAAAAAACAAATTCTACAATCCAGGGATCCCATGAACAATTTCAAGCATTGCACCAAACTAGCTAAACAAGAAAAAAAAATGATCTGAACTTGAAAAAATGAAATTTTTACAAATGGACTAATTTCCAGGTCACTATTCAAGAGAAAACACAATCTACACTGCAGTAATTCATAACTCACACTATCCATATCAATTGCTGAAAACCTCAACAGTGCACATTCAAACATCCAAATATAGAGACGAGCCACAATTCTACATTGCTCACAAGCAAAGGATTATCAAAACTGAATTAGAAACATGCATAGTGTATTAACAATTAACAGTGAATTTGAACAAACATAAACTTGGACAAGCATAAACTAAATACAGAAACAATAAGCAATCAAACAATTGTCTTCCATAATTCAATAAACCCACTCAAAATCACCATTAATCAAGTGTGACACATACATACCTCCCCGGCGTCCACCAAGATAACGTGCGGTGTAAAACCAACCCCACAGTTACCTGCCCACAACAGCACAACCAACAAAACAAACATCAGAAACCACAAACAAAACAATCAAACATCACACCAAAAAAAGAAACAATCTTTTTTTTCCAAAAACCTCACCCAACGCATCCAATTGCAGCTTGCTCGAACTCGGTGGCCGACCCCGGTTCTTCTTATCCGCCGACGTCGCAGGCCCGCCGGAATCCGCCCCGCCGGCGCCGCCGGCACTGACTCCGACGGGGGAGGAAATCGGAGTTGGAGACAATCCCAAAGCAATGTTGCTACCACCACCATCTGGGGAGTACTTTCTGGGTCTTCCTCTCTTCTTTTTCTGCGGATCGATGCCCAGCCCAGATGGAGACGGCCTCAACCCGGATGAATCTTCGCCGCCATAACCTGAATTTAGGGTTTCAAGCCCGGGTTTCGGAGCAGCCGGAGATTGAGATTGGGTAGATGAGTTGAATGGGAAACGATTGATGTTCGGATTATTGTGTTGTTGCTGCTGTTGTTGTTGTTGATGTTGTTGATGTTGTTGTTGTTGATGATGATGTTGATGATGTTGTTGTTGATGGAGGATGGAAGAAGAGTTGGGAGTGATCATCTGAGGAGTAGGGTTCGATGAGTTGGGCAAGTTTCCCATCGCCATTGTAGTTGGGTACCCAGAATTAGGGTGGTGGTTGTGGTGGTGCATCATCATCCCCGGCGGCGGCTGGTGGTGGTGCTGGTGGTGGTAGTGGTGGTGAGACGGCGGCGCCGGTGGGCCACGGGAGTCCATCGGATGAGACTAGAGTGAGATTTGGCGAAAAAGAGGGGGGCAGAAAACAACCGAGGAAGAAGAACAAAGACAATCTTTTTGGTGGGGTTTGGATATTATCAAATCTATCTATCTAATAATAATCAATCTATCTATCTACTCTAACCTACTACAATGAAGGAGAGAGGGACTGGAGAGTGTTTTTGGGGGGGGGGGGGGAGGGGGGGGGGATGAAGCAGTAGAAGTACAGATTACAGAGGAGAAGCATTAAAAAAAGGGAATTGGAAAAGGGGAAATTGAATTTAATTCAATTCAGTAAAAGACTAAAGAGGGTTTTGCGAATTACGATATTAGGGTTTTATATGAAGTTGCTTTTTCCTTTTTCTTTTCCCCTCTTTTTCTCTTCAAGTGCTACTATTTCAATCACTTTCACACCGGTTTTCCACCTCTTTTGAATGGGCCGGCCACCTTTACCGGCTTTGAATATTCTGATCAATTTTTCATTATTTCCTTCAATATTTGTTTTTAATTGACAGTTACGATTTTTAATTTTATATTTTGATTGATTATTTTTCATATATACATTATTGATAAGTGCAATTTTTTTTTTACGAACATAATGGTACTTATTTTATATCACAAGCGATTGCACATATTGAGAAATTTACGGTCAATATTTTTGAAATTTGACAACACAATTTTCAAAGAGGACAAATAATATGGAATGGAGGGATTAATTTGTTGGATGAGGTATAGTTGAAAAAATAACTTAAATTATAAATTTATAATGAACTAAAGTAAAATGTCACATTAAACCACATTTCCTTCTTTTCCACGAAGTTGTAGGTACTGAATAGTTTTGAAATTTTGGGTCAACTGGAATCAATATCTCTAAATTGTAATATTTAGCGGTGAGAGTATTACATCTAACTCCTCGATCGATACCCTACTTGAGTGAAATTTCAGAATATTGATTTTGTTGGATGAAGTTAATTTGTGTGTAATTTCTAGAGTGAACGATGGATAACTATAATCTATGTATGTGGAATTGTGGATGGTTCGATCAAACTACAATTGATCTTGATAATCAAGTGAACTAGATCGAATCTTTTTTTATGTAAATTACAAGTCAAATGATCACATGTTATATTTTCGTTTTGTTTCATATTATTAGTCACTTTGAAATTTTGGGAAGCACTATTGTTGAATATTAAAGCGTAGTATAAAATAACTAAAGTGTACAATACTCAATGAGCATAGATAATAAGGAAAGTGACTCTCTGTTAGTTCACTCTGATTATATTGCCTATGTTAATTTTGAAGAGTCTTTCTTTGATGATTCTAAAGTGCGGTCTACGAGGAAGAAGAAAGGAAAATCCGTGTTGAAGTCTAAATAACTACATGTCAGCCAAGCTATCTACAGGGTCGCTTCTGCCAGATCTAGGGGTCTTGTCAGAAAGAAGGATAACATGGGTGATTTAGTTGAGGTATCTTCGAAGCTTCCTTTTGATAATTTGGATAATGTGATACGCAGAGTGATAAACTTGGATTGAGGCATATGATTCATCCGCGGGGAGCCTGCGACTATGGCGGAGTTGCTTAAAGAAAAATGGCGCAGAATGAAAATTGCTGCTTATAAGGATTAGTTCTGATTCTCTTATTTAGTTGTTTGAGCGGTGATATTTCTTTGTTGGTTTTTTTGTTGTCATGTTTTCTTATTATTTTCACTGTTTTAGCGGCGCTGTTTCAGACACCTCAGTCTTTTTAGACTTTAAATTATATATATATATATATATATATATATATATATATATATTAAAAAAAAGGTAAGAGAGTAAACAATGGATAATATTACTATACTATTACTAATAATAAATATATTATTAAAATTATAAAATAACAAATATTAGATACTTGTTTATTTTTAAACATATTTATGGAAATCATGTTTTTCATGAAGAAGCAATGAATTTATTATATTCAAATAGCAAAGTCATTTAAGTCATTGAAAACTTGTTAGATAATTCTATAACAAAATGTTACATAATGCAAATTAATTTTAGGGAAATTGGATTCTAATAATACGAACTTTGGGCCATATAAGACTTAATAATACGAACTTTCGATTTGATTCTTAATAATACGAACTTTGACCCCCTGTTGTCCACAGTAACACGCCACAGATTTAGGGTTTTTTTGACTCGCCGGTAAAATGACTTGGCAGCCGCGGCATGTGCTCCCTCATGTTTGACGTTGCCACCTCAGCCATTGACCAAAAAAAAATGCCCAACTCATCCTTTTATTTTTTTTTCCTTTTGTTTTTTAACCCCTTCTCTCTCTTTCTCTCTCCTCTCTCTACATTTCAAAACCTAATATACCTGGCTCTGGACCACCATCTTTCCGATCTTGAACCTCGGGACCACCGTAAACGCCGCCGTGAATTCGCCAGAGACGGGGTCGTCTCGCCGGCGGCGACGCTTTCCATGTAAACATCGGAAAATTTGCATCCTTGTCTGACCTCCTCCTTCTTCTTCTTCTTCTTCTTCTTCTTCTTCTTCTTCTTCTTCTTCTTCGTCATTCCCAGAAAGGCAGAAACATTCTCCCTCCTCCTTCTTCTTCTTCTTCTTCCTTCTCTCATCACCATTAACCCAGAGACAATCATATCAACACAATAACCATATTCATATTTTCTATAGACAAGACAATCATACCAGATGCATTCAAGCTCATCTTACTGATGATGGCAAACAAAATGCACCAAAATGAGTTGAGGGAAAGATGGAAAGGTCAAATTTCGAAATCAGTAGACAACAACAAGTCGCTGAATTTCAATTTGGGACCTTGAAAATGAAATCCACTGCCCCAGAATAGAGGCCAATCAAACAACAAACCAATTTTAGAATCATACAACAAAATTTCAACACAGAATCCAAGTAATTCACCAATCAAACCCAAAAATTGCTCGATACCCACTTGCTAAAATCAAGGAAAATCCCGGATCCAGTCCCAAATATGTACTGGTGGTAGAAAGTCGCGATGGCAGCTCCGATGAATGGCCCGACCCAGAAAATCCACTGCATTTTATCGTCCAAAACAATAGTATATATGTCACACAAAATGATTCAAATCAAACAAATTCATTTTAAAGCTCTAATGGTGAATTTGACGACTTACGTGGTCATCCCAAGCCTTGCTGTTGATACCAGTGCCAGTGACTGCTGGGATGGTGGCCAAGTGAACCATGAACACGACAAACCCAATTGGGAGGGGAGCCAACATTGTAATTGGTGGGTTTCAAGCAACGAATCTTGCTGGATTTCTGGGTTTCTTCCTGGACAGGCTTCGACCCGAATTTCTCCTCCCACAATGTCCGACCACGGAAAAGCTTCTTCCTGGATTTCTGGGTTGGAGATTTTGAGGGGGGGGGGGGAATGTCAAGATTTCAGGGTTTCTTTCTTCGTCAATCAATTAGGAAAAGAAAGAATTGAAGATACCGGAGATGGATAAGGGTGGAAGAAGAAGGAAGAAGAAGGTGAAGTTGCAGAGAAAAAGGAGGAGGGGTTAAAAAATAAAAAGGAAAAAAATAAAAGGGTGAGTTGACATTTTTTTTGTCAATGGCTGAGGTGGCAACGTCAAACATGAGGGAGCACATGCCACGGCTGCCAAGTCATTTTACCGGCGAGTCAAAAAAACTCTAACTCGGTGGCATGTTACTGTGGGCAACAGGGGGTCAAAGTTCGTATTATTAAGAATCAAATCGAAAGTTCCCATTATTAAGTCTTATATGGCCCAAAGTTCGTATTATTAGAATCCAATTTCCCTTAATTTTAAGTAGTTTGATACTTGTTCATTTGAGATAAGAGTTTGACTATAAATGAAAGTAATTTATGATGGCAAATTGTACCTTTTATAGACAAAATTAACAGTTAGATTTGTGAAGACAGAAATCTAACTTTTACAAGGCCCCGTTCTTTTATCTTGTAGGTTGCGGTTTGGTAATGGTGCGGTGCAGAGGAATTTGAAAAAGTGTGGTGAGTTGTGCTGAAAGTTGTGGTAGGTGGAGTAGGTTAAGAGAGAATGTGAAAAGTAGGGGAGAAAAATGAGGAGAGAGAAAAATAAAAAGATATATTGGTAATGATTGTGGTGTGGTGTAGTGAAATATAATGGAAAATTAAAGAGTGCGGTGCGGTACCGCACCGCAACCTACCGCATAAAAGAACATGGACTAAATAAATAGAAAGTAGTTTTCTGCTTGTAAAAGAGTCTCTAAAATTAATTTTATCACATCATATATATCTTGTTCTTTGGATGAGTTATTTTCAATTAGGATGGTTAGGTTAGGACAAGTTAAAATATTTTTTTCAGGGGATTATGTTTTTAGAGTGAATGCTTTTTTGAAAATTATATTAAGTTAGGATAATTAAGTTTAATCTGACAAAAAGAACAGGGCCTGCAATCTTCTAAGGATGGGTGGTAGGAAAAAATATTGGGGAGGACTTTTTGATAAGGCAAAGAATATTAAGGAGAGACATATTGGACTTTAGTGGTTGATTTTGGTCGTGATTTCCAGAAACAATGACATAAAGAACTCATCACATATTCTGATTTGCTAGGTGATCCAATGTATGAAGTCCCCTAAAATCAACTTTTTATGATTAATTAATTAAAGGCAATTAAATCTGTTGAATCAAGGAGGAAACAAACAAAATGATTAGGAAGATTTTGAAGAATAAAATAAAGTAAGAAAGTTTAGCAAGACATGCATGCATGCATGTGTGCACATGATGATAAGGGTAAGTGTAAGAGGCAACAAGTCAAGTATTGGTATGAGTATGTTGCAAAGTTTGGTAGTCCACCATGTGAACATCACATTCATCTTTTCACCAATAAAGAACATCATTCACACATCTTGAGAAAAGCTCTTGGTGTTGCTTGCCTATCTATATTATTGATGCAATGTTTTACCTATTTTTACTTAATTTTCCATTTTTTACCTGATATATCTAAATGTACATTATTATACTATTTTTAAAATTGAAAGAACGGTAAAGGGGAATGAATAGAGTTATTGAAATTTTGTAGACTCAATGAGGACGCCAGTAACAAACTTTAACTTACTGTTAAGACTTTAAACACAGTGTAAACAAAACAATTATATTATTGAGTGCAAACCAGAAAACGTTACACTAAGGTGGTTACAAACAGCCTCACTGTCCTAGAGCCGATGTCCTCAAGATAGTTATAGCAGAGCTAGTGTCCCAACTAAGTTGGCTAGTATCCTAACTAAGTTGTGCTAGTAGCGATTTTAGAGGAAGGATTTCACCAACCATGTTGGCGATTATCATTCACAGAAACTACAACACTTAGTGGCCATTTGGACCTGCGAAAATAGGATGAAAAAAAATTTCGTGGAAAAAAAAATTAGGAGGAAAAGTTTTTTAGCGTAAAGTAAATTTTTTTTCTCTTGTTTGGTTTAAATAAACTTTTGAAGGAAAAAAATTGATTTTCTATTCAACTTTGTTTTCCTTGTTTATTTTGAGGAAAAATGCATGGAAATATAAAATTTGCATGAAACTTTTAAATGTTAAGCTTCATTTCTAGATTATATGATGTGATTTGGAGGGGGGGAGAGAGAGAGAGAGAGAGAGTCGGCAATTATACGGAAGGACCGGGTGTACATAGCACGGTACACTCGGTAAAAATATGCATTCAATGTGGGAAAATATGCATTCAAGGTGGGAAAAACTGCATTGCGTAAAGGAAAATATGCATCCAAGTTGGGAAATTATCATGATACACTCATATCATGATAATTCTGCATCCAAGGTGGGAAAAACTGCATTGCGTAAGGGAAAATATGCATCTAAATTGGGAAAATATCCAAGTTAGAAAATTATCATGATACACTCGTATCATGATAATTCTGCATCCAAGGTGGGAAAAACTGCACTGCGTAAGAGAAAATATGCATCCAAGTTAGGAAATATTCAAGTTGGGAAATTATCATGATACACTCATATCATGATAATTTTGCATCCAAATGTGCATTGAGTAAGGGAAAATATATGATGTTGCAATAAATATACATTGCAGTGCTTGAATACTGCACCTAAGTCTGGAAAACATGCATTACATGATAGAAAATTTATCATCAACTGTGTATTGTGTAAGGGAAAATATGCATCCAAGGTGGGAAAAACTACATTGCGGCATCTAAGTTGGGAAAATATCCAAGTTGAAAAATTATCATGATGCACTCATATCATAATAATTTTGCATCCAAGGTGGGAAAAACTGCATTGCGTAAAGGAAAATATGCATCCAAATTGGAAAAATATCCAAATTGAGAAATTATCATGTCGTACACTCCTAACACGGTACACTCGGTGTTATATCATAATTTGCGAGAGAGAGTCAAGGGAGCCATGAGAAATGATGGAGAGAAAGGTTGACTTTGATCGAAAAATTTTCTCCCAACTCTCCTTTCATTTTTGAAGGAATTTTTTTTTTCTTTGTTACCTCAAATTTTCCATGCAATATTATTTTTTTCTATTCCTTTTTCTTCAATCCAAACAAAGGAAAGATTTCATTTTCCAAAATATTTTTTTTCCATGTTGTTTTCCCAAGTCCAAACGGACCCTTAGTTTTTGTTACACTACTCGTCGAGGTCCTCGACTCTCATCAATATCAATTGATTACAAACACTAAAATCACTCATTGATTTCCTATAGTTTTTTTCTCGCTTTCTTCACTTGGAATCGAATGAATTTTTCTGCTTGAGGTCATGAGGTGATTTATAGCCTTCTTGCGGATTTCTTTCCTTGTTGGTGGTCAACGACCATATGGCTTGATTTGTTGTCCTCTAATTCTTGATTGGAAATCCTCCAAATTCTCGTCTTCTTGACACTTTGATTTCTACTGGATATGTACGCTTTCCATACTTCTTCTAGCTAGTGAAATATCCTGCAATTGTATTTGTGTCTAGGATTAGTATATCAAGCACATATTAAGGATTTTGGATATAATGAAACACAAAATACTTCCCTTTCTTGCTTTCGTAATTTTGTCTTTCATATCAAAACTCCGTGTGAGGTCCATGTCAAAGCTCTGTGTGAGGTCCTTGATGAATATAAAAGTAATGTCCTGACTCTAGTACTAACAAAAATTATTCATTAGATGCTTCTACTTATTTCTACATAAACTATATTATTAGGTTTTCAAATCCCCAACTTTGGACATTGTTTATCAGAAAATTCTAACTTCATTTTTGAAATGAATATCTCAAACTTGAGGGGGTTATATTTGTCAACAGCCAAACACTGAAGTAAAGTTATTTAACTTGAGTTTTTCTATGATGTAGTGGTTATTTTTTATTTATTTATTTAGACACACTTCCATTTTACATATCACCTCAAAAAAAACATCGCTACATTACATAAAAACCTTAGTATAATTGATGTTAATTCGGTGTTGGGCTACTGAGAAATATAACTCCCTAGAGTTTGAGATATTCATTTCAAAAATGAAATTTAAAATATTCTAATAAATAATCCTCAAAATTGGTGATTTTAAAGCCTAATGATCCTAAACTATAAACCTTTCTAACACATATCGAACTTTACCTACCCAACACTATATACATCTCTGAAAAATTGGACCCCATTTGAAAACCAATATATTTATGTTATGAGAGTTATAGAGATTTATTATTTCTATTAGAGTTTGAAATTTATTGGTTATAATTTTTGCAAAAAAATTGTTGGGAGGTGTCATACAATATTTTTAACAATTAATTGTTAGGGACACTTTATTTTAATGCACTCGGGGAGACTAAATCTTGAAACAACTGGCTCTGTGGTGACTTTCCAACCATCTTAACTTAAATCTGATGGATTATATATAAAAAGACAAAATTACCCTTATTTTTCATCTAGTTTCACGTCCACTGCCCCTCTCTCTTCCTTGTCCTCTTCATTCATCCATCCATTCGTCTCTTGCCCTTGTCCACTATAAATCAATTCAGAAGCTACTAGCTCCCTCTTTCTATCTCCCTAAAATATCAGAGAACACCACCAATCATGCACCCACTCATGGAGGACTAAACTAAGGCTTCTGAAGCCCTCTTTTTACTGTGCTTGCACGATCAACCAACTATCCCACTTGAAAATGATGGTTAATTGAAAATATATCATTTGAGGGGGATTTGAGATGACAACGCACTCAAATTCTCCTCCAATGGCAGCCACTTTGAATTCATTCCTCTTTACCACAACCCGACATTCAATGCTCACGTGAGGAGCCCAAGGCAGCTAACCGTGTTTGCCAAAAACGAGAGCTCGTATCCCTCTTTCTGGTCGAGAAAAGCATTAGACAATGAGGAATTTGAAGAGGGGGCAGTAGTAATGGGAGCCCATTACTATGATAAGTTTTAGTAGTTTCAGGTTAGTTCAGGCAAGTTCCACCCCCCTCTCTCCCTCCCCCCAATTTACCCAACTTTTTGACACACTCTCTAGCCTTTGGTTATACACTCACTACAATCCAATTTTATTTTTTTTGGACCACCAAAATACAAATCAATAGTAGGAATTATAGCTGTCCAATTTACAAAAGATGGGATTGTTATAATCCAATATATATATATATATATATATATATATATGATATATGCTTTCGACGCTCCATAACATATGATGCTAGCTTTATCCTTATTATTAGACCTATTCAAAGGTCGTGTCGATAGGTCAGAAGTTTTTGACCCATTTGCCTGAGCCTGATCTAACCCGACCTCCGTGCCATGTACTTTCAACTCGAGCCCTGACCCTATGGGTTACGGGCCGGATCAACGGGTCGATAATTATATAAGATGATTTTTTTATTACAAAAGCCTACAAATTCACGCATTTTATTTATGTATTTAGTTGGGTCGTCAGGCCGGACCGGGTCAGGTCACAAAAAACTACACAATTTAAGATTTTTTTAAACAAAATTGTATTTAGTCGGGTTGTTAGGTCGGGCCGGGTCACCGACCCCTGACCCGACCATACTTCAGGCCCCGATTTTTTCGGGCCGAGACGGGTCACTTTCTAAATTTTGACATTGACCCGCATTTTTTTGGGTCGAGTTGGGTTAGGTCGGGCGGGTCCCCGACCCGTGGAACAAGTCTACTTATTATATAGTGTCATGTCTAATAATGGCTCACAAACATGAAAAATAATTTTTTACTTAGGCATACATTAGTTTTTTTTACATATGCAAAATGTAAAACAAATAGTTATTTATTTTTTATCCTATTCTTAGTCCTTGTTTTTTTGAATGAGTTATTTTCAAGTTAAAATAGTTAGATTTGGATAAGTTTGGATAAGTTATGTTTTTATTGGGGAATTGTGTCAAGTTAGAATAAATTGAGATAAGTTAAGATAGTTAGAACCAACTTAACAAAAGAACAGAACTTTAGGCCCCGTTCTTTTATGCGTTAACGCACCAAAATGCAACGCAACTTACCGCAACATAACGCAAATTATGATTACTTTTTAACTATTTCCAACGCAACTAAACGTAACGCAATGCACAAAAGAACGGGGCTTAAAATTGCAACTATGATAGCATGTTCCTACTTGATAAGACCATGCCAAACCTTTTTGATGATTGCTTATAATTATATGCCCCTACTTTTTTTAATCATTGATTATAATTATTTGCTCCCTACTTTACTCACTTTGAATTGAAATCAAACTCCAAGCTTGATAAGTAAACCCAATAAGGTCCAAAATGACCAAGACCCACCCACCCGCTCACATCAAGTCATAAACTAACCTATTGGCTAAAATGAAAATTAAAAGTATTTTTGAAATTAAATAATCTAATTTTTGGGATAATTTGGATACGATGAACTGACTTTTGAAATTTAGATTTAATGGCTATAATTCATATTTTATTAGATTAAATGAAATTTCACCGATTTCAATTTATTGGAAAAATGACTTGACAAAGATAGTTGCTCACATAAACTAGTTACTTTTCCAACTAGTTGCAATCAGTAAAAATTTATTCAATTTAATAGGATATTAAAAGTATAATTTATCGAGTTCAAATTCTATATCAACTTTTGGTATCCAAACTATCCTAATTGAAGTATTTTATTCTAATAATCCAAATTAAAAACAAACTTTATAAAAAATAAAAAGAAAAAAAAGAAGGAAAAGAAAGAGTATCCCAATCTTCAAGCAACAAGATATTCATTCATATTCCCCCAAAAAATCCCCCTTCTCCATTTCCCCTCAAAATTTCTCCCTAAATTCTCTCCTCTTTCAAAATTCCCACAATCTAACTCCAATTCCTGACGATCCCACCACCACCGTCGCCGGCGGCGCGTACTCTTCAATCGTCGGCGCGTACTCTTCAATCGTCGGCGCGTATCAATCCATCTTTAGATGAGGTTCTTCCGAAAGGTTGCGGGCCTTCTAGGGTTTGGAAAGGACGATGCGCATGATACCAAGAACGAAGATGATATTGCTAATCGTAGTAGTAGTAGCAACGATGATGTTAACGTACGAAGAAATCGCATGAATGTTGACCCAATTCCAGGCCCTAGAAAGGGTTTCAGTGTCCCTGTTCCAGTCGCCGTTGAACGGCCTGTGGGTCCCATTCTTGTCCAAGCTAATGGTGATGGTGGAGTTCAGGTAACTATGATTCGACTTTGTGTTTTAGGGTTTTTGTTGTTTAGTTGGTTTTGATTGATTGATCTGTGATCAAAGGGTTGAAGTCAATGGGGGTGTGATTGATTGATTAAATGCTGATGGGTTGATTGTTTATGAGTAAAATTGTTGATCTTGTATTGGATAGTGATTTTAGTTTTTGGGTAGATGTAGGGTTTAGCAAAGAGTAGAGGGAGCAACTTTGAAGATGAATGGGATGATGTAGAGATGGAACTTGAGAGTGCTTTAGTTAGAATATCTATGCTTAGTGAGATTACTTTTGAGAGTTTTACCTTTTCCTGCCCTAGTTTGGATGGTTTAATGTATCATATCATAGGTGTGGATTATGGTCTGAGATCGTCCTTCTGTGGAACTGAGTGTTAAGGCAAGTATGCTTCAAGGTATGAAAAAGTCATAAAGCCATCATTGGACCTTCACCTATCAGCTTAAGCAAGCTTTTGGTTGAGATGGTACTACACGCCCATGGTATCAGAGCCAGAATGAGTGAGAGGTTTAGGTTCGAATATCAGCAACTCCCATATATAATGTGCAATGTAAAGTGGGGCCCAAAGGGTATTTGCTTTAGGGGGTGTGTTAGAGTATAAAACCATCATTGGATTTGGACCTTCAACTATTAGCTTGAGCTTTTGGTTGAGTTGGTTTCAGAAGGTCTCTAGACATTAGACAGTAACGAGCTTTCCATCGTGAAGTGCAATTCTTTAGTGGTGTTGAATGTATTGCTATTACTTATCACTATTATTGATTACAGTGAATTCTACCTTGAATTCGGTGGATTATTGAGAACAAGTTTTGTTGTTCGTGAACTTATTTGTATGAGCTGATAGGAACATATGCTTGGACATATTATGCTGTATGCCTTTGCCTTCATGCTTTTGTTGGGTGTTCTTACTCAAACTTGATTTGGAAATTGGAAGAAGCTCTTGCTCCTTGACATTAACTTGAATTTGCTGTATCTTGTTCTCATTGTTGTTAGTTTAGACCTTAGCTGGCATTTCATTTCTTTGTATTGGTTCTGTAGTAGTTTCATCTTCCGTGTATGAGATTGAATTCTGTGGGATTGTGCAACATGTTTCCCCTGATTTGTGAGGCGAACCCAAGGGAAGACATGACACTCTAAAAGTATTTTCATCTTGGTCCAAGTCAATTGCTTGCTCTTGTTTGATTAATCTTGTTAATGGTTTTTCTAGTTAAAGTGGTGATAACAGAGTTGTATGCTTTTTCTGCCATGTGTGTGTGTGTGTGGGGTTTGTTGGGGAGGGGGGGGGGGGGGGGGATACACTAGTTGAATGTGGAAGGCCTTTTCTGTGACCAAATTGTGGATTCTTTTTGCTGCGGCAACTTATTGTTTTGGTCCTATGAATAGAAATAATGATTGTGTGATTTGGGCCTTTTAATCCCCCCCCCCCAAAAAAAAAAAAATCCCCAAAGAAAAAGTAGAAACAAAAAGAAATTAAAAAAACACAAAAATATGAGTTCTCTTAGGTTCCTTGGTTGGTAAGCTGCATGCCTGCATTTAAGCATAATTTGGTTTGATACCCCCTCCTATCAAACATGAACCTAAAAAAAGGAAGAAAAAACACTTCTTTGGTTGCTATTTCTCTCACAATCCAAAAGGGTAATTTCCTTACATCTCCCCATCAATGCCTTCCGTGGTCCCCCCCTCCCTCCACATATATGTCCCTATCATCTGGGCCTCATTTTATGCCTCTTAATAGGGTGAGCTCCTGTCTTAGCTGTAAATCTTCAATTCATAAGTTCATTCGTTAGGCTAATGAGTATTGTATGTAGCAAATCATCTGGATCTTTGCCTTCATCATCCTATGAATGTGTACTCTTTTGATCAACCAGCAATCTACTGCTTATAGTGTTGCTTTTTGAGTAGCCATGTTATAGAACTTCTCCATTAGTATAACCGGGACCTTTCTTGTGACTTTAGATTGTTAAAATGTTATTCTTACCTAACAAGAGTTATTGAATATATCCTTTTCTTTGTATACGACTTACTAGATTTGCCTCCATTGGCACAATTACACATGAAATGTGGCTTTACCTTTCATCGGTCATGTATCCATTAGAGTTTCCATGCCATTTGCTTGCATTTTCAAATACCTTTGGACTGTAGACCACTAGACTGTAGTATTTCTTTTTATAGCTTCAAGTGAATGCTCGCTCTTTTAATGTCATCAACCAGGATTATATCATTGGCAACTAAAGTACTCCAAAACCCTCATCCTTTGTTGCTCTATTACGGTTGACTATCAGTAATGGCGTGATGGGATGAGGAATGGGTGTTAAAGTGTATACTTGATGCAGTTTGGTGTCTATCAAAAAGTTTGCGATGTTTCCTGAGAGGTGTCTCAACTCTTGTAACTACTCTTGCTTTATTATCCATATTACTAGCAAGTGCAATATAAAACTACATGATCTCCATATCTCCAAGAATTCTCCGAAAAACTTCTATAGGTATTTCCTTGAAGGCCTTTTCAACCTATTTTCAATTGTGCAAACATCATGGGACAGGGTGCCCTATGGAACTTAAAAAACTTGCTCCCCCCTTCTTTCAAAATGCCATGAATAGTATTTTTTTGCCCTCAGTCCTCAGAAGCTGTAGTAGCCATCTTTAAAGACAGAAATTATGAAGTGGTCATGCTTGTTCACTTTGACTATGGATTTTACATTTATACAATACTTGGATTAGATATTGATTTTGAATTAGAACTTCTCCTTGACTTGATGAAATAAGTTGCTGTTGCTGAGTTTCTGCTCCTGTAATGGGTATTTAAACCATTTTTGCGCACCACCAAAAAGGGAACCATTTCAGCATGATTCTAGGATCTCTGTCAAAACTTTCAAGTTTTACAATGTGTGCTAGACTATTTAGGAAGGACCTAAAATTCCATACGACAATTTGAATGGTGATTAGGAGCATTCAATCACCATCCTAAAACTGATTAGATATTTTTGGGGAACCCCAACATAACTAAGTGGTGGCCTACTACTAGCCTAGTCCTCATTTTTAGGGTCCTAAAATGCTTTCGCTTTTGTCTTTTGTGTGCTTTAGGGTTTTCTAGACGTCAATAAAAATTTTGAAGTGTGATTGCTTCATTGGGACTGTTAGTAGATTTGGGACATGGTTCTAATATGCTAGAAAAGTGACATTGTGGCGGTATGCGGTGCTGTGACTAATGGGTTGAAGAAGAAATGAATATATATTTGGATGTGTCAAAAGCATCACATAGTTACCATTTGACAATCCTTCATGCATGTTTCCCAAAACTGTAAAAGTCATAGGTGCCAGCCTTTATGTTTGGTGGTATCAACTATCAAGGAATTTCCTATTAAAAAGTCAACTAGCAAGGGACTTTCTTAATAAGTGTATAATTCACTATACAATTTCATTGAGTATGATGATGTTGGTGTATGATATAATTTAAACTGTCTGCAGTCTAAACTGGTCCTAAAACACCCTGAATAAATTGAGTGAAAATGAGCAGATATTCACAGATTAGTAGGTTATAGGCACTCAGGTTTTTTTCACAGTTCCAAAAACTTGTATGCTTATGCCTTATTGCAATATGGGTGTCATGATCTGATCACTCAACCTCTAGTATCTTGTTCAATGTTCTATAATTGGTGACAATGAGCATATTGCTTCACTTGTACCATATTCTGCTTTTGAACCTTGATTTTAAGATGCCAATAAATGGGCTCTATCGTTGCTTATATCGTAAGCTATTGAGTATGGTCATAGAATACCTTGAAATAGTTTCAATCGTCAAAGTGAGTGTATAGTATCAATTCCTTGAATATTTTGGGGTCCTCAAATGATGTACAGTAGACTGTATTTGTGAGTCTCAAGAAGTGTTGGCTATTCTATTCGCAGCCTGTGACTTCATTTGAACATCCCCTTGCAGACTGTTTATAATAGTAGGTTGTTGGCACAATTGTGAAGAGTTTGAATATTGATCAGAGAGCGAGATGAAACAGGCATTCACTACCCTCTTTAAACCTTTGATGGTATATCTGAAAAGTCAAAACCATAGTTTCCGGGAATGCTACATGCGCCTGAGACCCGCGTTCCGGGAGCAAGCATTCCGAAGTCAAAACTATAATATATTTGTGTAAAAATTACCGACCCACTTTCTGGGACTAGAACCTGGGAAGCGTTCCAGGTAACTATGGTGAAAACCATGTATAATAGCCATTGTTGTGGCCGGTGGGAGTCCTGAGAGACTTTTACTATAACTTTGACATTAGGACGCTCAAAATCTTCCGGAACTCCCCCTTACACAATCTCAATGTGTGATAGACTTCATTGAAACCAATCCATACTGTAGACTTCGAAGTGTGATTACTTTATGAGCTATGGCATTCTCAATATGCCTTTTGTAGTCCATTTCAGGCATCGAAAGTATCCAACTTGGACCACATTGCAAAATTCTGAAACATGATTGCATATTAACAAGAATTACTTGCATTTAATCGTACCCTTTAAACCATTCATGATGGACCCGAAAGGTTGTAGAGTACTGTGGGCTGAACTTTCTGTGTCTGCTGTGAATCTCAGGGCCTCAGATGGTACGCAAAACAGCTAAGAATAGACGAAGATGGGGATGTAGCACACGAGTTTCTTGAGCAAGTTTTACCAGAAACATCCAGTGCGATGCAAAGCGAGCAGAGGCCGTTATTCCAAGTGAAGAAGAACGTGAGACATGCAAAGGTAAAACGTCAGGTCCTGACACCAGACGGCAAGTTTCTACATTCCGTGGAGGCTCATGGTAAATTGCTACTGGTATAGTTAACTAGCCGGTGAAAAAGACTGGGAAAAATCGGGATTCGCTCGTGAGCGAGGACGAAGAAGAAGAAAAGAGCTGATGAATGGTGGACAATTTGACTGACATCCAGCAAAGGAGATTGGAAATCCTCCTCAGTGTTGTTATGGACACATGGTGGTATTGGTGATGTTTTTTTTTTTTTTGGAGGGGGTTGTGTGTATCTATGTCTGTGAAATATGGCACAGAAAGAAAAGGTTCTTGTAACATTATAAACTTGCTTAAGCTTGTGGTTTAATGTTTAAACTTTTGCTTTAGACTGGAAATTGGAAGTAGCAGTTACTTCATCTTGGTGTCTTTTTTGACCTTTTCTTCTGGTAGGGAGGTCATTGACTGTTCAACACTCTTTAAACAATATATATTACATGCAGCAACAGTATCTGTTTTAGATATTTGTGAGTGAATAATTATAATAATAAGTGTGAACAATATAATATATGTAGATGAACAATCATAGTATGTAGAAGTGATGCAACACATGTTTCCGGTGATAATAAATTGCACTCTTTAAACCTCCCCTCTAGAAAAGAGGAGAAAACAAATAGATATGGTTTGCTTCATTTTGCAATGATTACATTTTGTGGTAAGGATCTATTGCCTCAAAAACAGTTGGGAAATAAAACTAATTGAAAGGGTAAATTTGAAAAACTAGTTACTAAGTACAAGAACAACAATACTTCGTATAGTGCTGTTAATGCAAGGTTCGAATGATTTAGATGTAGGTAATATTTTACTTCGTATAGTCCTGTTAATGCAAGGTTCGAATGATTTAGATGTAGATAATATTTTTCTTTGTATGGAATTGCTTGAAGATGTTGATTTCGATAAATAAAAAAGAAATTTTTTTTTAAAAGTAATAACTATTATAGAATAAGTAGAGATTGTGAAATAAAAAAGTCTGCTAAAGTTGTAAGTACTTCCATCCCAAATTATATTGAGAATTAATGTTATAGATTCCCTTATTTTTGTTAGCAGTATGAAGAATATTACATGTTTATAGTAAATCATATCAAATTTATCATTAATTTTTTGTAGACAAGATATAAAATTGAAGTTTTAGATTTACAATGAAAATAGTCTTTCATCAAAGAAAAAAAAAAAATCCTTCTCACAATCCTCCTATTATTTATTAATTCTACCATAGTTGAAATTTTTTTAACTATGATATTTAAAATGTATAATTACTTTAAAACGTACCTATAAGAAAAATAAAAGTAATATATATTGATGAAAGGACTTGTTACAATAAGGTCGTGTTTGCGGTCTTGCTTGACACTGCATGATTTCCACCACATTTCACCGCGAATCATTACTTTTTTTCTCTTCACTTTTCTCTCTCCTCACTTTTCTCCTCTACTTTTTACATTCTCTCTCCTCACCTACCCCACATACCAATAACCTACCACGATTCCACCACACCACACCACAATTCCACCACACCTCACCGCAAAATACGGCAAAATACCGCAGTATAGAACACGGCCTAAATAATTCTATTTGTTGAGATATAAAATTTGAACAAATTTAATATTTTAAGGAGATTCTATCATAATTAATTTATTTTTCAACTATCATGTAGTAGATCTGTCAATTCGGTTGGACGGGCGGATTTCGGGTCGGTCGTATATCGGGTTCGGGTAAATACGGGTTGAGTGTATTTTGGGTTCGGATAAATACAGCCGTAGTATTTCGGTTTCGGGTCAACCCAACGGGTTATGAACTTATGATTGCGACCTTTTTTCGTTTTTGCTTTTCAAAAAATGGCCTCTAAATACTACTTTTTGTAAAATATACATATAATTATCTTCTAGTAATGATAGATTATTGTAACTGTTTTAACTTAAATTAGAAAAATAACAAATAAATAAGTTGCACTTATAGTTTAATAGTTAAAAATTCCAATGAAAAGTTACAAATTTTAATAAAGTTGAACTTAAAAAGTTAATTTTTCGGGTCAAACGGGCGGGTTGAGTTTGGTCCGCTACTTTTCGGGTTCGGCGTATTTGGGTTTAATTGAAAAAATTGTGTTCAAAACCCAGAAATTTCGTGCGGGTTCAGGTCGAGTGATCAGGTTGGGTCAAAAATTGCCAGATCTGCATGTAAATAACATTAATTCTACCATAAAAAATAAAATGTAAGTACATTGATCGAAATGTCTTATTTTAACAGTTAATGATATTTGGAGAGACAACAATCTTTTAGTTAAATATAATTTATTTTTAATAAATTAATGATTATGAAATCTTTTATTGCCATATAATTTAGAAACAAACAAATACTCCTAAACATTTACGCCACAAAAGAAAAAGGGAAAAAAAGCAGAAGAAAAAAGCCAGCGTGGCAGCGGAAATCCGATTCCTACGGCTATGGTAATATGGTTATCATCCTTGTCCTGGCGCAAAAATCACCCACCCAATCTTGTAGCCTCCCGCCAGAGTGACTGAGAGAGATATCCATGGAAGTTCAAGGTCTGCTGCACACCACCTGCTCCCTCGTCCACCGGAAACCGGCGCTCCACCGGAAAACCGCCGGTCCTCCGATCTACCGGCGGTGCTCGCCGGCTTCTCTCCGACTGCGGCGGCTCAATGCCACGTCGGAGCTCCAGACGCAGGCTTCGGTGAACGGCAACGCTTCTTCTTCTTCTACCTCCGGCAATGTCCCCAGCCACAAGGTCACCGTCCATGACCGCCAGCGTGACGTCACTTACGAGTTCGTCGTACCTGAGGTCCGCTTCTCTGCTCGTTTGATTTTCTCGTTCTTAGCTTGGAATCAGCGAAATTGATGAGATGAACACGAAATTTGTTAGGGTTGGGGATTGAATTGATTTTGTTTTTGTTGTTTTTGGTTTGATTTTCTCGGTCTTTACTCAAAATCAGCGAAATTGATAATGTGAACGTGAAATTTGTTAGGGTTGGGGATTGAATTGATTTTGATTTTGTTGTTTCTGATGTGATAGGATCAATATATATTGCATACTGCTGAGGATCAGAACATCAGGCTTCCTTTCGCATGCAGACATGGTACTGTCATTTATCTCCAATTTATTTTGATTTTTTTTTGGTTGATACGGTTAATTGCTTGTTTTTGAGGTGTTTTGATTATCTAGAATTCGACAAGACATACTGAACTAGCTTTCTGATATTGTTTCAGTTGCATTGTAAGCTAAATGTGCATGAATTTCAATTGTTGTAGCTGAGCCGATGCTTGAATGTTGAATTAGCCTTGGGATGCTGTGTGATACTGATACATGCAATCTTATCTCGAAATTGAAGAACAGTTTGTGGATTAAAGTTTGTAATTTTTTCAACTTTCAGTTGATCAATGAGCTAGATGTAGGATTATGGACAAATGGACAACTAGACAATGAATCCAAATTAGTGTAGTAAATTGATAATGTGGAAAGAAAATGTGATTCTTCATATTTGCTGGAGAATCTCCCTGCAGCTCCGTATTTATGCTGCATCTGCTTCTGAATCATTGACAACGAAGAAATGGAGGAATACTGCAGCATAACACATCCTTTGCTGTACTACTTTTAAGTTTTAACAATCTCATTCAATTCCATACCCTGATACCACAAATAATCTGCTTAAAGTTTGGTTGCTTCTTCAATCTTGTTTTGTCCTTCTTGAACTTGGTTCAGTTATGAATTATGAATAAGACATTATAATGGATAAGGGTCTGTTTCTATGGAGTAGTTTGTATGGAAGACACATTACCTGTAATGCTGTACCATGCATATTCGAGAATCAGTAAATCAGTAATTCATCACTTGCTTTGCAAGGACATTGTTAAGGCTTATTTTCTGCTGGACCAAGAACATCTCCTGCCTGTATATCATGTCCACTCTTTTAGTTGTAATAGAGCAGCTTATTGCTCGCAAACATGCATGAAGACTCTTCATGCATGTTTGCATGCTCTTATGTACCACAGAGTACCTATGGGCACTTTTGGCTCCTAGACTTTGTTTTCATCTATGACTAATGTATAAAGTCCACCAATTAGGATGAGAAAGAGATTTTGGTTTGTGCATTGTTTTATGGAGTATCTTTTTCCAAAGACCATGCAGCTGCAAGATAATTGACATTGCCGTGATCCTTTCTCTTTGGTAGATCTTTGTTACTGTCTTTGTGGAGTTTCAACAATTGCTGGTTTCCTGATCCAATCTAACCGGAGTGTGTGATGCACTGTTAATCACACAGATTATTGAGTACAATATAGTGGTCCTTGCTACAGGGAGACATGTCTATCTTTGTTAACTATTTTGTTGTCTCAGGTTGTTGCACCAGCTGTGCTGTTCGTGTCAAATCTGGTCAACTCCGTCAGCCTGAGGCACTGGGAATATCTGCTGAACTAAAATCTAAGGTATACAGTGTTCTGAAGTACATTGTCTTTGGCATTTTATATTCTTGGTTCACCCAATTCCAAACAAGGTTGTTAGAATCGGGATCCTAACTCAGATCCATGGGGTAGTTAGAATCGGAATTAATCCATGTAGGATCGCGGATTGGAATGTAGATAGTAGAATCGCATCGAGGATTTTGGATTATAAAATCGTAGGATCGTGGAACAAGATCGAGATTCTAATAATTATGATTCCAAATCGAAAAAAAAGTTATACGGTGCTCTGAATTATGTGCTATTCTTTGAGGGTAGTGTGTGTTTGACATCCTTGGTCAACCTCTAATTTATATGTGTTCTGATATAATATTGCCTGCTGGCACTGGTCTTCACTCTTCAGAAGTATAATTTTTGCTTAGAAGCTCCCTCCTGTCCCATGTCCCCCCTCTCAGTAAAGGAAAAAAGAAAAAGAGAAAAAAAAAATTCCTCCAAGTATCATGGGGATCGAGATGAATGAGTGAGCAGCGAAATTGAAAAGCTGTAGAAATCTAGTAAAGTCTGAGTGGCATTCACATTCCAGATGTCAAATTCTTCTGTAACTCTACTGCCGAATTAGCATATATGTCTCCTTCTGTTTTCATTGTCATTCGTATGAATAATTCCCTTAATACTGGGGCCTGTAAGATCTTATTAAGTCAAATATTTTTGAAATTACATAATTTTGGTCCTTTGTCTTCATACAGGGATATGCGCTTCTTTGTGTAGGATACCCCTCATCTGATCTTGAAGTAGAAACACAGGATGAAGATGAGGTAAGATAATATTCATCATGTCATTCCTCCATTAATCATTATAACATTCAATTTGAAAGTGAAGTCGAAATAAACATCCTCATGTCATTGCGAGACCCCATGTAGGGAACCTTTTTGGTGAATGCTGACAACTTTCTGGTGAAATATGGAGACCGTTACCTGAAACATTCCTGATGTTTGTGATTGTAGGTATATTGGCTTCAATTTGGCAGATACTTCGCACGAGGTCCAATTGTAAGTTTTCTAATTGCCCTGTAATCAGGAAATGACTTCTCACTTCATTTGGTTTGGGCTTGGCACAAACAATGATAATGGGAACGGATGTATTTCCCCGTCTTATTTTACCCCCTCGACGTCTAATGTGCAGGAAAGAGATGACTACGCATTGGAGTTGGCCATGGGCGATGAATGAACCGTAGTAGGTCCTTTGCAGCAAATAACACATGAAATTTGGATGCCATTTTTGTCTCTCATGTTGAATCTGGGGTCTTTCAAACATAGAATTCCGGCAATACTTAGCAGAAGCACGAAACACCTTGACACTCATATGGTTTAGCATCTCAATATGATATCTGGAGTATGTTACCAGTCTGAGACAAGCGAAAGAGGATCAAAATTCTAAGAGCTTTCTGTTTCTATCCAGTCATGTATTCATATATCAATGTAACATAAGAGTATAAGACTGTGTATCCAATTTGATAGAAGACTACTTGTGACACTGTATCATCCTCCATTTTATGTTTCCCTGTGCCTTTGCCTTTTGCATGGCTGATTTGACCATTGTGTATTAATGCATCTGATTTTCTAGTGTAATCTGCAAGGGAAAGTTTAGGATGATTTTATGTCAATTCTGCAACAAATCTTAGTCAAATTCGAAGAATTCCCGATGTCCTGCAGAGCTCAATGGTAAATGGTAGGTATGGTAAATATTATTTTTGGTAAGTTTCGGTAAGTTTTGGTAAGTTTCGGTAGCTTTCGGTTTGTATGCTATCGGTTTGTATGCTAAATATTATTTTTAGTAGGTGCGGTAATTTTCAGTAACTTTCAGTAAATTACAGTAACTTTTGGTAGTTTTTTTATGCTCATCCACCTACCATTCTAGCTTTACAAGTCAGTAATGTTTGTTCCCCAAATGCAGATTTTTAACTGAGCTTTGTTGCAGAATTTACAACATAAATTCTACTTGGCGGTTGGTTGGTTGCGGTCCACACCGCACCACAACTTTCCATATTTCATCACAATTTACCACAATCCACTACAATCTACCATTTTAATTTTAATTTATCTTTTTATGAAAAGTTATACTTTATAATTTCAAATATATTAACCCACTAACAATAATTTACACCACAATTCTACAATCCACCACAACCTTTCACATTTCACCGTAACTTTTTCCAATTCACCACACTGCACTGCAACCAACCGCAACTAACCGTATAAAAGAGCGCGCCTAATTACAGTAATCTCTAGAAACAATATTTTATGAGGGATTCTCATCCTAGGAAGGTGACAAGAAATTACCCTGTTTGGCTGCCTACTTGATTGAGCCTTTTTGATGAAACTTTTTTTTAACTCTCTGGTGCCTATTGTTTTGGAATTATGCATCTCATAGAACATGCAGTTGTATCGCATTCTACATTTCTACTGTTCCTTTCATGCTTTCCTACCCTCAATTTATATCTAAATTTCGATAAAATAGTCTTCTTTATTCATTTTTTTTTGGTTTTGTGGTGTGTTGGGGGTTGTTGTGACAATGAGAATTGAGAGGGTAAAATATGTCTCCCAAGTTTTGCTATTTAAATTAATACTCCCTCCGGTCCATTCCATATTAATTGTCATAATTTTGATTTTTACAATCTCTAATTTCATTTTTTAATTGATAATTATTACATAATATGTTATTAAAAATTACAATATTATATTTTTATAATAATATTTTTCGTTACGAATTTAATGGTGGTAGTTTAGTATAACAACTCATTGTATATATTGAGAAAATTATGATAAAAATTTGAAATTTCGTCTTTTGGCTTGTATTTGTTTTCTTGTGCACGTACTTGTTAGCTTTTCCCAAAACACTCGCAACACTCTGGTAGTTTCTTCCTTTGACAAGCTTCCCCTCTGTTTCAGATCCATCAGAATCAGTCTCTCCATGAACTTTTGTTCATGGAAGGTAAGACTGCCTACATTAAGATCCCCAAACCGCGCTCAAACGTATCACCTGGGAGGTTGTTGTTGTTGTTGTTGTTGTTGTTATACAATTAATATAGAACAAAGAGAGTATTATTTGTTGTTGTGTTGTTTCTTTAGTTTTATTTTGGACAGAAAGAAAAGAGCTTGTTAATAACGAGTGTATAACTGTATTTGTTAGAGTACGTGATCCTTGTCAGGTTTTCTTAGGTCATGTTGTTTGTGATGGTTCCTCATGATACTATAGCATGATTAAGTAACAGATATCAATTTCAAATCTTAACAACTCCCGTAGTTATTTCTACAAAGTAAAGGCTTAAGAGAGCTTTTGAAATATTTACACTTCAACTTTTAAAGATCCTGTGTACGAGGAGTCACGTAGAATCTTACAGTTTAACAGTATTTCCTACGACAAATATTTAAAAATGATATTTAAATTAATATAAATGGTAATCCCCCCCCCCCAAAAAAAATCTAGTCTCAAAAATAAAATTGTTAGAATATGTAACTATTATTTGACCTTCAACCATCAACTTAAACTTTTGGTTACAATGATTCCACATGGTATCAAAGCTAGACTGATGAATAAGAAGTCTAGGGTTTAAATCTTAGCAACCCCTTATTTATTTATGTAAGGTAAAAGGGCTTTTGTAGCATTTATGTATGGGCGCGTGTTAGAGTATATAACTATTACTATACCACTTTTGATTGAGATGATTCCGTTCAAATACTCTAAATCAAAACCATTTTTTCCTCCACCTAAATTGAATAAGTACCAAAGTAGTTAACATCCTAATTAAGAGCCCAAGACCAAGTCCTTTTCTGTTGGCATCTATCTTCTACTTTGAACACCTCCAATTCACATGACTATTCACCCTTTAATTCAAGATAACCCACCTACCTAAAGAAATAAAGTGAACACTTTCTAAATTCAATGAGGTTGCCTAAATTTGATGCAACTCAAAAAGATATATAGAACACCACACACACACTGAAAATGAATGCTTTACTTATCCATATTACATCATTCATAATCATT
>CM055884.1:10243036-10393036 GCA_029582165.1 Portulaca oleracea
ATTTATTATTTCTAAGTAAGTGTATATTAAATTAATTACGCGCCTTATAATCCAATTAAATGATTAGAGTTTTATATGAGATTGTCTTGTTTAGAAGATTTGCGAGGTGTTAATCAAAGTGGTCCTGTAATAAGAGATTAGGCTAAAAAGAAACTAGTCACCCACTTTGTCTCTTTTAAATCAAGTTTTTGTCTTACCAAAGGGAACAATTTATATACGTATAAGTGGGTGAGTCTCTGTTAATATATGTAATGTAAATGATAAGTTTTGTTGATTTAAGATGGTTATATATATATTAACAGAAAATTTGCATATATCTTCATTTATGTTTATGACATTTATGATTCCAACCCTTACCTTTTTGAGTTAATATCTATCCCTCAAACTTTTGAATTAATTTCATTTAACAACCTTAAATTCTGTTAAATTTAACAACTTTTTCAATTTATATGTGATTTGTAATGATATTTAATGACAATTTTAGTAAATAATTTTTATCACAAGTCACATATTCACCAAAAAAGTTGTTAAATTCACCTGAAAGGTTACTAAATTAAATTGGTTCAAAAGGTCAGAGGACGTAAATATTAACTTGAAAAGGTCATGGTTGAATTTATAAATGTCATAAACCTGAAGGAGGGTGCGTATATGCAAATTTTCCAGTTATTAACCATCTTGAATTTCACTTAAATCATTCTGAAAGGTATATTGATGCATATTTAAATTGTTATAAATATATGTTTCATTATTTTAAGGGTTGTAAAACTAATAAATTACATAAAATCTATTTTCATAGAATTATTTACAAAATGTACTTTCTCTATAATAGTTGAGATAATTAGGCTTCATTAATATTTTTTGATGTACATGATGATTTGCGATACTCTAATACTTGATAAACACGTGTATTACGTAAAAATATTATTTAACATTATAAATATTCAAAATGGTTATTAACCATCTTGATTTAAAACACATATCATGATTTACATTATAAATAATTGATTTTGTGCTTCATTTTCTTTCTTATAAAAAAAATATATAAAATAATATGAGCTAACCTGTTCTTTTATGCGGTATGTTGCGGTGCGGTAACATTGCACTCTTTAATTTTCCACCACACTTTATCATACCACACCATAATCATTACCAATATATCTTTTCATTTTTCTCTCTACTGACTTTTTCATCTAATTTTCACATTCTCTATCTTAATCTACCCCACCTACCACAACTTTCACTACAACTCACTACAACTCACCACATTTTTTCAAATTCCACCGCACCGCACCATTACCACCCCACAACCAACAATATAAAATAACAAGGCCTAGGGGAAAAGAATTGAAAAAAGGAGGCAATTAATGCTGTAGATGGCCCCACATCATGGGTGTTTGGGTTGAATATGATGTTTGGACACTTCAAGTATAAAGCCAAACCATGTAAGATACTATGCACTTATTATTCTGTTTGAAGGGGACACATACATGGACTATGGATGCCACAATCCTCTTAACATAATGTATAATATATACCTAAACAAATATGTATCAAATTGCTCAACTTGGAAACTTAAAATGACCTCAGACAAATTAACCTAAAACAGATATAGAAATTAGCTTGATCAAACTAAATAGTTATCTAATTGAGTTTTTCTCAAAAAAATCTTTCCAGAAAACTATCAAATACACCCACCACAAGGGATATAAGACTGTTATATCGGACCCTTTGTTGTTAACTCAAATTTGAACAAGGGTGAAGGGAAGAAGAAAGTAAATAGTAAAAAAAAAAATAAAAAAATAAATAAACAAAGGAAATTACCAGGGGGTGGAACAGCAGTAACAGCATTACAAACAGCACAGCAGACTGAAGTAGCCCCAGCTGGATACAGTAGAAGATTTCTACACCCTGAACATACTAATTGGCTCTGTCCTCCTGTTCACAATTCATAAATTATTATATATATCAACATATTTTACATATAATTTCTCATTTTGAAAAAAAAATAAATAAATGAATGACCTATATATGACTTACCCAAATCATTCTATTGGATATATACCCATATAGCCAACTAGCCATATCAAAACAAAAAGTAAAAAAAAAAAAAAAAAAAACTTGGTTTTATACATCTTAAACAAAGACCCAACAATATTCAATTTTAATATTCTCGAGCCTTTGTTACTAGGGTCGAGCTATAACGTAACCGTTTTGACCTTTAAACGGGCTAGAGCTTTCCCATCATAAATTTTTTTCTATTCAGTTAGTTAGAATATTCGGACCGACATAACGAGCAAGACTTTATCTAGGTAGGGAAATAAATGTCAAACCACTTAAATAAACCGGATTATATTATTTAAATGATTAGAAAATAGGGATTATACCATTTGAAGGTGGAGTGAAAGGTACTGGTGGTGGAGTTGGATATGGAGCAAGAGGTACCGGCATCCTTAGATAGATCTTCCCCTTGTTTTAATTTCCTCTTATTTTGTCCCAAAATTCTTCTCTTTTCTCTCTATCTCTCTCTCTCTCTTATCTCAATCTTTTATCTCTATCTTCTACCTTGATTTCTCAAGCAACTTCAATCTCAAGCATCTCATATCATGAACTGTTCGAACCCAAAACAACACGAAGAAAAAAGGGTCAAATATGTCATATACAACTGTGAAAAAGAAGCATGCTCATAATGCTTTTAAGAACATTTCTAAACCAGAAAACAAAAGCATAAGTTGAAGCAAATGCAGTAAACATTGGTAGTATGATGAAATTATGCATATTTTTTAAAGCCCAGCTTCACAATGAAGAATGCAGTTAGAGTGTTTTTGGGGAAGATTTGGACTTACCCATAAACAGAATGACCTGAATAATTGAAGGGCAGTATTTGGAGTTGAAGTAGCAGTGGAATTCAATGCTTCAGTTGGATGTTGGGCAAACACATAACAGAGAGAGAGAGTTTGAGATGAAGTTTTTTTTTTTTTTTTTTTTTTTTTTTTGGGGGGGGGGGGGGGGGGGGGGGGGAGAGAAAGGAGGGAGAAGGGGGAGACAAAGGAAGGATGTAATTGGACAAGAAAGAAAAGTGTATTTAAAATATTATGAGGGAAAAGAGAATAAGATACAATTACAAAGAGGGAGGGGAGCCAATTTACTAACTAGGGTGGTAAGTCCTTTTTCCAACCGGGTTTGATATTTGGGTGAAATATTCTATTTCTTCATATGAAGAGTATTTGTAAGTGTTGGTGTTGAAGATTTTGGCTTAGATGTTGGATTTTGACACTCGCTTATCCTTTATCCGATCAATTTAATTGTTATGTGATAAGGATCCAATAGATTGGGCCATCTATCAATATATATACATATATATAAAAGAAAGACTGAAGAGAACGTAAGTGAGGATATATTAAAATGAGTTCTCTCTTTTGTTTTCCTTTTTGTTTGGAAGAGATAAAATCCTTATGTGATTATAGATTTGGCAAATAGGTCAATCAATTTTAGGTTTATTTTGGGATAAATTTAACTTTAGGGAATTTCGTTTCCATTTCAAGTCAACTTCATACAGCTCTGGTTTAGTTACGTTTAATTTGGATTAATTGTTTCATTTTGATGGATTAGTTTGGATTAAGTTGGACTTGGTCAACTTTGAAGACAACTTAATTATTTTAACCAATTAAAATATGGGCTGAGTCAATTATAGTTTGGGTATATTTTTGGAATGATATAGGATAAATTTGTTGGGTTAATTGTGTGGAGCCCAAATTATTATTTTGGTGGGATAAATTTTGAAAAGCCAAAATTATACTTAGTGGGCAAATTTCATATAATATTGAAGATCTTCCAAGATTGTGTTATTTAAGGAAAGATATTATATAAAGTGGAAAATATTATATTTGTTACCAAATTGTGATGGGGCAATCACATGGAAATATAATATTGCTTTGGAATATAGTATCAAATTATTAGGAAACACATGTTTTGGAAAGTTAATATTATTATTAACCACAATATTATGTTGTAGTCTTGGTATAAATGGGGCTGGAGGTGTTTTATTTATTATGATGTTGAGAGTGTTTAATCTATGCGAGAGATTGGCGCTTATGTCTCAGTTCAAGGGAGTTGTGTGATCTTATACAAATGCAGAGTGTTGAGTTCTCGAGTTGTAGCTACAGGGAGGTTGTGAGAGATTGTGGAGTGCAGGAATCTGCGAAGCTCTTTGTTGTAATCCTCTGATAGTGCATCGTTCGTGGTTTTTTCCCGGTTTGGGTTTTTCCACGTTAATTCCTTGTGTTGAATCTTTATTTATTTTTCTCCCTTATTATTGTTTGTCTGCTAACTACGTCCTGAGAATCCTAACAAAATTTTCATGATTTTCATAAAATATATACTACTTAATTATAAAAAAAAAAATGCGTCGACTAAAATTAAGAGTTTACGCTTACAAAAGGTTAAAATTAACCTTCATTATCCATGCTAGAATGCTTAGAGATATACTACTTTGTTGACTTATCAACACATATTTTGTTACACATATTTTGCTATGCTCTCACTTATGTAAATTCCTTCTTGCTCAAGTACAATTGATGGTGCAAGGTTGCTATCAAAAGCTGGATTCTCATAATTTTCAGTGCCTCTTGCCTATCACTGAGCTAGATCAATGGGTCAACTTTCATTTTAATTTAATTCACACGCTAAGTTTCAAGGATATTTTTACAATTTATGAATGTTATTATTTAACATTGATTAATGTGGATGCATAATGATCTATATTAATTAGAGTTTAAAGTATAGTATATAACTTGAATATATATATATATATATATATGCATCTAATAAGAAGAAGTGAAGTCTTCTGTTTCATCTCTTTTGTTGGCGTATTTTTGTTGCTGTTATTAGTGCTTTGGTTATGTTTTGGTTGTTACGTACATTCAGTTACTTTAGTGTTTAACTTGCTTTTTTATTGCTGTTTTTTTTTTTCCCGGGATTGTTGTAGTATCTATGATACATTTTGTTGCCTATTTTGACTTTTAGATGCTAATAAATTGTTAATAAAAGGACTTATATTATAATATTTGTATAAGCCATGAATATTTGTGTTCAGGATAGAGTATAATGATTGTATTATTTGTATATATTTGTATGAGATCTGGATCTCAGAATTTTAACACCAGTACTTTTCAGTGGTGGAGGGGTTGGGGTGGTCCATGCCATTCAATTTCAATGTATATGTATATATATGCAAATATATATATGCTTGCACTGTGTCCTTGTATGTGCAATAATGTAAGCATCTTATTGACAGGGTAACTGTATTGATCCACCATAGGGCTAAAAGACACTATTGTCTCTCACTCTCTTGTCATTTGGTACTTGAGGATGATGCTACTATTAGTGGTTTTCTTCTTCTAGTCAATGTTATTCATACTTGATATTTCTCTTTAATATTGGAATATGCTCTTGTGTAAATTAAATTCGAAGTTTCATAAACATCCCTTTGTTTGTGTAAAAAAAGAAATTAAAATAGATTTCGTTTATTCTAAAACGTTCAAATTACTGATAAGTACTGCTAAAATTCGTCGGAATTTAACTAAAAGATTGTGATGGATAATAGTCGAGCTCCCTTAAATTTAAAAAGAAAATTGAGAGAGACTCATCTCCCGCAAAATATGGATAAAATTTTGAGGGAATTTTAGCTCCCTTCAAAAACTAGAAAATATTTTGAAGAAGACACCTCCCTTAAATCTATTTTCAATTTTTCCCAAGGAAGCTTGACCTCCTCATGAATAAATCAAGTAATTGTTAAAAAGAAAGTAGTTTTATAGTCATTAGAAAACCCTAGTATATCGTTTAGCCCACCAACTCCTCCTCTCTCTATGGCTCTCACTTCTACCCCTCACTTTTCTTTTGTCCATCTTCATCCATGGTCTTTCTACCTTCACTGCTATGACTCTACATAGAAATCGTCCGTTTGTTCTTTCCCTCTATGCAAAACTTTATATATTGGCTAGGTTTTTTTAGTTGCAACTTTTGAAGTGACCTTCAAAAAAAAAATTTGAGGGACTGATATTACCCTTAAAAAAGAATTTCAAGGGACGTGTCCGTCTCAAGTTTTTTTTAAGGCGCATCTTCCCTCGCTCAAAAAAATACATTTTCCTATCCATCTTCTTTTAGGGAGATGGTCCCTCAAAAAACCCATATTTTGACGATTTCCCCTCAAAATGCCCCTCAAATTTCGTTGATTCGAGTATTGAAGCTAAGCTTGTTTTTTTTAATATAAAAAGATTATTTTTATGAATACTAATAATAACTACCTGTATTTTTTTTTATATGGCGATTAAAGATGTTACCTTTTTCTCTTAAACTAGTTGGTTGCTATTGTATTTTGCAGTTTGTTGTACTCTATAAACTTTTAAGCCTTTTGACTATCAATAATTGAAAAAAGGGAGAAAACTAATAGCACAAAGAAGTATAAGTTAGTCAGAAATTAATCAAATATACTTAAAACTAACCTACGGTTTTTCTTTATCCACTCTATTACTTAAATTAGTTATTAGGGTGAAATAGAAAAAATAGTAATTAATATATCATTGAAGTTGTGAAGTGACATATATAATATATAAAATGAGAAAAAAATAGTAAAAAATTTAGGCAAAAAATAGAGGGAGTATTATCCATTAATATTAGCTAAGAAACACTAACAACCAATCATCAATACTAATTAGTAGTTGGACTTTTTTTTTATTTTTCAAACAACAAAAAAAATAAATAGCAAATAACAAAAAAAAAAAAATACAAAAGAAATAATCTCCCATTATTAGATGCAACATTCACCATAAATTCAAACTTCTAAACATCACTATTCACCATGAATCAAGCCCTGAATGCTGTACTTGGCAGAAGGGTTAGGAAGAGTCTTTTTTTTTTTTTTTGGGAGGGGGGGGGGGGGGGGGGTTGGGGGGTGGGCGGGAAGGGGTGGTGGTGGTTAAGGAGGGTGCAGACTCCTCCCTACCCTTGCTTGGGAATGGAGTGAGAGAGGGTAAGAGGGAGTAAGGGGAGTAAGATTTATCCTCATTTACTCCTTTTAATTCTTATTTTTCTTACACTCCAATTTGTGGTCTAAAAAAGAGTTCAATGACATTATCATACATAATATATAAATTAATAATTTTACCTTTCAATTTCTCCATGACATGATTCAAGATCTCTCTCTCTCTCTCTCTCTCTCTCTCTCTCTCTCTCTTTCTCGTGGGTGCACACACACACATTTCTCTCTCTCTCTCTCTCTCTCTCTCTCTCTCTCTCTCTCTCTCACACACACACACACACACACACACATCTTTATCTCTCTCTCTTTCTCTCTCTCTCTCTCTCTCTCTCTCACACACACACACACACACACACACACATACATATCTCTCTCTCTCTCTCTCTCTCTCTCACTTTCTCACATACACATCTCTCTCTCCATTCCTCCCTCCCTTCCTCTCTCTCTCTCTCTCACACACACACACACACTCACACACACACACACACACACATCTTTCTCTCTCTCTCTCTCTCTCTCTCTCTCTCACACACACACACACACACACACACACACATCTTTCTCTCGTACACACACACAAACACATCTCTTTCTTTCTTTCTCTCTCTCTCTCTCTCTCTCTCACACACACACACACACCCATCTCTCTCTTTCTCTCCCTCTCTTTCACGAGAGAGAGAGAGAGAGAGAGAGAGAGAGAGAGAGAGAGAGAATGATACGTGTGTGTGAGGGAAAGAGAGAGGGGTAGGGGGAGAGAGAGAGAGATTGAGATGGGGAGAGGGAGGGGGAGGGGGAGGAGGCTAGAGAGAGAATAGGGAGAGATAGGGTGGAGGTAGAGAGAGAATGGACATAAAGCTAACGTGTCATTGTATTAGATTTAATATAAAATGGCAAATATGTCAATTAAAAACTTACTCTTGTGAACTCTCCCAATTGTCCCCCAAGTAAGGGTAAGTAGTTTACCCTTACAAACACTCCGATACCCTCACCCTCCTTTACACTTATGAACTCTTACCCTCGTTTTTAACTCTCCTCCCAAGCGAAGCCTAAAGCATCTAGTTGGACATGTATTTAAGTTTTATTTTTAATTTAAGTTACCTAACAACATTCAGTAGCACTTATCATCGTTAATCAACTTAATTGTAAAAGTTGAAAAGAACACGCCAATAAGTTAAAAAAGTGTTTGTGAAACTCAAGCTATAGATATCACAAGGTGATCTGGAATCGAATGACAAACACCAAGACTCAAGTACAAGGATTCACAACTAAGCTAGGTTTAAGGAAACCCAATATTAGAACTCAAAACAATATCAGGGTTTTTGAAGCAAAAGCAACAAGAAGAACAACAAATTGACAAGAAGATATGAACACGGAAAAGGAATCTCACCACCTTGAACTAGAATATTCCATAAATGTTTAAAGGAGAACCACCAACACCCGAAGAGATATTCAATACTCCACCAAAATTAGCTTAAAGCCACACCACTAATCCATGAAGAAGCCACTCCCAATCACCACCAAGATTAGGATAAAGAAGAGGAAGATTTGAAGAGGGTTTTCAAATACCCAACAAGATTTCATTCTTGAAAGTGTTTAAAATGTTCATTACTTGAGTTCTATGGGGAGCCATTGCAAATATAGAGTGAAGGAAGAAAAAAACATTCGAAAACGGGTCGGAATCGCGAAAACAGGATTACGCGCGGTTGGTGCCTAACCGAGGGAGTTTCTACGGAGAGAAATAGGGAGGCGCAGCCTGCGCCTAAGGAGACGCGACCAGCGCCATCCTTGTTTTCTCTTCTACTTCCCTTGGTCGCTTTCCCGTTTTGTCTTCGTTCGGTTCTCCCTCCCGATCCTTTTGTAATGACAAAGTTGTCCCTTTACTTGTCGATCCCAACTCATTGTCTCCTTCATCTCTTGAGTGATATCCAGGCTTGAATTTGGAAAATTAGCCGATTCTTCACTTATATTTTTTTCTTCATCTCTGGAACCCACACAACCCAAGGTATTTGGAAAATTCTCGAGGTAGGAGTGTCGTGCTACAGGTACGTACCCTTGATCCTTATGGATCACAAGGGAAGACATTAAAATGTGTTTGTTGAAACTCTAGGAAATATAGAAAGTTTAACGGTGAAAATGAGTTAGGAAATAATACAAAAAATTTGTAGAAATATGTAGCTAGAAATTTCTTTAGCTAGAATGGACAAGGCAGGGTACAATGTAGCAAAAATTGGATGCCATTTAGACATCATTTGTGATAATCAAGAGACTACGACGAAGATTTCTGGGGATGAATGACTGACAGAACAGAAGGATAAAAAAAAAACTAACTTGATTAACTGTCTTCGGGTGCGTGTGTTTTGAGCAAATTTGTTTTATTTATTATGTTGTTGAACTGTTGTATTTTACTGTTTCATAATTTTGTTATAATCTCTGTAGTCCTTTTTTGGACTTTGGCCAAATAAACCACAACAAGAAAATATATTTGGGTAACAAATTAAGAGTAGTTTGGGCAACAAAAAAATTATTATTGCATTAATTTAAAATAGGGCAACCAAATAATTTTGTGATTAAATACATAATATGTGGCAATTAAACTCTTTTTTGTTGCAATTGATATAGATTGACAACAATTTAAAGAAAAATGATTGCCAAAAATTACCAAGGCAACAAAAAAGTTTAGTTGTCCTCCACAACTAGCTTGTGCCACCATTTTTACTAATTTATAGCTTGGACTTTGTGCTTCGAAGATAAAACTACCAAATCATGACAATTTATTTTTATAGCACCATATTAAAGGGTAATAAAAATTGAACTAAGACAATAACTTGTTTATTGCCCAAAGTAATTTTTCTTGTTATAAACATAAAAGGTTATATTTATATATCAACTAAAATCAAATAAAAAGGTGAAAACTAAAAACGACAACTGAAATAGAATAAGGCCGTAATAAAATGCCTAAATTTTGACAGTTGCCATGTTGCCAATGAATGTAATTCACTTTTAACAAGCCTTAGAAAATTGACAAATGTACGAAGCTAAGCTCAGTTTGGGCTAATTTACACATTTATGAAGTGAAAGTTATTGGCTGTCCATATATCCTTATTGTTGTTGGAATGTTTTCTTCATCATATAACTTACTTTTTTTTTTATTTTTTATTTTTAATGTAGTGAAATGAAACAAGTGATCGAGATACCTTACTTACCTTGCACTTTCTATCTCATTAACAATCATTTAGTAGATATGCAATAGCATTACAGCACATATGTAACCTGGTAAAACTTAAATAAAAAAGAAACAAATAAAAAGAAAATAATATTGTTGTAAGGGTGAAGCCAGATGTTGTAGATAAAAAGGGGAAAGATATTAATGTAAATAATATGATGATGTTATAACAAGAATAATAACTTAATTTTATCTTATTTATAGTATCATGTGTGTCTGAAAAGTAATTTATAATAAAAAATTAAGGAAGATTGTGGCGTTCTTTGTCCCGTTAAAACTTCGTCCCTATTTCAAAATTTTTTACAAGTTATTGAAAAACTTACCGATAAAAGTTGGTTCATTTGGTAAGGACTAGGGTTGGATTTGTAACAGTGTGAGTTCCAACCTCGTTGTTGATGTGAGGATTGCTTTAATGGATCCAGTAAGAAGAAAGATACGGTAGGAAGATAGGAAGAAGCGATTTGGAGCGTACAAATTTAATCCAATGGTTGATTATAAAACCATCTTCCTACTTCATAAATCAGTTAGTGTTTTTTTTAAAAAAATAAATAAATTTAGTTAAGTAGATATAATTGGCGAGAATCATGCACGGAATTAGAGAGAGATTTACTTTCCTAAATTGTAGGGATTATAATATCTAAATTTAACTCCATTATCATCAAAAACTAAAGAAAAAACAGAAGTTATCAAATTGCAGGGATTATATTTACTCCAACATAATCGTTGCTTCTCACAATCCATGACTACACTCCCTAATATCTATGATCACACTCCCTAATATCTATGACCACACTCCTTGATATCTATGACCACACTCCCATAAGTCAAAATTATATCAATGTTATCAAGATATATTTGTGACGACAATCCCTAATATCCATGATCATACTCCATTATCTAGATATGATATGAGTATTTGTGTACAAGCAGTTAATTTTTGTAGGCCTTGAAAAAGTGTAAGTTTCATTATATCCATAACCACTAATATCACACCATGACCACACACTATCCATAGAATATGGCCACAGTTTGTTCAGAATGTGGACAAATAAATACAGAGTGTGGACAAAGTTATATAGTGTGTTGGGTATATCTATTGAATATGGCCACAGTGTGTTCAATGTGTGGACAAATTTATGCAATTTATGGTCATGGATATTAGTGATTGTGGTCTTCAATATAATGCGACATTAAAGATATGATTTGATTATAGGGAGGTGCAGTCATGTATATAGGGGAGTATGGTCCTTGATATAATTTTGATTTATGGGAGTGTGGTCATGGATATTCGGAAGTGTGGTCATGAAGTGTGAGAAGCAACGATGATATTGGACGAAACAGACTCACAACAAAACCCTTATAGACTGTTGATTTCTGTTTTTTCTTTTCTTTTTTTTTTTAGTTTTTGATAATAATTGAGTTCAATTTGAATAACTCAATCCCTACAATTTAGGGAAGTAAATCTCTCTCTCATCCCATGCATGATTCTAGCTAACCATATCTACTTAAGTGATTTTATTTATTTATTTTTTTTGTGAAAACCACTAGCTGATTTATGGGGAATGAAGGTGGTTTATTATCAGCCATTCGATCAGATTTGTACGCCCTAAATTGCTTCTTCCTGCCTTCCTACCGTATCTTTCTTCTTACTGGATCCGCTCCTATATATATATATATATATATATATATATATATATATATATATATAAGTTACTTTGAATGTAAAATAATGGACGTACCCCGCATCAAATATAAGAAATTTTATCTAATTGAAAAATTGACCAATTTCTAAAAAGATTAATCCAACAAAAAGGCACTATTAGCTTAAGCTAGACTACAAACATAACCAAGTAGCACACAAAAAATACATAACTATTTCCACAGACCATATAATCTAAGTTGGATTCTAAAAAATTCAGATTGACAGAGATAATCTGATCCTGACTATTAAATGCTCTATTCATATCCATTGGAAAACAATTTGGTTGTTCGAGACATTAAAACATTTTCAAGCAACTCAATAATTATTCCTTACATCATATCTATTGGGAATTAAACTTCGTAGCAGATTGGATGATGAATCGAGGTTACCCTATTAAATAATGTTATTGTCAGGAGCTGTAGTCCTTCTTTGATTTTTTTTCATCTATATTAGATGCGAACAACTTGAAGATATATCTTAATAAAAGACTAAATTTTAATATATATTTATTAATCTGTTTAAAAAAAAAATAAACTTCCAACCAACAATCACATTTGCCTTCACAATACAATTACACATGTATGGAAGCCCCAAGCTCACTTTCAATTATGCAAAATGCTCCTCCATTAATGTTAGTTTATCCATATATCCGGATTTCCTAGTTCAGAAATTCATATAATATAACGTTACATTTAGTCGCGAAAAATAAATATATGATTGGAGATGGACCAGACTATGAAATGATATATGTTGTACCAAGTTCAAGTACCATTGACAAATTTGGCTAGGTATGTAAGATTTTTATTTTGTGAGAGATGGAATGAATTTTGCACCTCAGAATAACAAAGCAATAAAGATCTAAAAACCACAATAATGAAGAAAACCATGGGCAGAGAAATCCAATCCAACCCATGGTATTGCATTGTAGTTCTTAATAGTGAATGATAAATAGTAAACTTGGAATAGAAAACATACATATACAAAAGTGTAACAAAAAAAAAACGTATTAAAACTTTCTAACTTTGGAAATGACAAGATTTTGATTGATACAATTTGAATTATTTCCTGTTACCTAACTATTGGGCAACTCTTTGTGCCCAGGGTCCAGTCTCCATCCATGACTTTGCCACCTCTTGCTTGAAGTTTTTTTCCTTAAGAAATCATCATTAGGGTCTCTAGAATCACTCTCTAATAATACGAATGTTTGTTAAGATAAACTGTTTATATCTGAATCATTTCAGACCTTACGTAAGTGTGAGGGGTTTATATTGAAAGTTATTGTAATCGAAACTAGTAATTCTGTTGATGGATTCACCTTGAAAGTTATTGGAGTCGACTTTGTGTGTCGTTCATGGGTTCCCCCTTTTTTTCACCAATTTGAGTTGTTGTCTTTGTTTTTACTCAAAGTTAAGTAGTAAAGGAAAGTGAGTTAGCAGTTCCTTATCACAAGAAACATACCCACTCTATTAAAATGTAAAAGTGAGTTAAATGTTGTCTTTGTTATTTTGCTTGTTGTGTTTTGTTTTATATCTCTTTTCTATTAATTATTTAAATGTTTGTGTTAGAACCCCTCAAGGATGTTGCCTTGGCGACTGGATCAGTTTTGAATGAAAGCCAAAATTCATTTAGCCAGAAAAGCTGTGATACGAAAGAGGCTGAAGAACATTTACGTCAAGAGGCTGAAGGACATTTATGTCAAGCATCTCAAGGACGTTCATGTCAAGCACGAAAGATAAAAATAACAGGGAAGCTTTTTCTGGAAACATAATCTACATTCCTTGTCCTTTTTCTAACCAGACTAAATTGATTGTAACTATGTGAATTGTAGGAAACAATCAATGAAGAGATTGGAAAGGAAATATGAAGACAATTCCGGAAATCATGCGAAAAGGAAAGAGGATTGAGTCAATTATGGAAGGATGCTGGAAATCGCAAAGAAGGAATGAATCCACCCAGATCATATCTCAAACGGCTCGCACATCAGACTCTATAAAACTGAAGATCTAAACTTGAGGAAAGATAACGATTCCAAGTGAAGTAATCGGGTGTTACCAAAACAGAGGGTGCTCTGTTTTGAGTTCTTTTCTTCGTGTAGAAAAGTTGTATTCGGTGAGAAATTTTGTGTTTGAGTGTAATCGATTCCTTAACGAAACTAGGATTTGATTGATACTCTTGTAATCGATTCCCAGAAGGACTTAGGATCGATTAGTGTTTGCACCAAATTTGTGGTTGGTGTGTGTTTCCCAGATACTTTGTTCGTTGTTCGTTGTTCGTTGTTCGCTGTTCGCTGCCCTAAGGACGTTCACCTTAGGCAGTTGTCACATTCAAGCATATATTGGTCCAACGAAATAAAGGAAGTTATTCAGTTATCTCTTATTGTCCTTTATTTCAGCTTACCTTGGTTTATCTTAAGTTGAATCTTAATCTGAAAAGATTAAGAAACACTAACGTCCTTTACTAGTGAGTATTTGTGGAGAAATTTTCATAACCCTATTCACCCCCTCTAGGGTTCTTTCAAGTGGTATCAGAGCCTGGTCCACTGAAGATTCAGAGACTAACTGCTCTGTGGTAAAGATCATGGCTGGGATCGAAGATGGTGATATAGGGCAAGGACGTTGCTTAAACAGTCCTCCTTTATTCAGAGGATCAAACTTTGCACATTGGAAGAAGCGTATGAGGACATTCATCATGGATCAAGACTATGACCTTTGGGACAGAATTGAGAATGGAGACTTTGTCCCCATGATCACTGATAGAGAAATCATGAAACCCAAAGATAGATCCAAGTATTCTGCCAGAGAAGCAAAAAAGGCGAATAAAAATGTTAAAGCATTACATATCCTTTACTGTGGACTTGATTCTAATGAGTTTGAATTTATCTCTGGTTGTGATACAGCTAAACAGGTGTGGGATACCTTAGTGACCACATATGAAGGAACGAACCAAGTTCAAAGAATAAGGCGTGACAATTATGTCAAGCACTATGAATCCTTCAAAATGAAGAATGGAGAATCCGTCAAGGACATGTACAAACGATTCACTGTTATAGTCAATAATCTCAAGTCCTTGGGGAAAACCTACTCCAATGAAGAAAAAGTTCACAAGGTCCTCGGATGTCTTACAAGAAAGAAGTGGGAATCAAAGGTCACTACAATAGAGGAAGTTCACAATGTGGAAACTCTCTAATTAGATGACCTCATTGAAAAGCTTCTTGCTCACGAAATGCGTCTCCAGGAAGAGAAAAATGAAAAGGAAGACGTAGCCCATAAGGACATCTATGGTCCTAAAGACAATGATAAGAACCAGATCTTGGCGTTGATGGCCAAGGATCTCAAGAAATCATGCAAGAAAAGTCATACCTCTAGAGGACCTTCATCCAAACGAATCAACCAAAAAGGTAATGACTCATCAAATAATAGAACTAACACATTCTCTTGTTTTTTTTGTGGTGACCCAGATCACTTGATCCAGGACTGCCACTACCACAGAAAGAACAAAGAAAAGAGAAATCACATGGCCTTCATGGCCACTTGGAGTGATGATGAGGAGATTACTAGTCATTGCATCATGAGAAAAGACACCAACGACACAGAGGAAGTTGGTGCAGCAAGTGATGACTACCAAGACAGTGACGAGGATGAATCAAGGGATGTAACATTTGATGATCTCCTCACTTACCCTAAAAAGTACTTAGGAAAATGTTTGTTAAAGTTTGCTGGACGAGAGACCAAGCATTTAAACAAGATTAGGTCACTAAAAGAAACCAACAAAGGCCTCAAGGAGTTCAATGAGAAATTGGAGAAATTGTGTGAAGGGCTTACCTCCAGGGTCAACATTCTCAAAGCT
Organism: Portulaca oleracea; assembly: GCA_029582165.1. Lineage (NCBI taxonomy): Eukaryota > Viridiplantae > Streptophyta > Magnoliopsida > Caryophyllales > Portulacaceae > Portulaca > Portulaca oleracea. The sequence continues at coordinate 10,258,844 of CM055884.1, forward strand.
GAAATACTAGACCTCAAGGCCAACCTTGATGTTTGTCATAAGTCTCTGGCTGAAGCAACCAAGCAACAAGAAAGAAACTGTCATCAAGGACATTCTGTCTTACAAGATCAAGTTATCAGAACCAGGCAGCAAGGACGACACAAGGACCTTAATGAGCAGTACCAAGGCCACAGATTTCACTCTAGGCACCAAGAACGACACAACTATCTTGGGATAAGATATCAAGGTCATTTATCTCTTCCCAAGAGCAAATATGGTAAAACTCACTACTTCAACCATTATCGTTCTAAAATTGTACAAGTTTGGGTTTCAAAAGGAACAAGAACTCCGAACATGGTTGGTACTAGTAGTCAAGAACCTAAATTTAATGTCATTTATGGCTTGAGGAAGGGTGTCTAAAGTTTTTGCAGGTATATTCAGCATCCAGGAGAGTGGATACTTAAAGGGCTTGGAGCACTCAAGGATATTACTTACATCAGCAATAAAAACCCCGCAAGGACTTTGTCATACCTAGGATCAAGGACCTTGACAAATGGATCTCCTCAAATAGCAGTATTATTGATTATTTTTATGGCACATATTGAGGGGGAGAAGCCTCTCTTAGGACTAACAAGTTCATTGAGTATTGCAGATCATTGGATATGATTACAATATTAAGGAGGAGCTCTCTAGACTTTTTGATAAAAGTCAAAAAGGGGGAGAAGTGGTGTAAATGAGTTTTTCCTTTCATCAAAAAGGGGGAGATTGTTAGAACCCCTCAAGGATGTTGCCTTGGCGACTGGATCAGTTTTGAATGAAAGCCAAAATTCATTTAGCCAGAAAAGCTGTGATACGAAAGAGGCTGAAGGACATTTACGTCAAGAGGCTGAAGGACATTTACGTCAAGCATCTCAAGGACGTTCATGTCAAGCACGAAAGATAAAAATAACAGGGAAGCTTTTTCTGGAAACATAATCTACATTCCTTGCCTTTTTCTAACCAGACTAAATTGATTGTAACTATGTGAATTGTGGGAAACAATCAATAAAGAGATTGGAAAGGAAATATGAAGACAATTCCGGAAATCATGCAAAAAGGAAAGAGGATTGAGTCAATTATGGAAGGATGCTGGAAATCGCAAAGAAGGAATGAATCCACCCAGATCATATCTCAAACGGCTCGCACATCAGACTCTATAAAACTGAAGATCTAAACTTGAGGAAAGATAACGATTCCAAGTGAAGTAATCGGGTGTTACCAAAACAGAGGGTGCTCTGTTTTGAGTTCTTTTCTTCGTGTAGAAAAGTTGTATTCGGTGAGAAATTTTGTGTTTGAGTGTAATCGATTCCTTAACGGAACTAGGATTTGATTGATATTCTTGTAATCGATTCCTAGAAGGACTTAGGATCGATTAGTGTTTGCACCAAATTTGTGGTTGGTGTGTGTTTCCCAGATACTTTGTTCGTTGTTCGTTGTTCGTTGTTCGCTGCAACTCTAAGGACGTTCACCTTAGGCAATTGTCACATTCAAGCATATATTGTTCCAACGAAATAAAGGAAGTTATTCAGTTATCTCTTATTGTCCTTTATTTCAGCTTACCTTGGTTTATCTTAAGTTGAATCTTAATCTGAAAAGATTAAGAAACCCTAACGTCCTTTACTAGTGAGTATTTGTGGAGAAATTTTCATAACCCTATTCACCCCCCTCTGGGGTTCTTTCAGTTTGAGTTTCATTTGTTGAACATAATAAAATAAACTATTAGGGTTGCATCTTTTAATCAATATGTTAATGTCATTTAATTTCTCTCAATAGATGGGTGGAAAAAAAAAGTAAAAAACAGGGAATGAAGTCCTACCGAATTTGATCTTAACAAGAGAGTAAAGATCTTAAAATAAGTTGTATAATCATGAGGTTGATGGAAACAATTAGTACCATTTCCTTGGTGAGTTAAAGACTAATTAAAACAAGGCCAAGTTGTTGAACCAATATTTTTGATTTTGTAAGCAAGTAGTACTTTGGTAGTTAATGAGGTTAATGGCCAAATTTAGGCCGTACGCCAATTAATTCATTTTTATCTCATATTAGCAATAATGTCTATCCCAGTTATTAGGTCTAGTGATAGTTGTTTTTATCTTTCTAAAAGAAGATACAGGTTTTTTTACTCATAAGTATATGTGTGTGTGTGCGTGTGCTTGTTTGAAGTTACTTATCCTAGTATTGATCTTAGGATAGTATCCTAAACTCACCCCAATTTTTAACCTCGTGATATATATTGAATTTTCTAATTGGATATAATTTGTAAGTCTAAACGTACCGTGAATGTCGAGTAGATTTGTAGAAATTTTACTCCTATATATATAAATAATTGCTTTTTTCACTTTCATGATGTGCAACGTATGTGAGTGCTAGCTTGTAATACTCTAATCCTCATAAGAGAAGTATGATGTTCTTTCATAACATTATCACTTGAGTAATTTGTAGCCTATTCATTACTTAGTAAGAAGTTTGATAGTCTTGAGATCTTAATTTGTGTTATTATTCATAGTGAATATTAGTTGTCGCTTGTGTGTGAGTTTTTGTCGATTTGGATTTTTACGTTAAATATTTTATCTCCTTTTTATTGTTCTTGCATTCATTATTATCTCAACACTCTATATAACATTGTATATTTACTTCCATTGAATATACGATTCTATTTTACACCCCAACTATGAATGAAGGGAAACAAAGATATTTGACTTATAAAATCAATTCGTTAATCTAAATCTATACATCTTTAATTATTTTTTGTTTTATTCCGATCCTAATAATTAATTATATAGTCTTTCATACTCGACAATTCAATCCAGTCCAATCGAACTAACGATAGGAGGGGCAAATGATCAATAGTTCTAATAATAGAAGAAAATAAAGACAAGTGATAGGGTTTGGATTTGGGAAGGCTAGTTGGGAAAGATTGAAGAGGCAAGAGCCAGCAAAGAAGGGACAATGAAGAAGAAAAGCTGAAAGAATATTTTTAAAATTAAAATTAAAATATGAAAAAGGGAAAGAAAAATAGAGTGCATGGGAAAAAAAGGACAGAAAAAGAAGGGATGGGCAATGTGGAGAAGGCTGAAAGAGGGTTCAAAAGTTTGTGGAAATACGTAGAAGAAAAATTTGTGGTCTTCAAATAGCCATGCACACTCAAGGGACCACTTTCTCTTTACTTTTTCCATTTTTTTTCTTTTCTTCATCACCATTATTATTTGTTGGATTTTGTGACTCATTAGATCCTCCTGGGTCCAAAATCGGCAAGGAGAATATTATTTAGGCCCTATTTGGTAAATAACCTATTCATTGCACTTATCAGTTAGTTTCATTAGGGGGTGAAATAAATACATGGGGTGTTTGGTAAGCAGCCATTCTATTACTTATTGGTCCCAATATGCCATTTTTCAATAAGAGCTGTGTAAATGGCTGATTGTGGAAAAGACCATTTTGTCCAAAAGTTGTCTAAATTTACACCATATGCCATCCAAACAACTAACTTTATCATATTAGTGATAAAGGGTATAAATGAAATTTTAGCAAAAAAAAATTTAGAATCAGCTAACTTTATCAATCACAACTTTTCCAACAACAATCCAAATGTACCAATACAATCTGACCAACAACAATCACCAATGCAATCACCAACAAATTAACAACTATCAGCTGTTTACCAAACAGGGCCTTAATCTAGTATTCTCCTTTTGACCGTCATAGGAGAGTTATATAAGTTATTGTTTTCTAGCGTCATGAGTTATTGAGTTTTAACCTAACTCCAACTCTCTTAACTGTCCTACATATAAGATATAGTAATCAATTAGATCAATTAGATTAGAGAGAAAATATTAAGAGAGATAGAGTTTCACCAATATTTTCCCCATTGTTATTCCGAGAGAGATTGTGAGTTGAGAGATTGTATTGTAATCTCCATTGTTGATCGTATTACACCATGTGATAGTGATTGAGTTGTACTCCTCCCTTTTCTCATAGTGGATCATCTTCTGGCTGTCGTCGTTCGTGGATTTTTCTCCGAGTTTTTCGATTTCTCACGTATATCTGGTGTTCCTTTTATCGCTTAATTTTCGTTCCTAAATTTTATCGTAATCTTCGTTATCTCATTTTTTTCTTTCACTGTATCTATAACCTTACAATTATTTTCTCTGAAATCCCTCACAAGTGGTATCAGAGCAAGGTGGAGATCGATCGTTTCAATCATGAAGTGTGAGATTCCAAAATTTGATGGAACGAGCTAGGAGTTTCAATATGTGGAGACTGCAGATGAAGGCGATCCCGATTCAGCATGGGTTATACGATGTGATCGAGTATCCCGACACGAAGATTGACGCAACAATGAGCGATGAAAACTTCAAAAGGCTCTAGACTGAGATCAAGGGTAGCCTGGGTGCAAGAGAGTGGAAGAAGTTGGAGGACAAGACTCTGACAGGGATTCAACTGTATTTGGCAGAACACATTTAGAGAGAGGTGATACGTATCAAGGAACCTTGGAAGCTTTGGACCAAACTGGAAATGTTGTACATGTCGAAGAGTCTCGCCAACAAGTATTGAATGAAGGAGAAACTCTAGAGACTACGAATGCCTATAGGTACTTCTATGCAAGCACATCTTAGTGCATTTGGTTATATTATTATTGAGTTAGAATCAATGAATGTAAAACACACTGATGAGGATAAGGTTTTACATTTAATTTTATCCCTACCTGTGTCACACAAAAAATTTAAGGAGATTATGTTGTATGGAAACTGTGGTGTCCTTAACTTAGTGAAGTAAAAACTAGTTTACTGTTTAAGGAGAAATTTGATACTGAGGGTGATGACCAGGCTAGTGAGACCTTGTTTGCAAGGGGAAGGGGCAATGATCGCAACGGAAACATGTCTAGAGGGAAGTCTAAACAACGTTCAAAGTCTTGGAATCCTCACACGAATAAGAAGTATGATTACTGTTGCAAGAAGGGTCATATAGAGAGTGAGTGTTGGGCAAAAAAGAGGGACTAGAAGTAGGATAGTAAGGATAACCACAATAAACCTGGTACCTCAAACTGTGTTGAGTCTAAGTTAGATGTAAGGGGGTTTATTGTTATGGATGATGCTTTGACTACCACATCGAGTAGGATAGTTAAAGATGAGTGATTGCCTAATACTGGGTGTACCTACCACATGTGTCCTCATAAGGATTGGTTTGACCTATGAGAGTCTTGATACCAGTGTTGTGGTCATGGTAACGACACAACCTGCAGGGTTGCAGGGATTTGTAGCATCAGAATTAGGACCCATGATGGTGTTGTTAGAACCTTGAGAGATGTTCATCATATTCCTGGCATGACCCACTATTTGATTTCTTTGGGTACTCTTGAGGCTAACAGTTGCAGGTACAAAGGAGAAGATGGTGCCCTGAAAGTGTGCAGGGGTTCCATGGTTCTGATGAAGGGAATCAAGAAGGGCAATCTATACATCCTGCAGGGGTCTCTAGTGGCAGGAACTGCAGTAGCAGTTTTTAACCTTGATGAGGCCGATAGTCAAAACTGTGGCATATGAGACTGGGCCACTTGGGAGAAAAGATGATGTCAATACTAAGCAAGACATGACATCTTGGAGGCGCACAGATCGGCAAGCTAGAGTTTTGCGATCACTGTGTCTACGGGAAAAAGAAGAGGGTCAGTTTCTCCAGGGCTATGCATACAACAACAGGGATCCTTGATTACATTCACTCAAATTTGTGGGGTCCTGCTAGAGTGCCATCTTTAGGTGGCAAGGGCTATTTGTGGACATTCGTGGATGACTTCTCGAGGAAGACCTGGGTTTACTTCCTGCGGCACAAGAATGAGACATTCTCATACTTCAAGAAGTTCAAAGATTTGGTGGAGAACCATACATACAAGAAGATAAAAAAACTCATGACATATAATGGGTTGGAGTTCGTTGATTATGAGATTACTGAGTTCTGCGAGGAGCATGGAATTGCTAGACATCGAACCTTGGTGGGTAAACCTCAACAAAATGGTATAGCTGAGAGAATCAACATGTCACTCCCGGAGAAAGCTCGCTGCATTATTTCAAATGCAGGGCTTTGGAAGAGTAGCTCATTCTGGGCAGAGGCGATAACTACTGCTCGTTATCTGCTGAACATATCATCTCATGCCTCCATCGATTTCCAGATTTCAGAGGAAGTATGGACAAGTAATCCAGTTATTTATTCTAATTTGAGAATTTTTGGATGTCCTGTATATGCCCATGTGAATGAGGGGAAGCTGTCCCCCGGGGCTATTAAATGCATGTTTTTAGGTTATGAGCATGATTCTAAGGGATACAGAAAGTGGTGTCCTGACTTGAAGAAAGTCATACAGTCTAGAAATGTAACATTTAATGAAACTGTAATGTTATTTGGAGTGGAATCTAACGTTATTTATGATGATGTAGGCAATCGGGAGAAGGATGAGGGGAGAGTTGAGTTCAAGGTAGAGCATGTTGAGGCTCAAGGTGGAGCTACTGGAATATGCAATCAGGAGCAGGCTGCTGATAATGCTTCTGAAACAGCTTAGATTGATGAGCTTGAGATTTAGACTGATGTTCCTCGGGTGAACATAACAAGAGATCATCCCAGGAGTAAGATCAGGAGACCAGCTCGGTATATAGAAAAAGATCAGGAGACCAGCTCAGTATATATTAGAAGATAATGCTATGATCGCATTTGCATTGAGTGCTGTTGAGGAGACTCCTGAAGCTCCTGAACCTTCTACCTATCAAGAGACCATCTCCTGTCCAAGTGCCTCAAACTGGGTAGGAGCTATGTAAGAAGAGATTGAGAGTCTACAGAAGAACCAAACTTGGGAGCTATGTGAGTTGCCTAAAGGGTGACAAGCTCTCACTACAAAATGGGTTTACAAGAAGAAATAAGGAATCCCAGGTGTAGAGAGTGCAAGGTGGAAAACCAGATTGGTGGTTAGAGGTTGCTACCAAAGAGAGGGAATTGACTACAACAATGTTTTCTCGCCAGTTGTGAGGCAAACGTCAATTTGCACCTTGCTTGCCTTCATTGCTCTATTTGATTTGGAGTTAGAGAAACTTGATGTGAAGATTGCGTTCCTTAATGGCGAGTTGGAGGAAGAGATATATATGAGGCAACCAGAGGGCTTCATTGTATGGACTTAAATAGGCACCTAAGCAATAGTATAAAAGGTTTGCTACTTTTATGATAGGGCAAGGGTACACAAGGAGTCATTATGACAACTGTACTTCAGGCAATTTGACAATGGGTCTTTCATTTATTTCCTGTTGTATGTTGATGACATATTGATTGCCTCCAAGGACATGTCACTGATCAAGAAGCTGGAATCTCAACTCAACCAGGAGTTCGAGATGAAAGACCTCGGGACAACAAAGAAGATATTAGGTATGAAGATCTAGAGAGATAAAATGGCAGGGAAACTATTCCTGTCTTAGAAGAGGCATCTGGAAAAGGTATTGGACAAGTTCAACATGAGAAACTGTAAGGCAGTTTCAACTACTTTAGCTGCACACTTCAAGTTGTCTGGTGAGAATTGCCCTAAATCTGAATTGGAGGCAAGGAAGATGTCAAATGTTCCTTATGCTAGTGTAGTTGGTAGTTTGATATATGCTATGGTGTGCACTTGACTTGACCTGTCCCATGCAGGAAGTGTGGTGAGTAGATATTTGCAGAATCCAGGGAAAGACCGTTAGGAAAGAGTAAAGTGGATCCTTCGGTATGTGAAGGGCACTTTGAAGAAGGGCATCTTGTATGATAGAGGCAGTGTTGCAACGTCTGATGTTGCAGGTTATGTGGATGTTGATTATGGTGGAAATTTAGATAGGAGACGATCAATTTTAGGGTATGTGTTCACTATGTGTGGTGGAGCAGTGTCCAGGAAGGCCTCACTCCAGTCTATAGCTACCTTTTCTACTATTGAGGCTAAGTATATTACTGTTACAGAAGGGATGAAGGATACTATTTGGTTGAGGGATTTGGTCATGGAGCTTGGTGTATCATAGGGCGAGACCGTAGTTTATTCAGATAGTTAGAGTGTTATTCATCTGACCAAGAATGACGTTTACCATTCGAAGATCAAGCGTACAAACGTCAGGTATCACTTCATCAGAGATACATTTGCTGCAGGGGAGATTGTTGTGAAGAAGGTTCATACTTTTGAGAGCCCAGCAGATATGTTAACCAAGCCTAGCTTTCTCTACAGCTAAGTTCGAACATTGTTTGGACTTAGTTGGTGTTTTGAGCATGTAAGCCCCCTTCGGGGCTACGCCCTGTGGAGGGGCATGTTGATGGCGACAATCGAGGTGGTTATTTGGCCGATGAGTCAGATCATGGTCCAAGGTAGAGATCGTTGCGTTTTGTAGCCCATTGAATCCTCCTAGGGTCCAAAATCGGCAAGGAGAATATTATTATTTAACCTAGTTTTCTCCCTTTGGCCGTCACAGGAGAGTTATATAAGTTATTGTTTTCTAGCGTCGTGGGTTGTTGAGTTTTAACCTAACTCTAACTCTCCTAGCCGTCCTATATAAAGGATACACTTTTCTCCACTTTCATTATCAATTAGATCAATTAGATCAAAGAGAAAATGAAATAACCCTAGAGGGGGGTGAATAGGGTTATAAGAATTTCTGCAAAGTTAGATCACTTGGTAAAGGACGTTAGTCCCTTAATCTGCTTAGATTAAGGGTTCACACAATTCAATAGCTGATAAAAATACAAAGGACAATAAGATAGATATGAATAACCTCCTTTATTTTAGTTAATTGAATGACGTTGATTGTTGCCTAAGGTGAAGGACCTTAGGGTTACAGAGAACCAAGCGCCTTACAAAGGACGCTTCTTATTTCTGGAGAATTACACCCACCAATTCGCAGTTTGGCGTTTACATAAATTGAATCCTAATTCCGTCTAGGATTCAAACTCGAAAGCCTAACACAACTCTAGATCCGTTTAGAGTTTGATAGCACTCTCAAAACATGCGAACACTCTCAAACACAAGAACACACTCTTTGTTTGAACAGACGATTGCTTCCGTGGAATCGATGATCTTCTTCGTGCTTGGTCTTCCTTATTTATATGCGAATGCTGCTTGCTTCTGTCCGTTGAGGAATGGATCTTCCTTGCCTTGAATTGCTTCTACTTTCCTCTGGGCGAATATGTTCTTTTCCTTTTTGAGTTTTCCTTCCAATCTTTTTACTGATTTTATGCCTGCAATAAAATGGAATACACAATCAGTTAGTTTGATTAGAAATTTAGGCAGGAATTAGAAGATTCTTGCGTGAAAGGAAATCTTCCCTGATTTGGTGCTGCTGTTTGTCTTTCACTTCAAAACGTCTTGGATGGCTGGACATGAATGTCCTTCAGGTGCTTTGCTACTGATGTCCTTGGGGTGTGATACATGAATGTCCTTCGGCCTGTTGAAAAGAGGGGTTCTACAATCTCCCCCTTTTTGAGTGAAAGACAAAACCAAATGCAAGCATAGTATGCAGAGCCGATAATATGTATAGCAGATAAAGGCAGATAAAGGTCATTCGTACAGGGGATTAGCAAAAGATAGTTTAAGTTATTTTACAGACCCAGATAATAGTCTGCCATACTATGCAAGAATCATCTCCCCCTTTTTGACTTTCATGCAAAAAGGAAACAGGAGGAATGTTTGGCAGAGAAAAATAGCAAGTTTTAAAGAAAAAGTAAAGATATTAAGATTGAGGATCAGCAAGGGGGGTGTCATCAGCCGTCTTGGGAGAGCTTTGTGGAGGGGTTGCCACCGGTGTGCCTGGGGGAACAACTTCCTTCAAGAGAGAGGCTGCCTCAAGTAGCGCAGTCCTTGTCTCACGGAGGGCCTTGACCTCTTGTTGAATCGCACCGACCTCCTGGTGAAGGGCCTCGATAGCATCGTGGATGCGAGAGAGATGACATTGAAGAGCGTCAGAGGCATCCTTAGCAGCAGCAGCAGATGTGGAGGCTTCGACAGCTTTGATTTCATCAAAATGAAGCCAAGAGCCATTGGGTTGCTGCTGATACCCAAGGATAAGGAGGAGAGAGGTGCCGATCGTGGGCAAAGTGAAGGAGGACTTCTCAGCTCCGTCTAAGGGAACATGGCAGGAGCGGAAGATTTTGGTGAGTAGGTTCCCATAGGGTAGAGGGCTGGTTGGGGAGGCAGCTGCACGGAGAAAATGCTGAATGACCATGGCGCCGATGTCAGGATGACGACCATGGAGGACATTTAGGAGAAAAGTGGCACAGGCTTCGTTGATAGTTTCTTTGTTAGATCCACGGGGCAATATGGTGCGAACAAGAGTGTAATAAAGAAAACGAGCCTCAGACGTCAACCCGGTGTATTGGGTGGTTTTTGATTCAGTTGGGCGAGCAAAGAGGCGACGGAGTTCTTGTTTTGGGTCGGATGGAAGAGATAGAGGTGGTTTAGTTGGGTTGGGCTCGAGATGAAGCATGCGGTCGATTTGGGAGGTGCTTAGGAGAATTTCTACACCGGCAACCATGGTTTTCACAGATGGGTGTTTGGTATCAGGAATAAGATTTGCATAAAATTCAAGAACCAGAGAGGGATAGATGATAGGCTCACAGTCAAAAAAGGCAAAGCAGCCCAGTTCCTTGAGAGTGGAGAAGAAAGGAAAGGCATGAAGTAGGGAGTCGGTATCGACGTGCTCACAGCACAGGATTTGGCGATTTGCGAGGTTCTCCAGTCGTTGCTCATGTGTGACCACCTGAATGGCAGTTGGTTGGGATTGAATGGCCAAAGCAATGGAAGATGAAGAGTTAGACTGAGTAGAGGCAGGAGGTTGGGGAGACGACTTGCGAGAGCGAAGTCGTTTGGCAACTCCTGTTGGTGTGCTTTTGAGAGCAGGTCGTTTTTTCATGGTTGAGTGTTGTCGAGAGAAAAGTGGGGACAGAAGAAAGGAAAAGGCAGTGGATGATGGAGATGGTGGGGTAAGTGTGGTCGGTGTGAAGAAGAAAGAGGGTGAAAGAGGAGGTTAAATAGGAAAATGACAGAGGGGAGTAATTTTGGAAGGTGGGGGTAATTAAGGAAGGGGAGTGAACTTGGGTGAGGAGCATGGGAAAGTGGGAGTGATTGACGGTTGGGATGAGGGTTTAATGGTGATGTGACGCTGTTTTGGAAAGTGGGAGAGAGAAGGATTTGAAATGATTTTTTTTTGTTTTGAAAAGGATTTGAATTGGGGGAATCTTTTCGTGTAAAAAGGAAGGAAAGAAAGAGGATAAAAGGGTTTATTTTTAAAAAAAAGTTAAGCCGATCAGTTATGGATGAACTGACAGCATAACTGCATTGCCAAGGATTAATGTGGGAATGCTCAAGGAGGTTGCATGACAATGATGTCAAGGACCTTGATGAGCTTATAAGAGTAGAACATACCTGGCAGAGTACCTTTGCTCCCCCTAAAAGGGAGAACTCTAGCTCCCCCTCAACTGGTCATCAGGTTGTAACATGCCAAGCTCCCTTCTGTTCGTGATGAATTGCTCAGTGGGAAGGGCCTTGGTGAATATATCCGCCAGTTGGTGATGAGTGGGGACAAAGTGCAAAGTGATATGGCCTTTGTCTACATGATCTCTTATGAAGTGATGCCGGACATCAATATGCTTAGTGCGAGAGTGCTGAACTGGATTCTTGGTGATTTGAATCGCACTTTGATTGTCACATTTGATTGGAATTTCTGAGAATTCTATCCCAAGGTCCTTCATTTGTTGTTTGATCCACAAAAGTTGTGCGCAGCAAGCTCCGGCTGCAATGTATTCTGCTTCTGCTGTGGAGAGGGCAACTGCATTTTGCTTTTTTGACTGCCAGGATATCAGAGATACTCCAAGCATTTGACATCCTCCAGAAGTACTTTTGCGATCAGTTCTTGATCCGGCAAAGTCTGCATCTGTATACCCAGTGAGATGAAGGGGATTGTGGCTAGGGTACCACAGTCCAAGGTCCTTGGTACCTGCAAGGTATCTTAGAATTCTTTTGACCGCAGTCAAGTGAGATTCTTTGGGAGCACTTTGAAATCGGGCGCACAAGCATACGCTAAACATAATGTCAGGACGACTTGCGGTTAGATAAAGAAGAGATCCGATCATACCTCTGTAGTGTTTGTCAGAAATGGCCTTACCAGTTGGATCGTGATCAAGTTTTAGGGTAGAGGACATTGGGGTGTTGCTGTGCTTAGCTGATTCTAGACCATATTTTTTCAAGAGCTCTTTCACATACTTACTCTGATTTATGAAGATGCCATCTTCATTTTGCCTGATTTGTAAGCCAAGGAAGAAGCTGAGTTCTCCTACTAGGCTCATCTCAAATTCCTTACTCATAAGATCAGAGAAATCCTTCACTAGAGTTTCATTAGTAGCACCAAATATAATGTCATCCACATAAACTTGAATTATAGTAGAATCCTGACCAGAGGTTTTGATGAATAGCGTTTTGTCAATGAGACCTCGTTTGAATCCACTTTTCAGGAGGAAGGAGCTCAGTCTTTCATACCAAGCTCTAGGAGCTTGCTTGAGCCCATAAAGGGCCTTTTGCAGTTTGTAGATATAAGTGTCTGGATCATTTTGTTCAAATCCTTGAGGTTGTTCAACATAGACTTCTTCCTTCAGATGTCCATTTAGGAAGGCACTTTTGACGTCCATTTGGTATAGCTTCATATGAACTGATGATGCATAGGCTAGAAGTATTCGAATGGCCTCTAGTCGGGCAACTGGGGCACCTCATAATCAATGCCTTCTTCTTGATTGTATCCTTTGGCCACCAATCTCGCTTTGTTTCTTGTCACAGTGCCATGTTCATCTAGTTTATTGCGAAAGACCCATTTTACGCCTATGACTGGATGATGTGTTGGTCTTGGGACAAGCTTCCAGACTGAGTTTCTTTCAAACTGGTTGAGTTCTTCTTGCATGGCAAGAATCCAGTTGCTGTCCTTTAGGGCTTCTTCAGGTTTCTTTGGTTCAATCTGTGAAACAAATGCATGAAATGCACAAAAGTTTCTAAAAGAGGATCGAGTTCTAATACCTGTTTACAGACCTGAAAGGAGGTTATCAGCCGGATGAGCTGGTTTGAACCTGAAGGTCCTTGATGACTCCTCGGTGCTCTGTTGTGCAGTATCATTCATTTGAGGAGTTTCTGTTAGTGAAGGTCCTTGTCCTTCACTTGAAGAAGGTCCTTGTTATTCATCATGTGCAGGTCCTTGAGCTTCATGTTCCTCAGGTTCTGAAGTTGATTGCATGGTGTCATTTGGAGGAAGCTCTTCATTTTGTTGCAGAGGACCTTGCTGAAATATACGAGGGGTGTCCTCATCATCATCATCTTGAAGGATCTGGAATTTGATGGAGGACCTTTCTGATGGAATGGTGGAAGTTTAATCGAAGACAACATGAATTGATTCTTCCACCCTTTTGGATGCTTTAATGTAGATTCTGTAGGCCTTGCTAGATAAGGAATATCCTACCAGTATTTCTTCTTCACTTCTTGGCTCAAATTTGCTTAAGGCCTTCTTGCCATTGTTATGAATGAAGCATTTGCATCCAATGGCCTTGAGGTGAGCTACATTTGGTATTTTACCCTTGAACAACTCATAGGGTGTATTTTTCATGAATGATCTTATGGTACATCTGTTGAGAATGTAATTTGAGGCATTTATAATTTCAGCCCAAAGAAAAAGGGGTAGATTGTTCTCACAGATGATTGTTCTGACCATGTTTTCCAGAGTGCGGTTTTTCCGTTCAACCACACCATTCTGTTGTGGTGTCCTTGGGGCAGAGAAATTATGTGTGACCCCTTCTTGATCACAAAATCTTCCAAATTGATCTTGATTATCAAACTCTTTTCCATGTTCTGTTCTTATAGACACTAGATTTAGTCCTGTAAGGACCTTGAGTTGCCTGTATAATTTCTCAAATTCTGGGTAAGCCTCTGTCTTATCCTTCAAAAACAAAACCCAGGTAAATCTAGAATAATCATCAACAATGACTAGTATGTATGAACGTCCTCCTAGACTTTTGTATGGAATTGGTCCACAGAGGTCCATATGCAATAGTTCTAGGCATCTAGAGGTGGTTACTTGAGATATTGGTTTAAAGGAGGTTCTGGTCTGTTTGCCTCTAGTACATGCATCACATACTTTGTCACGAATGAAATTTGGAGATGGTAGTCCTCTAACCAAGCCTAGGTATTTTAGCTTTTGAAGGGTTTTCATGTTCACATGTCCCAATCGACGATGCCATAACCAGGTTTCATCTGATGCAACTCTAAGACAGGTGAGGTCCTTTGTCATATGATCATTGAGGTCAATAACATACACATTGTTCATTCGATGACCTCTAAGGACTATTTCATGAGATTCTTTTTCTACGACGCATGAGTTCTTATTGAACCAGACTTTGTAACCTCTATCACAAAACTGAGAAATACTTAAAAGATTATACTCTAAACCTTCTACATAATATACATCATTTATACAGTTGATTGAGTCCTTACCGACCTTGCCGACTCCAAGGATCTTCCCATGGCTTTTGTCTCCAAACGTTACCTTCCCACTTCTGATGTCCGTGAGTTCTCTGAATTTGGTTGGATCTCCAATCATGTGTCTCGAGCATCCGCTGTCCAAATACCAGAGGTCATTGTGAGCCCTGAGACATACCTGCACTGAAGGACATTATACCTTTCTTTGGACCAGGAGGTTTATGAAAGGTTTCTTTGGTTGGGGGAACAGATTTGTTGTTTGGCCTCTTTGGAACCCACTTTGTTTTGTTTTTTGGTTTTGGTATATTTGTGGGTTTATGAGGGGGGAAGATTTCTGGTTTGGTTTTGGGTGAACCAGGTTTATCTGTAGAGGCTTTCTTCTCAGGATTAATGGTAGAATGAACCTGGTTTATTTCTTGATTGAGAGTAGAATTCAGCTCTTTTCGGTTCTGTATCATTTCATTTCTCATGCTAACATTATCAGAGGTAAGATTTTTGATTATCTCTAATTGAGTTTCTATGGTTTTGGAGTTTGTTTCAGCAATTCTAGTGAGATATTGTACTTTGTCGGTGAGAGTTGCAATGTAATCAAGCAGATTGAGCAATCTTGGTTTAAAATTATGTGGAGGACATTTCAAAAGGAGATTTGTAAATACCTCATCATCGTCATCCACTTGCGCTTGCGCTTCATCAGAAGGTCCTTTGCCATGAGACAGAGGTTTGCTATTTCCTCGGACTCACTCTCACTTTCACTGCCTTCACTCTCACTCCATGTAGCAACCATAGCTTTGCTGTTCAATCTTTTTCCTCTGAAGTCACTTTGTTCCTTAACTTTCTTTACGTGAGGACATTCCCTGACCAAGTGATCTGTTGCACCACAAGCAATGCATTTATATTCATTATCATCCTTGGTTTGAATTTTACCTCTGGGTGAAGGTCGTTTAGAGGATGATTCTCTTAGATAGCCACGGAATCTGTGATTCTTTCTGTATAGTCGTCTGAAACCTTTAGCTAACATGGCCATGGTTTCTTCATCATCATCCTCTGATTCTTCTTCTGGTTCGTTGGTGCTTTTAAGGGCAATGTCCTTGATCTGACTGCCCTCCAACAGTCATATCTCATGTGCAAGGAGTTTGCCAATCAGCTCTTCAATTTTCAAGGTCTCTAGATCTTGAGCTTCTTCTATTGCCGTTACTTTTGGTCTCCACCTGTGCCTAGGAAGACACTGAAGGACCTTGTTCACTTGTTCTTCATTGGAATAGGATTTTCCGAGAGACTTGAGATGGTTGATAATTGCACTGAATCTTTTGAACATTGACTCAATGGACTCATTTTCTTCCATCTTGAAGCCTTCATACTTTTGAACTAGTATGTTGACCTTGGTCTTCTTTACTTGGTTTGTTCCTTCATAGGTTGTGACCAAGTAGTTCCATATCTGCTGAGCTGTATCAAAATTAGACACTCTTTCGAATTCATTAGAGTTAAGACTGCAAATTAAAAGATAATGTGCATGAGTATTTTTCTTTGCTCGTTCTTTTTCTTCAGGTGTATACTCTGATCTTGGTTTGTCACTTGTTGTTCCATCTGCAGCAGTCTTCTGGGAGTAGGATAATTTCCTTTGTTGACTACGTCCCAAATGTCCTCATCTTGATTTCTCAAGAAGATCTCCATTTGTCGCTTCCAAATTCTGTAGTTATCACCTGTCAACAAGGGTGATCTGTTCCATGAACGTCCTTGACTTAAGTCTCCCATGTTGTGATCTCCCATGATCTTTGCCACAGAGCGATTAGTCTCTGAATTTTCAGTGGACCAAGCTCTGATACCAATTGAAATAACCCTAGAGGGGGGTGAATAGGGTTATAAGAATTTCTGCAAAGTTAGATCACTTGGTAAAGGACGTTAGTCCCTTAATCTGCTTAGATTAAGGGTTCACACAATTCAATAGCTGATAAAAATACAAAGGACAATAAGATAGATATGAATAACCTCCTTTATTTTAGTTAATTGAATGACGTTGATTGTTGCCTAAGGTGAAGGACCTTAGGGTTACAGAGAACCAAGCGCCTTACAAAGGACGCTTCTTATTTCTGGAGAATTACACCCACCAATTCACAGTTTGGCGTTTACATAAATTGAATCCTAATTCCGTCTAGGATTCAAACTCGAAAGCCTAACACAACTCTAGATCCGTTTAGAGTTTGATAGCACTCTCAAAACATGCGAACACTCTCAAACACAAGAACACATTCTTTGTTTGAACAGACGATTGCTTCCGTGGAATCGATGATCTTCTTCGTGCTTGGTCTTCCTTATTTATATGCAAATGCTGCTTGCTTCTGTCCGTTGAGGAATGGATCTTCCTTGCCTTGATTTGCTTCTACTTTCCTCTGGGCGAATATGTTCTTTTCCTTTTTGAGTTTTCCTTCCAATCTTTTTACTGATTTTATGCCTGCAATAAAATGGAATACACAATCAGTTAGTTTGGTTAGAAATTTAGGCAGGAATTAGAAGATTCTTGCGTGAAAGGAAATCTTCCCTGATTTGGTGCTGCCGTTTGTCTTTCACTTCAAAACGTCTTGGATGGCTGGACATGAATGTCCTTCAGGTGCTTTGCTACTGATGTCCTTGGGGTGTGATACATGAATGTCCTTCGGCCTGTTGAAAAGAGGGGTTCTACAGAAAATATTGAGAGAGAGTAGAGTTTCACCAATATTTTCCCCATTGTTATCCCGAGAGAGATTGTGAGTTGAGAGATTGAGAGATTGTATTGTAATCTACATTGTTGATCGTAGCATACCATGTGATAGCGATCAAGTTGTACTCCTCCCTTTTCTCATAGTGGATTATTTTCTGCTTGTTGCCATCCGTGGGTTTTTCTCCGAGTTCTTCGGTTTCTCATGTATATATGATGTTCCTTTTATTGCTTAATTTTCGTTCCTAAATTTTATCGTAATTTCTATCATCTTGTTTGCTTCCGCTGTATTTATAACCTTATAGTTATTTTCTCTGAAATCCCTCACATTATTATTATTATTGGCACAATCTAGACTCCATTTTTGGGAATGGTGTAATTTGGTCTTTGTACTTTTCTAACATTGGTCATATGTCCTGTAGTTCAGGTGGCATTGAAATGAGGGGTTCGAATCTTGGTGATCACAGTTTCGTTGATAGGAATTGTTGATGTTTTTGGGAGACTTTCTTATGGGTTTCATGATACTGTGGTGTTGTACCCGCTTCTCACTCCCGTTAAGTCTATCAGTATAATTACATAATGTAGAGGGGACCTGGTGGGCGAACCAATTTACGTTGTAAAAAAAATGCAATTGAGGTCACAAAACTATTCATCCGACTTTTAACTGTTGCCTTAAACTTTTAGTTGATTTGGTTCTTACACATTGTGTTTTCAAAGTCTTTTTGAATAAAAAGTCATAGGTTTTGAATCTCAACATATGGAAAATGAATACTCCATAAAATATAGTATGCTTTTGCAATATAAATTTCTTTGTGTATGGGATATGAATTTGAGACCTTGAATTTATACGAAGAACAATCAATCAAGATATTGAACCATTATAACCAATTAAGGTCTAATTCTTAGCTAGTTAATGCATGCATAGAAATTTACAAATAACTTTTTCTCATATCTCGTTCTCTATAAAAGAAAGCACATATATATATGCGCAAATGTGCCTGCACATATACATACACGCAAATGTACCTGCACATTAATGTGTAGAAACGCACAAAAAATGTAGGAAAAGTTGAATGTAACAAATATTTTACAATGTAAATTTCATATTGATCTTTAATTAATTATATAATTGAGCTAAATTAACATAAATAACTAATTTATTTAATTAAGGGATGACAAAGCAACATGAAATTAGTATTAATCTTGACTTTGACACACAATGCGCGCGCATATATATATATATATATATATATATATATATATATATATATATATATATACACATCCCCGAAATTAAAGTTCACAAATAATAAATATAGTTGATCGCGAAGTGTACATTCCCATCCTTTATCCGGCCACCCCATCATTTCTCTTTTTCAATTCCTTCCAAGATTAGGGAAGTTTCCTTGCCCCAATTAGATCCAACAGAAAACACCTAGATATTTGTTTTTACTATTTTAGAAACAAAAGAAATATTAAACTGAGGTTGTCTAATTTTTTATTATATTTATAATTTCTTTATAAAGAAACATAGACCCTTCTATAAGGTTATGCCTAGACAATAAGTTATTAGATATTACAGTAAAAAAATTTTGAAGACGAAGAAGTTTGTAAAATCATCCCGCCTCTCATTGCACGCACTAAAAATCAAAATTATGAAGGCTAGCAGCCAGTGCCAAGACTTGCGAAATTGGGCCATGCCTGCCCTATAAGGTAATGAAAAAACAACACATGACGCAAACCAAAAACACAACTAAAGGTAAAGTTGGATGCAATGTACTTATACAATCAATTCTTTCATTTCCTTTACCAAAAAAAACATGTTGAACATGAATATATATATATATATATATATATATATATATATATATGTTAGGATCGAGGTAAAGAAGAGCCTAATATTTGCAGCGGAAGGGGAAATTATTAGGATGTATAAATATAACAAGATCAGTAATTAAAATAGAGAGTATACTGACACAAGATATATGTGGAAACCCAAAGCGGAAAAAAACCGCGGACGGCAACAGAGCAATAATCCACTAGTATAAGGGGAGATATTACAAGAGTGATCCCAAACGGCTATATAACACAACGAGATCGACGGCAAGATCTCAAACGGTTAATAACACAATGGGAATAAACTGAAGGCAAAATAATAACTCTCTAAAATATACTCTCACAACCTAGAGATGATTAGAGTTGAAGAATGCTCTCAATTTTGTGTGTGTGTATAAGTTAACAATAACTTATATTTATAGTAGAATGAAGGAAAAGAAACTAGGTTAAATATTACATAAACCTAAATAACAAAGAAAGGAAACCCGCCGCAGCCGACACACTAACTTCAGACGCTAGCATCGTCAAATGGAACGTTGTCCGCGTCAAGCACGTTTTGCCTTCTGGAATTCCCGCTGGCAGCGCCCGGGCAAGGCTGCCAGCGTCTTTATTATTTCCTTCAAAATAAATTTTGGGCCATAAACCCAACAATCTGCACCTTGGGCCAAAATCTCAGGTACCGTCATAGAGCCCTGAAGAGTGATCAGATGTGATGAGCATCAACTGAGTTCAAATCACCCTTGAACTCAGTAAGAGATGAGATTGTAAAAACAGCTGAAGAACCTGTAGTAGTAGAACCCTGTAGAACATAAAGACCGCCTTGCATGGAACCTTTGAATAAAGTTTGACCATTGGATATGGTCAAAACTCCACCTTCAGCTGAATACCTGCAACCCTCAAATTCGAGAGTGCTTAGAGAGATGAGATTACACTTCAAATCAAGAATATGGCGAATGCCTGTAAGAGTCCTGATAACTCTGTCATGAGTCTTGATATTAATAGTACCAATCTCAAGAACATTGCCTTGAGCATTGTTGGCCATATGAACAACACCCAAACCAATAGAATCATATGTAGAAAACCAGTCCTTGTGTGGATACATATGATAAGTACAACCGCTATCAAGAACCTAATTAAACTTATTACCCTCATCAGGAGGAGTAACAAGAAAACCTTCAGCATCATCTTCATCTACAACAATATCAGCTTCAACATTATTTTGAGTTTCTTTAAGAATTCGCTCCTTCTCCAACTTTCTTTTTAATTATAACACTCAGATACATCATGACCAGACTTACGACAGTAGCAACAGGTAGTGTTGGAACGCCCTTTAGACTTCGATTTGGCTTTATCATTGCAACCCCCATTATCAGTAGTTTCACCTCTAACAATGAAGCCTTCAGCTTTATCAGAACACACTTCAAGATCAAATTTTTCCTTAGACATCAAATTTGATTTGACACCCTCGAAAGATAAGGTTTCATTGTTAGAATATAACATGATTTCTTTAAAGTGCTTGTATGAATGGGGCAAAGAAATAACCAATAGAATAGCCTTATCCTCATCTTCAATAGTAACCTCCAAAATTTTCAAATCATTAATAATGGAGTTAAATTCATCAAGAAGTTTTTGAATGGAAGTACCTTCAGCCATGGAGAACGTATATAAACGGTCTTTGAGACGGATTTTGTTGGCGAGACTTTTAGTCATGTAGAGAGACTCCAAAGTCAACCAGAGTTCTTCAGTAGTAGTTTTGTTCAACACCTCGCGGAGAACCTGAGGTGCTAGACATAACTGGATTGCCGTAAGAGCCCTGTCATCGAGATCCTCCCAAGCTTCGTCACTCATAGTCGTAGGCTTTTTGGACTTCCCATCCAAAGCTTTTTTCAATCCATTCTGAGTAAGAATGACTTTCATATGAACTCTCCAAATACTGAAACTAATCTCACCGTGGAACTTCTCAATATCAAACTTAATAGCACACATCCTGAACTAGGCAGAAAACGCTCAAAGTGGAATATAAAAAGAGATCTCATAAGGGTGCCTAAGAGGCACATAATTTGGCCCCACCAAACTAGGTTGAATAACCTAATATTTATAGAAACCCAAGTAGAGTAGAATAGTCTTCTAGTCGAAATCAACTGCTTGGAGCCCAAACAATATTAATAAGGAAAATAATTATTTATTTTCAAACTTGAGTATTAATGGAATTGGGACAATGCCCAACAATATATATATATATATATATATATATATATATATATATATATATATATATATATATATATATATATATATATATATATATATTGATTTATTTATATAACACCAGAAACATATATAAAATATAATTTCGGCTAAAAATTGGTAAGAAGTTAACAAAAGTTTATTTAAAACACACTAACAGTATATTTAGATCTATTCACGTCTTAACAACGGGTTTTTTGGCTTTTGGACCCTCAACTTTGGGGGTATTTATTATTTGGTACCACACTTTTCAAAGTTTATTTTTTGGACCTTGTACTTTGGCCAAAAAATCTAGCCCAATCTTAAGTTTTACTCCGGCAAAGGGCCAAAATACACAAAAAAAATCCCGATTTGCCCTTATCAATTTTTAAAAGTTTTTGACTTTTGTTAATTTTTAATTTTTAAAATTTTTAATTTTAATTTTTGATTTTTAATTTTTAATTTATAATTTATAATTTTATAATCTTTAATTTTTTGATTATCATTTTCATTTTCATTTTAACTTTTAATTTTTAATTTCCAAATTTTTAATTTTTAATTTTTAAAATTTTAAAATTATAAAAGTTTTTAATTTTTTAATTTTTTAATTTTTATTTTTAAATTTTTTAATTTTAAATGTTGATTTTTTAAAATTTTTGAAAATATAATTTTTAAATTTTAGTTACTAATTTTTTATAATTTCACATTTTTTAATTTTTTATTTTTAATTATAAAATTATAAAATTTTAACATTTTAAATTTTAAGTTTATATTTAATTTTTTTATTTTTAAACTTTTTTAACTATTTAAATGCTTTATTATTTTAATTTATAATTTATAATTTTTAAAATTTTTAAGTTCTTAATAATTTTAAAATTAAAAAATTTAAAATGTGAGAATTTTGGATATAATAAATAAGTGAAGGGAAATAAAGAATTAATAAATCAAGGGCAAACTTGGAAGTAATTCATCATTAATTAAAGGGCAAAATTGGAAGGAAAAAATAGTCAAACTTACTTAAGGTCTTTTTTTGACCGAACTGTTATAATAATGTCCACAATGTCAACGGAGACAAAGTACAGGGTCCAAATAATAAACTTTGAAAAGTGTGATATCAAATAATAAATACCCCCAAAATTGGGGGTCCTCTTAACAACTATGCTTTAACCAGAAATTAGTATGGTTATACTTAGCCACTAATATGAGGGGCATTAACATTAAGTTGTAAACAATATGAGTAAATTTGTTATTACACTTAACCTCAAATAGTGTATATATATAAAAAAAAATCTACTAATTAACTGTTTATTTTAATATAAATGATGTGAAAAGAGATTATTATTATTATTATTATTATTATTATTATTATTATTTATTATTGCAACATTTGAGCGCATGATTATTAATCTTAATTCTTGCCTCCGTTTCATATATATTATTTGTCATTTAGTTGTCAATCAACGTTTCCAATGTTACTTTTTGATCAATGATCGATTTCTAATACAATATTTTATTAACAATAGCAATATCATATTAATTGTAGGATTATATTTCACGTTACGGATTTAATGGTAGTAATTTTATATAACAAATCATTATATATATTGAAAAATTTACGCTCTATATTTTTAAAGTTTGACAACGCAATTTCCAAAAAGAACAAATAATTAATATGTGACGGTGCATGCCACCGTGGGAGTAACATATATCAAACAATCTAGTCCCGTAGCTGTAGGCCTTACTCCACAAGTAGGCTTAGTGAGCTTATCTGCTTACCTTTCATAGTTTCATTACAAAATACAAACAAATATAGTAAAAGTCGTATCAATCTTGGTCTATGATTGGAGTGAATGAACTACAAAAAGATAAAATATCGAACAAACATGTATACTTGGAAATGGAGTGGGAAGAGTACTTTACGCATAAATAGACCAACATGATGAAAAGAAAACAATGTGAGAAAGTACAATTTAGAAACCAACCCAACTCAGAATCACAGATGAGGATTAATATCAGAAACTAAGCTCGGTGTCTTCTGCATGAGCAGTGAATTTGCATGGCTATAACTCGAACAAGTCACAGAATTTGGTCTGATTCTGAGTGTTTGTGGCTCACAAATGAATGCTTCATGCTGTCATAGGACAATAGAGATAGAAAAGCACTTAGCATCAGCAGTAGCAGACACATAAACTACTACAACATCTACTACTTTTCTTCATCAATTTGTCATCTGCAGACAGTAGGTCTTTGTCTATGCATACAATTCTCATGTGATTTGATGTCTAAACAGAAAGAAGTTTGATGTGCTCAGGGATTTTGTTGGGTTTCTGTGAGTTTGAAGTTTCATGAACCTCTGGCTCAGCACATAGTTTTGGGGTACATATGTTGGGATTGGTTTCATTTTATGTCTGCATCATCAAATATCTAATGGTGGGTCGTTTTAACTTGTACTTTTTTTTTCCCGACTAAGAACGCACGACAATGTGGAAGGCAAAACCTGAACCTCAGATAGATGAAGTTAGAACTCAAGTTTTTATATCGGAATCAACCTCTTTACGTACTACCATGCATGAGAAGAAGGTTGCCTATATTCTGAAACCCCTCAAATTTCGAGTCAGTAGGATTATGTTGGAGTTTGTTGTTGTTTTTGACAAGTTTATCCTATTAAATTTCAATTCAATCTGAGTCTACCTACTAATTATAAAAATCCTTTGTAGATGATGTCCTTTTA
Organism: Portulaca oleracea; assembly: GCA_029582165.1. Taxonomy (NCBI): domain Eukaryota; kingdom Viridiplantae; phylum Streptophyta; class Magnoliopsida; order Caryophyllales; family Portulacaceae; genus Portulaca; species Portulaca oleracea. The sequence continues at coordinate 10,282,832 of CM055884.1, forward strand.
TAGCCTTCTTGATAAAATAGTAGTCCTCATTATAGAGCTGTCAAAAATTTGTTCGATCTGAAAATCCAGTTCAGTTTGACCCAGAAAAACTAGGTATGATCGTTGATTTTTCATTCGAACTTTGACCTTGATAAATTTTTTAGGTTTGGAAAACCATTACTTTCTTAATTATGTTGTTCAAACCTACGCCCGGAAAAATTTAGATCGACCCGATCACCCGATTTTGTACGACCGGGAAAATCCAGGTATGGTCACCAACATCTCATCCGATTTTAAATAGTTGTCCATCGGTCATTGTTCGATTTAAAAGCAGGTCGGGTTCGGGAAAAAAAAAAGGTTCGGGTTGTCCAAATTTTGGGAGAAAATCCGGGTACAGTCATTTTAGATAATTGGATAATGCTCGGACCCAGTTTGTTAGTGAACTTGGGTTGGTTTTTAATTACCTTTAAGTACAATTCAAATATTGGTCAATTTGGACATTAGACAATCAAAACATAGTTCTGTCATTCCAACACCAAAAGTATGACCATATGCCTCTATATACAATTTCGACATCGGACATCCAGGACCGGACATTGGACAATTGATTCGGGTATGGACGTATGGTCTCAATGTTCGAATTGCTTATCGAATAGGGTCCGGGTAATTGCTTTTTGACGGAATGTCCAACTTGATCAAACCCATAATCATCCGAACTCGGATTTTTGTCAGCCATATCTAAACCCAATTTTAGGTTCGTCTGAAGTTATCTAACCCAAAATTAAACTTCAAAATTATGAATATCGAACCTCAGCTTTTCATTTGTCCAAAATCTAAATGAGCCGAACCCAGATTATTGACAGTATTAGTCCTCAATAATCCTCACAAAAGGCTTTAGCATAGGGCCTAGCCCACAGGCCCAGATAAATGTAAGATGGGCCAGTCCATCAACCCTGCAAATGCAAACACGACTCTTCACAGCTATCAAATTAAGATTATGTTCTTTTGTGCTATTGGTAAGATGAAGAAATGGTGCGGTGTGATGCAATTGTGGAAAGTGCGGTAAAATGTAGAATGATATGATATAATTTGTGAAAAATATGGTTGATGTGGTAGGTGAGAAGAGAGAATGAGAAAAATAGATGAGAAAAATGAGGAGAGAGCCGAGAAAAGTGATGATATATATTTGTAATGATTGTGGTAAAATGTGGTGAGTGTGAAAGAATATTTGTAATGATTGTGGCAAAAAATAGTTTCATCCATTTGACGCACAAATTTTCTTCTACAGGTCTAACTCGATGGTGAGCACGAAAAATAATAAAGATAAAAATTCCACTTAGTGACAAAAAAGAATTATAAATTGGGATTATTTTTTCACAACATTCAAAATATAAGTTATTTAATACCAATTTTCCTATTTAAAAATGCTCTAGCCGTTGGAAGACAGTGCAACACCATTATTAAAAATTGTGCATATGCACAACTTTTTCCTACTTGACAACTTGAATCTAAGACACAGCCTGGCTCTGATCAAACTGTTAAAATTAATATTTCCTACTTGACATTCAAGGAATCTTGACCCCTTTAATGTCTTCCTTTTGCAAACTGCCTTGATCAAGTTAGCCATGAACAGACAACAACAACAGCAACAACAACAAAGAAACAACTCCAGGAGTTGTTGTTGCTCCTGCTGTTGCCCATCGCTAAGCATCAGCATAACCCTAATCCTAGTCCTAGCCAACATGTGGACCAAACCCAACTGCTCCATCCTACAATTTGACGTTTCTACCCTCGACAAATCCACTAATTCCACCCCACAAACAACCACCATCAGTTATGATCTCCTGTTCGAGGTCAAGAACAAGCTCGAGAGGGGGGTTCACTACGATGCCCTCGATCTTGCATTTTATTACAACTATAACCCTGTCGCGAACTCCACTCATCCTGGGTTTTACCAGAAGCGGGGCCACGCTGCACACGTCACTGGCCACGTCGACGCCCCAGGGGTAAAATGGGAAAATGGGGCTGTGTTTGGAATGAGGGTAGCAACCAAGGTTAGGTACCAGCTGCTGATATATAGGACCAAACGGCACCGTTTCAGGGTGGGGGCTGATTTGAAGGTCAACGAAAAGGGGAATTTGGTCAAGGGGGAGAATCAGGAGGGCATAAGTTTGACTTCTTGTGCTGCGAAAAGTAGGGGCTTGTTTGGTTTGCTGGGGAGTAAATCTGGTGGATTATTAGCTTTGTTTGTTGTTTGGTACGTATTTTTCTTTGTTTGAAGGAAAACACGCTAAGGTTTTAGCTAGGGTTAACCTTCTTTGGGTTGGTTTTGTTAGTCATTGTATTGTGTGTAAGATTGTAAGATGTTCACATAATTACATTTCGAATTGCGGGTTTATCCTCCTGATATTCAAGCTTTTGCATGCCGTTTGGTGGCCAATATTGTCTTTTGTATTTTGCTGATGTACAAATAACCACTTGCGTTAAATTTTTTAAATAACTCATCAATGTTAATTATAAAATTCTTCATAAATATATCAATAATACTACAAAATTCATCAATTTTTTTTAAAGTCATCAAACATTTATAGAAATTCATCATATAAAAAATTGATGTTTTTCAATATATATGATGTATCTTATACCTAAGTAGGTACACCGACGATATAATTTGCGCTTTTTACGGTGAAATATAAATAGTGATATAAGTGCCACCACTAGTAGGACTCCTGAAAAATGGCAGGGATAATGGCTATTGTTGATTCAAGCCCCTAAGGATCCTACCAGTAAGACTGTTTTCAAGAAGATCCAATGCAACTAGATACCTAAAACATCCTAGAGTAGGAGGTATATGCCCTTGAAGATGATTTTGAGGCAAATAAAGGTAAGTGAATAGGGTTAAGTTTCCAGTATCGGGTAGAATATTGCCCAACAACATAGATTCTGCAACTTCCCTATGTTTAAAGGGGTAGCACTGGAGGGTTGTGAGAACAACTGCAACGACGAGTTTGACAGTGCTATGTTAGACTTCAATGCACATTGGAATTTAATTTCTAGTATTCATTGAGTATAATTCATGCTCACAATTGTGGGTATTTTGATGTGCACTATGCTCCTCCAAATATATTAGACTTCAATGCACATTGGAATTTCCTCTATTTTCCTATTCAACTCTAATGTTAACACCAGACGCACTGAGAAATGGCAAACAATACTTGGAAAATTTCCTCAAAGTTGCATTGTATGCCACTGAGTTTATTGTATTGACATTTCATTTTCATTTTTATAAATGTTTTATGTTTTCATGTGACTTGTAGTTACCTACGGAAAATCGAGGTCTTAGGGCACTCACCTAAAGTCTTTGTCATAATAAATTTGGTCGAGCGAGTCTTTGATTAGAAAGTGTAAATTTGTTACTTTGATTGGAAAGTCTTTGATTAGAAAGTGAATAAATAATGATCATCGATATTCTTGCAATTCATAGGAATTGGCTATGCGTGTTTTACGCAACGCAATGTATATATAATAGCCTTTTTCATTTAGAAAAAGGACCATGATAACCATCTTGACTCAAGATGGTTCTTAACCATTTTGAGTTATCCATATTTCACATTTTTGTAACTTTTGTTAGTATTTTTTTAATAATTATATATATTTATCAATTATAATAATATAATACTTATTAGGTAGATGGAAAAATATAACAATAGCCTAATTTTATCAATCACAGTAGAAAATCCACATTCTATACATAGTTTTATATTTATGAAATAAATATAATTAAATAATTATTTTTAAATTATTTATAAGTTGTAATAACCCTAAATGTGATGAAACATACCTTTAGAATGGCTTAAATACACTTACATTTCACTCTATTAGTGATTTGGAAAAATTGCAAGATGGTTAAGAGTCATCTTGTGTCAAGATGTTTATCATTTTCATTAGAAAAATTCTAAGGTAGTTAATTTTTTTTCGACTACGATAGTCAATCAATATCAACCGTTGATTTATTAGGGATTAATCTGAACAATTGAAATGTATTAAAAAAAATTTATCGCCAAGATCTTCTTAAAATCTTTGAAATATTTTTTCCTTTTTTTCATTAAAGAAAGTATATATTCCATCAAAAAATATTTGTTTGAATTGAAGGAGCTTTTAATACTTGATCGCATCAGCAAAAGCTGATTGCTCCCCAATTCATCACCTTCATCAAAGATCATTTTTTATTATTTATGAGAAAATATTGTATACTTCTAGTAGTTGTAAGGCGGAGGAGGAATTTTTGGAGGGGATGAAGTTGTTGGTGTCTCTGCGGCATGAGAATCTTGTTGGGTTGGGAGGGTTTTGTTGCTCTAGGGGCAAGGGGAATGTGTTCTTGGGTTTTTTGTATTTTGGACCCTGAAGTATAGGAGTATTTATTTTCTGATCCCACACTTTTCATTGTTTGTTTTTTGGACCCTAAAGTTTATGGGTTGAATAAAAAAGATCTTAAAGTTTGTAGATTGGAAAAAAGGATCGTGTTTCTTTTTCTTCTCATGTTTGAATTTATCTCCCGATTAGCGCCAAACTTCAGGAGTAAGGTCAAAACTGATATTGAAGCGTATAATACACCTCTCTTATTCATGTCGAAACTAATTAGACTCTTAACTATATATCCAGGGTCTAAGTAGTTCCGACATGAATAAGATATGTGTATTACAACTTTAATATTAGTTTTAATCTTACTCCTGAAATTTGGCGCTAATCGTGAGATAAATTCAAACATGAGAAGAAAAAGAAAAATAGTACACGGGTCTTTTTTTCAACCTACAAAATTTAAGGTCCTTTTTTTTATTCAACCCATAAACTTTAGGGTCCAAAAAATAAACAATCAAAACCGTGGGACCAGAAAATAAATACCCCTATACTTCAGGGTCCAAAATACAAAAAAACCCGTGTGTTCTTGTCTAATGATTTTGCACCGAGAGGGAAAGTTGAGAACTCTTTTCTTGGTCCAACAAAGGAAGGGCTTAGCTTTCAATGACAACAGTTTGAAGTAGCTTAGTATGATCATGGATTCATGGTTTCATAAGATTGTCCTCTAAAAGATTCTTTTCTTTGTTATGCAGGTCTTTATTATTTGCACAAAGCCAATGCAACCAAACACAACCCATAAATTCGAAATGCGAAAATAATAAATATCTTGACACAAGATGGTTCTTAACCATCTTGCATTTCTTCTAAATCACTAATAAAGTTAAATGTAAGTGTATTTAAATTATTTTAAAGGTATGTTTCATTATTTTCAGGGTTACTATAATTTATAAACAATTTAAAAATAATTATTTATTAATATTTATTTCATAAATATAAAACTATGTATAAAATGTGCATTTTCTTCTATGATAAAATTAGGCTATTATTATATTTTTTGACCTAACTAATAAGTATTATATTATTATAATTGATAAATATATATAATTATTAAAGAAAATATTAATAAAAGTTACAAAATTGTGAAATATGAACAATTCAAGATGATTAAGAACCATCTTGAGTCAAGATGGTTATCATGGTCCTTTGAAATGTTCCACCCACGGCCAACAATTATTATACAAATCCCAGGATGACCACTGAGCTAATAATCACTTTAGCCATCAATGGTATCAATTTAAATACATAATTCTTATGCTGTTACCATATGACTATCACATAATATTTGGTAGGATTACAAAAGATTTTTCCTGAAATTAAAATATTTGATATACCAAATTAAGTAATAAAATAATAGAACTTAATAATAATACTAAAATAAAATCATTTATTTAAGGTTAACAAAAATCAAATCAACGATTAAGATTACTCTATCTATAATCAATGGTTGATATTCAATTTAGCTACGTTAGTCAAAAATTTTTTTTGGCTACCACAGACTTTCCCTTAGATTTAGGTTATGTTCTTTGGTTAGATTGGATATAAATCTCCCAACTTATCCAAACTTATTCAAACCTAATACAATTCTCCAAAAAAAGTATCTACTCTAAAAACATAATTTCCAAAAAAAAACATCATAACTTATCCCAACTTATCCTAACGTATTCATCCAAATTTAAAAAAAAAAAACCAAACCAAAGAACATGACCTTATTAATATTTATATTAACAACATTTTCAGTTTAATTAAATAAGTATAAAAAATCGGGTTGTTACAATAATAAAAAAAGAAAGAAAGAAAATATAGCTCAAGGGTTCGTGGTGAGGTTTCCAATAGTGTCACGCTCGAACGACTTTATCGTATCAGCGAGTCTTAACATTCTGTCGTCATAGACATAGGGGACCTTATGGTGCGTGATGACCTTCCATTTAGACGAAGGCGGGAGGAACACCTTGCACACCTCCCCCTGGATTTGAATGGTATTGTGGTAGTGGTAGTACCGGATTTTATCCTCTGTCTTGTGGAGCGTCTCCCCTTCGATGTTGTACGACAAGTGGATCCCTGTCGCGAATGCCAGTCTTGCCTGGATCGCGTACTTCCTATCCTTCCACGGTTGCGATATTGAATCCCTGAATATGAGCTTCTCGAACGCCCATTGCCTATAAAAAGTAACTTTTAGTTAGTACATAGCACCTAATGTCCTGGCAGTTTATGCTTTATGCACCATACTGTCCTTTAAAACAAAACAAAATAGAAAAACAAAAGATACCCGGAATAGTCGTGTTTTGAGTTATTGAAGCAGAGATCACTGCTCATGGGATTCTGCTGAATCGTGAACTGCGTATAATTGGAGAAGTCATCCAATACAGACTCAAGGGAGCTTCCATCGGGCAAGTACATGTACTCATCCAAATCAAAGAAAAAGCTCCATTTTGCAGCATACCTATACCTATGCAGGCAATCATTCACCACCGCAAACTGGTTATAGTAATACGAATCGTATTTCTCCTGCTCCTTAACGTCGTGCATGGTGACCCAGCCCGCCCTGATCCACGGGTCGAGGGCGGCCCGGACTCCGGCCGTCACGCCCCCGGCATCGTAGAACACGAAGTGGGACCTTGGCCCGAAGAACCAGGCGTGGTAGGCGACCCACTCCCGGACCCGGGCCGGGCTGATGGTCCCGTACAGGGGGGACCCGCAGTAGAGGTAGTCGTACTGGAACGGGGGTTCGAACTTGGAGCGGTTGTAGGAGCCCGGGGTTTCTTTTAGGGCTTCGAACCGCTCGAACCGGTCGTGGGAGGCGGAGTAGTAGGCGTGCACCATGAGCTTTCCCCCGGAGTTGTCGGAATTAGGGTTGCCCGAGAAGGTGCAGTTGACGACCAAGGTGGTGTAGACCCGCCCGTATCCCCAGTCGGGCAGGACGTGGTAGGTTTTGCTGGCGGGGATTGGGTCCGAACCAGGTTTGTTGGGGACCCACTCGCAGTCAAACCACGGGTCGCCGTACACGTGGACGGGCTTCGACGCGAGGCCTACGATGGCGAAGGTGTTGATGCCGCCGCGGTAGGCCCCCATTTGGACGAACAGCGCCGCCGCGTTGCCGTGGTTTTTGAACCCTAGTTTGTTCGGGTCAGCGGGCTGGGGTTTGGTGTAGGGTTTAGATTTTCGGCTGGGTGGGGCGGCCGTGGTGGTGGTGGTGTTTTGGAGATGGAGGGTGGTTGTGGTGGTGGTGGTGGAGCAGTGGTGGCAGGAGGCGGAGTTGATGAGATTACTGTGGTAAAGTTGGAGGTTCCAGACGACCATGACAAGAGAGAAGGCAACGAGGGTGGGGATGAGCGGCTTTGACTCCACCAAGAAGATGAGTTTTCCGGTGACATTGCCGGAGATATTGCCGGAGAGAAGATCGCCCTCCTTCCTCATCATTTCGGCAGCTTCAGCTTAATTGTATGCGTGAGGGGAGACAGCAATGTATATATCAAGTATTGGTATTGAACAATGCACCACATCACTGAGGAATATATATGTACAAGCTAAGCACGACAGTTCATTGCTCCATGGAGCCAGTGCAATAAATAATAATAATAATAAAACAATGTCCATAGGCAATATTTAACGCTCGTAATATTCTGCCAAGACTTGTACATAATACAAGTATACAACTTTAACCAACGTGTCCATATGCAATATTTTATGGCTGGCATTCCACAAATCATGGCTAGCTTGCAATATTTGATTTAAAGAAACAAGACCATAACAGGGAAGACTTGCAATATTGTAAGATACACGGCTAAAACAGGAAAGGTAGTAATTGAGAACCCAGATAACAACGTGCTATCCATCACAAGAAGGGTAACTCACGAATTAAGCAAATTAACGTACGTGTGTAATCGCTCCTTTGAGCACTTGCAGTAACCTACCAAATTCCCTATTTCTGAGCTAAAGCTCATTGGCAGTGAATATGAGTAAATGGTTACAATTTTATTATGGTGCGCTTGGAAGTTTCCTAGGAAAGACTTTCCCCGAAAAAACTTTTCCTAAAAAGATTATCCCTAGCTCTCCGAGAAATTTTTTCCCGAGGTTGTGAGAAAAATAATGGACCCCATATCAAAACTTTCCTATACATTATGAAAAACCAAACATGGAAAAGTTTATCAACTTAGAAGAATTGTCCAACTTTCCCGGGAAAATTTATCAACCAAACACTCGAGTAGTGTATTGGTAAGCCTGGGGTTTGGGGTGTCTGGGAGGTAGGGGCTAGATATGATGATGCACTACAACATAGCATGCGGTCGCTAAGTGGGCTTATCAGTCGACGCGCTTTCGCAACAGCTGATAATCAGCTACTAATAATATCGGTTGTTGGCTAAATCGAGCAACTGATATTTATTAGTGGCTAAACTAGTGACCGATAATTAATCGGTCGATGTTTATCAGTAGCTTTACAAGAATCTAGGGCTACTCAAAGACCCAAGAGAAAACAAAAACATGTGACACGGTTATAGACCTTAGAAGCCATTCGATTTTGCCCATCCCTCTTCAGAAAACGGAGAAACAGATCGATGGATATATGGAAGTTTGGTTTCCATCTAGTTAACATAAGATAATAACTAATAAAATCCAAGGACTCCCAAGAACGACCCTATCAAAATCGTCTTTGAGATCGAAACGGAACAAGAAAATCATTTTACATAATTTATGGTGGGGTGGTACCCCTCATTTTGTTGAAACTATATTTAAAACCGAACTTTATATTTACATTTTTTCATAAATGTAAATTTATACATAAAATGCACATTCTCTATAATATTTTATAAATATATTCATATCATCGATAAATATAAATAATAATTACTGAAAATTATAATTTAAAATTATTAACCCATAAATTATAAACAATTCTAAATAGATGTCAACCATCTTGATTCAACGTACCATTTGCTGTACTTCGTGAATGAACAATTGGCCAGGTGCCAAAATTTGCCCTAATTCGTGAGTTATTCTTCTTGTGATGGACAGCACGTTGTTGAGAATGAGAGTCGCATTGCCGACTCTATTTCGGTTGTTGTGTACTTGGATGACACTGTGTAATCACCCAAGCAAACAGAAACAGGAAAAAAGACAATATTTTCATGCAAGGCTACATCTTACTCAATTTTAGCATTAACAATGAAAATTAGGTTCTACATTTCATGTATTTGCCGGTTTCAGATTCCTGATTCCAAGTACTTGAAACTTAAACCTGTCTGACATATTTCGGTTCGGGGTAGTATTTCAAGAACATTATCCTTACTTGTTGAGATAGGTTGCTAAATTTTAAGAACATTTATCCTTATCTGTGAATATTCGGTCAAGTTTCAAGTTTCGGTTTCGGAACAGCTCAATTAGGTACTACCTTCTCTATATGGCCATTGGAACCCTCTGTGGAATACATACCTGCAGCCATAAAATATTGCATATGGACACGTTGGTTACATTAGTATTACATACATACAAGTCTTGGTAGAATACCAGTTTAAAATATTGCCTATGGACATTCTTTTATCAATCCTCAGGCATAAAATATTCCAATGAACTGTCCAATACCGATACTTGATCTCTGCCTGTCTCCCCCCACACATACAATTCAACGTCCAAGAGAATCTGAAGCTGCCAAAATGACGAGGAAGGAGGATGATGATCTTCTTTCCGGCGAAAGCTCCGGCAACATCTCCGGCAGTGTCGCCGGAAAACTCCTCTTCTTGGTGGAATCAAAGCCACTCTTCCCCACCCTCGTCGCCTTCTCCCTTGTCATGGTCGTCTGGAACCTCCAACTTTACCACAACAATCTTATCTCGTCCGCCTCGTGCGCCGCCCCCTGCTCCACCACAACCACCCTCCTCCTCCAAAACACCACCGCAGCCGCCGCCCAGCCCACCGGAAAATTCAAACCTGAGCCGGCCGACCCGAACAAAATAGAGTTCAAAAACCACGGCATCGCGGCGGCGCTGTTCGTCCAAGTGGGGGCCTACCGGGGTGGCCCCGACTCCTTCGCCATCGTCGGCCTCGCGTCGAAGCCGGTCCACGTGTACAGCTCCCCGCGGTTCGACTGCGAGTGGGTCCCCAAAAGACCCGGGTCGGGCCCCATCCCCGCCACCAAAACCAACCACACCCTACCTGACTGGGGATACGGGCGGGTCTACACCACCGTGATCGTCAACTGCTCCTTCTCGGGCAACCCTAATTCCGACAACTCCGGGGGCAAGCTCATGGTTTACGCCTACTACTCCGGATCCGACGACCGGTTCGAGCGGTTCGAAGCCCTGGAAGAAGCCCCGGGCTCCTACAACCGCTCCATGTTCGAACCCCCGTTCCAGTACGACTACCTCTACTGCGGGTCCCCCCTGTACGGGACCCTCAGCCCGGCCCGGGTCCGGGAGTGGATAGCCTACCACACCCGGTTCTTCGGGCCGAGGTCACATTTCGTATTCTACGACGCGGGGGGCGTCTCACCCGGGGTTCGGGCCTCCCTTGACCCGTGGATCAGGGCGGGTCGGGCCACCCTGTATGACGTAAGGGACCAGGAGAAGTACGATTCTTATTACTATAACCAGTTTGTGGTGGTCAATGACTGCTTGCATAAGTATAGGTATGCGGCAAACTGGACGTTCTTCTTTGATGTGGATGAGTATATCTTCTTGCCGGATGGAAGCTCCCTTGAGTCTGTGTTGGATGACTTCTCGAATTATACGCAGTTCACCATTGAGCAGAATCCTATGAGCAGTTATCTGTGTTTGAACGACTCTAAAAAGGATTATTCCAGGTATCTTTTTCTAATTCTTTTTCTGCTAAGAATCTACTGCAAGAAGAAAGTGTGTTACTCTGGTATTAAAACCATATTTTTATATATTAAATTGACATAAAATGATACTACATCCTTTTTAAAATATTTGTCTATTTAACTAAATTTTTATCTTTGATGATTCATGAATTACAATGAGTTACAAAATGAAATTACCGTCGTAATATTTAGTAAGGTATATATTTCTAATGACGGTAATTTCATATTCTATTATAATTTGAGAGTAATCAAAAGTCAAAATTTAGTCAAATGAACAAATAGTTTTGAACCAAGGTAGTATATATATATACGACTATACTATCACATGTAAATTGCATAAAACTATACTTTTAGCCATTATTTTTTATATTTAAAAAAATGCCTAAAAATATATTGGTGGTTAAGGTATTATAAATTCAGGTTATTTTATAAAATTGAACTTTATAATGCTTTATTTCATGACACTCATAGAGGTATAAAATTGAACTTTTTAATTCTTTGAAAAGCTTTAGTCACTAACATTCATAGAGGTAGTTTTGGTAAAAAGAATTATATATTAAATAGTGTTACATTTTAAAATTATTGTTGTTTAAACAATGTCCAATGGACATTAATTCTTTAGAAAAACCCTAAAAATTTATTGAAACAAGTTGAAGAAAATGAAAAGTCAAAATCAATCAAATTGAACATAATTTATTGCTCGGGATAGTATATTAATTTGCTGCTGAGCTGACATTCCCTTAATGGAATGTGAATTTTAGAATCGGGATTGGTATCAGAGCGGTATCAACTTTATATTATGTTATTTTGTTTTTGTTTTCAAAAGTCAACGCTGGGGTATCCAATTTTTTGGGAAAATATTTTCAAGGTTCTAAATTTTCAAAATTAATTTAAAATCCTCTTGTTTTTGTGTTATCTATATTTTTCAGTGTTCATTAATAGATACCCCAAAAAATAAGTAGAATTGGGTTATATATATGAAATAAAAGACAGTTCGATGCATAAAGTGTAAAATATCGAAGTGCAAAGTGTCATATAATAACTATAACTAATTTTTTTTTACAGGCAATGGGGGTTCGAGAAGCTTGTATTCAAGGACTCAACAACACAAAAGTGGAAGGACAGAAAGTACGCGATCCAGCCAAGGCTGGCATTTGCGACAGGGATCCACTTATCGTACGATGTGGTAGGGGAGGCGCTCCACAAGACGGAGGATAAAATCCGATATTACCACTACCACAACACAATCCAAGTCCTGGGGGAGGTATGCAAGGTGTTCCTCCCACCCGAGTCTAGATGGAAGGTCAACATGTACGATAACAAGCCCTACGTCTACGACGACAAAATGACTTGGCTCGCTGATACGATAAAGTCGTTCGAGCGTAAGACCCTTGGAAACCTCACCGACAACCCTTGAGATATATAAGAAACAATGGGTGTAGTAGAATATGGTCATTCTAAAGTCATTCCCCTTGAAAATGGAAATCCATAATTTGCAACAACTGAAGAGCCTTATCAAGTAACCTGGACTCAGCAGGAGCTTTCAATACCAAGCTCCATACAGCAAGGGTTAGAGTAGGGTATGGGTTTGGTTTCGGATTTGTTTATGTTTTGGATGGATTCGGTAATTTCGGTCAGAGCCCTGCCCTTTCATGGGGGTTCAAATCAATTTTCCAATCAGGTTAAATTCTGTCCAGAGTTCTATCCTATTCATTTGTCAATATAACTAACATTTCTTGTCCATGATTATGCAAACGTTATGGAGTTCTTAGCTTAGAATATTCCATCAAGTTTAAAATCATGCCAAATTACCACTGACTTTTTTTCAGCTCCCACTATACCACTAAAGTTTTATGAGTTCACACCTCCTTCCTACTGTTTTCTTTTCTTTATTAATTTTAGTTTCCTTCCTCCAATTTAAGTCACAGCCAACCATGATAAATTAAAAACAAAAACTAACAGGATTCAAACTGATCATTCCCAGAAATTGTATGGATCATCACAATAAATCAGAATAAATGAACGGTTAGTGGGGCTAAAACTCAGTAATTCTTATGTAGGACCATCTCACCATAAATGTTATTAAATATATATATATTATCGATCACTTTTTCCAACCAGTTTAAAATGGTTGGAAAAAACAAATCGTTTAAACAATCATTTCATATTTTTTTATTTTTCCAACTATTTTTCTACTTTTAAATAGGAAAAAATGGTTGAAAATTCCAACCACTTTTGCTAAATTAATGGGAAAATTTTCCTCCCAATTATTTTCCTACTGTTCGAAATAGTTGGAAAAACGGTCGGATTACCAACTGTTTTCCCAACCATTTTCAAATAGTAGGAAAAAGGATGGTAGGAAAATTTTCCAACCATTTTAGCAAAAGTGGTTGGAATTTCCAACCCTTTTTTCCCACATAAAATTTTTAAAATAGTTGGAAAATTAAAAAATATGAAATGGTTACTAAAATTGTTGGTTTTTCCAACCATTTTAAATTGGTTGATGATACAGATATTTTTAATAGTGAAATTTGTCACAAGACGTATAAGTAACTTTGTGGTGACTATTTATGCATAAAGGGGCGATCAATAATTTATTTGGGTTAACTCAGATAAAAGTGACCACTTGATAAATTATTAGTCATATTCGTATTAAAAAGTCATTTTAGTATCACTCATTTATTTTACTAAAATATTAGAAAAGTCATCGGGTGACGAGTCCAACTTGTAACAAATTTCCGTGAGATGGTGGTTTATACTAGAATTTGCGATTCCTCCAATGGTAGTGTGAAATAATGGACTTGAGCCCAATTCAACCCCAAAAGCTAGCTTAGGAGGTTGAGGTACCCAAGCCATTATAAACACCACAATATGGGTGTCAAAGGCCGATGTGGGACAACTCAACACGCCCCTCTCACCACGAGGCGCAGACAACTGCAGGCGCGGCCCCAACATCAATTGAATTGGGCTCAAGTCCATTATTTCACAGGTTGTATTGTTACATGGAAGAAATCGATCATAGAACCAACAATACACAACGCCTAGAAATGACAAGCAAAAATCAACAATTGTGGAACCACTTCAAAAGAAAAATACATCAGAACTCATATGAGCGGATGATGAGAGTTGATTCAACTAAAAATATTCACAATTTCAAAATTATAAGAATTGAAAAATGGATTAACATGAGGTTGAATTTTTACCCAATTTCAAAATACAAGGTACCTTGCCATCAATACCTAACAAACTGTCTTGTATCATCGCCATAAGGGTTGCTCTGGCTGAACCTCCACATGGCCACCACCACCCTCTTCCTTTCCTAAGCTTTGAACCGCAGCTTTCAGTACCGAGGTTCACTTTTGGTGGGCAAGAGAAACCGAATGAAGCAGCCACGGCCTGGATAAAAATGGCGCCATTATTAACTTAATCGTCTTTCTTTAACAAGACAATGAAAAGGATAACAGCTTAATTTGTTTTTCCATTAGTACGATGTTAAATCTAAGACGTAAATTGAAATTGATGAACTTCACCCAAGTCTGACAATTCGGACATATGTAAATCCATGTCAACGTCGAGTTTAGACAACAGAAATTAGAAATGTGTGGAATATCAGTTGGAATTTCTGTCAATACGGTCAACATTAAATCTCGGATATAAAGCCTATGACTGTACCCAATGTTTTCCAGGTTGGGCAAATTTTGCCGGCTCTACAGTAGAAAAATCAAATGATCGACGGCCCATGAATATGATATCGGATGGTCGTGTTATCGTGGTCACGTTCTAAGATGCATTCTCTTACGATTTACTGCAGACATTGGATCATGACCAAAGGAAGGAAAAAAGTTACCACCAGCTTCATGGGATGAGATTTATAAGCCATAATGTAAGACCTGTATGCATCTTTGAATTGGCTGATTTGTTCAAGCTGTAATTGTTTGCCACCAGCTTCTCCTGCAAACGATAATCATTACATTGCTTAGAGCATACAGCCATATAGGTCTATGCATGAGGGGAGACTTTTCCTCTTCCATGTAAGTCATGTACTACTTGGTATACATTTGGTTTCCAAATAGTTTTTGTTTTCATCTTCATAAAATTTTTCACATGGGTTTGCCAGAATCAGTCTCTTCATGCATATCTATGCATGAGGGGAAGACTGACTACATCTGGATCCCTTCAGACCTTGCATTAGCGGGACCATATTAGGCTTGTTTTTGTTGTTGTTGTTGTATAATGAGCAAGAAATGGGAGCCAGTTACACAAGTTATGGCAATTATCTTGACACTACAACCACTTCACTAGGATGTGGCAATTGTCATGAGTGCTTTCAAATAGACGAGGAACGGCAACTCCTCTGGGATCAGGAAAAGCAGGGCATTCCCCTTAGCACCTTCTCCACGAGCTGTACGGCCAACCCTATGAATGTAATCCTAGAACGAACAACAGAGAACAATCGATATGTCAGCTCCACAAATCAGTAAAGAAATTCATGATGGAATAAGGAACCAAATTCCAAGACCTTGGGATCCTGTGGAGGATCAAGCTGCACAATTCTATCCTACAAAAGTCCCAAAACATAGTATTCAACTGTTTGAGTTCGTGGGTAGCTGTCAAGTCTGCGAGCAGCGACATTAGTACATAAAAGTATACCCTTTTCTGCTTTGCAAAAGTTAGAGATCGTACCAGTCCTCTTATTCTGCTTTTGCTTCCCATGGATGCCAAGCCAATCCATTTTTATTAATCTGAGGAGTTTGAAGTGGAATTGAACCGAGTCGCAAGAGGAGAAGAAAACCATAATCTTCTTACAGAGATTCCTCTTCAAGAAAGAATAGAGGTCTCTTGGCACTAGGAACCACACGGTAGCCTTGCCTTAGTCCTTCGTTTGTAACCTATAGCGACCAACATCCCATTGGGAACTTAAATTGGATCCTGTTGTAGGACAGAATGAGATGAATAAATCTAAAGATCTAGTTTGCCCCCAAAATGATGATCCAACATTCCCTGATAAGAAAGTAGACTCGAGAGAAAGTTATATACCTTCTTGGTTTGAGTGGTTGAGAATAAAACAGTTTAACATTCCTACATATCAGAAAAAGTTCGACGGAGTGGAATTCAGGATTTTCACACACAAATATCATTCCTAACAACTAAAGATAGCAATCAGAAAGAAACTTGGCAATAAACACATCATTGTGGTGCCAAATAATACAAAGCTGACTCCAAAATTTCAAAAATGAGGCTGCAAGATGATTATGTGTCATAGTGAGCTTTACATCCTATACCAACAAAGCAATTTTGATAAGCAGTGCAGCTATTATCCATAGAAGCAACAAAAGTATATTTGTCATCTAACCTTCGAGATAATTTTGATAATCTGCTTCATAAGATCTTTGAACTTGTGCTCCAGAGTTCTATCAGCTTCATCAATGATCAGGCACTGCAATCATAGAAAAGTTATTAAGAATGCACCAACACCAATACTATACATATCATGAAAGATAATGAAAGGTATTGTAACCACAAAAGCACAATTCGTAAAAGTATACACACATATTTTGTTCACCTTTAAGTTCTAGTATACAAATCGTTTGATACTCTTAAGATGGTCAAGGAGACGTCCTGGGGTTGCAACTATGAGATTAGCTCCTTTTGCAAGCGTTTCTGCGTCTATTCTTCGTTCAACACCACCAATCACCAAGCCAAGAGTCTGAGAATGGTACTTCAGTAGGTCCTCAACAACTGCATGTGTTTGCATCATATAAGGGAAAAGCCGCAAATGAAGAATGAGTGCCTGAACATTATGGAGTGTTTGGTTGGAACATCAGGAAAAAGTTTCCTTAGGAAAAATTAGAAAATGGTAACCCCCGTAAAGTTTTTCCCAAGGTCTACATACATCCAAACATGGGAAAAGTAAGTCAACATGGAAAAATTGACCATTTCTCGAAAGTTTTGACCAACAAACGCACCCTTAGTCAAGATATTAACAAGTGGATGTTACTATCTCGATCACCTGCATTGCAAGCTCCCTTTTCAGAGAAATAACAATAACACCCGCTCCAATACAAGGGTCTTCCCAGAACCAGCCCTTGCAGCTCCAAGGACATCTTTACCTTCCAACGGTGGAGGAATAGATCTCGCTTGAATCTGTAGACACAAAAGTAAAGAAAAGCAATGCAGGATGACTTATAACTCTTAACTGCCCCCAACATCAAGACAGTCATATTTGCGAACTGCAATGCCTCAGTTCAATGTATAGGATCTCCAAGTCCTATTAAGGAGAAAATAAATCGAATAACGAACTATACAGCTTGTAATGCAGAGTCTGATCGGGTTATTTCTGTAATTGGACGATTTGATTGAATGTAACATCGATTTGCGAGATTGTTTCTGCTTATATTGTTTCTACACAATGTTAATGTGATCCTTCGCTTGATTTTACATACACAGAACCAGAGCTGCAAGTTCATGGATTTGTTAACTATAGGCATGCATTTTCATCTGGCTCTGTATTCTATCATCTTCTTTCAATTGAATCCAAATACTGCATGCCTCTCCAATATTGCTCCTACATGTACAACTATTTATAGTGTAATCTACTAGCTAAATGCACTGTACCATCATTGCATAGAACGTAGAACGTAAAAAAATCTGACAAACTTTTCATCCATGTCGACAACATTATCATTCATTGCCAATAAATTTCAAGATTTGATCACAAACCAAAAATGTTCATGAAGAACACTAACACTCGTCAAGAACATATATTTAGGTGACACTTATTTAAACTCCTCCTTCTCCTTCTCCTCATCTTCGCCATTGTTTTCTTTTCCATTACCTTCTTCTACATCATCAGCTTCAGCTCTCAGTTCATCACCATCATCAGATTCATCCCTTTTTTTCATTTTATTTTGCTTCCTCTCCGCCTTCGCTTGTTCCTCCCAGTGGCGAAGCCATCATTCAAAGGTAAGCGTGTCAAAATAAAATTTAATAAGAAAAAGACAAATTATATTGAAACAAATTCTGAGAAATTAACATATTCAAATAGCATAAAGTTTAATGACATAGTTTTGAAAATAAAAATACACACCTTAAACCTAAAGTTGTCCTAGACAAGTAATCATATTTTGATAGTAAAGCATGATTTCCTCGTTGGTCATTTTATCAAAAAGATCATCTTCAAAATAAGTGACAACACTATCACTTAAAAATTCATATGATATTTTATTGTACAGTGCAGTCTTTATGAATTTCATACAGAGAAGGCTCTTTCAACGCCTGCTGTGGAAATCAATAAAACCGATGCTAAAGTCATAAGTTGGCATAGGTGAGGTAAGCTTAAGTATTTTTTAGTATCAATCAAACTCTTGCAAAGATCACCAATGCTTCTCATATCGGATATTCTCTTATCATCATACATATTATTTATGAAAATATCAAGATTACAAGAAAGTGCATCAATGCAATCTCATCAAAATCATAAGGATATAAACAATCAATCAATCAAGTATTGAAAATATCAAGATCACAAGAAACTCATCAATAATGCAAATCACCATCTTAAAACAATATTTAAATTGGTAACCAATCAATCAAACAAATAATCTAGATAATTTGAATTATGAATATTTGAACAAAATAAAACCAAGAACACTAATTGTTCCATTCAAAATTGATTTCATAGATGATGATTTCATCAATTTTGGCTAAATTTGTATTGAATTATTAGTGAATTTGCTAATTTTATGATAAAGTCATCAATTATGAATGGAACAATTAGGGTTCTTGGTTTTATTTTGTTCAAATATTCATAATTCAAATCATCTAGAATATTTGTTTGATTGATTGGTTACCGATTTAAATATTGTTTTCAGATGATGATTGTGTTATTGATGAGTTTCTTGTGATCTTGATATTTTCAATACTTGATTGATTGATTGCTTATATCCGTATGATTTTGATGAGTTTGCATTGATGCACTTTCTTGTAATCTTGATATTTTCATAAATAATGTGCATGATATAAGAGAATATCCGATATGACAAGCATTGGTGATCTTTGAACGAGTTTGGTTGATACTAAAAAGCACTTGAGCTTACCTCACCTATGTCAACTTGTGACTTTAGCATTGGTTTTATACCGATTTCCACACCAAGCGTTGAAAGAGTCTTCTCTGCAATGAAATTCATAAAGACCATACTGCGCAATAAAATATCAGATGATTTTTTAAGTGATAGTGTTGTCACTTATTTTGAAGATGATCTTTTTGATAAAGTGATAATGAGGAAATCATATTTTACTATCAAAATATGACTACTCGTCGAGGACAACTTTAGGTTTAAGGTATGTATTTTTAATTTCAAAACTATGTCATTAAACTTTATGCTATTTGAATATGTTAATTTTTCAGAATTTATTTCAATATAATTTGTTTTTTTATTAAATTTCATTAAACTTTAATACTCTTGCCTTTGAATCCTGGCTTTGTCATTGGTAACACCTACAAATTTGTTCAATAGAAAAATTTCACTGTGAATCAATCGCAAATAGACTAATATTTCTAAGTACCACTTAAAACAATCGAAATTAAACATTGAAACTCCTTAAAAAACCTTTACAGTCGGATTTTTCACGTTGGATAGACATGAAGAATTTTTGGATAAGAAAATAGAAAAATTTGTGAAAGAAGAATTTGTTCTTCTATTTTCTCTCTCTCTTAACGTTTGATACAAGAGTATTTATATAGTAACAAAAAATTACTGTCAGGTACCCTAACTTTTGGTGAAATATTTTTCTGGTACCCCAACTTTTCATAACTAATTTTGAGGTACCCTTACTTTTTGGGTTAGTAATTATTTGGTGCTTTTCCGGCCATTAATTTTATTAAGTGACCAAAATGCCCTTGTTCTTCCCTTCTTGAAGAAATACCCTTGAAGAAGAAGATTGAGGGTATTTCGGTCACTTAATAAAATTAATGGCCGGAAAACACCAAATAATTACTAACCCAAAAAGTAAGGGTACCTCAAAATTAGTTTTGAAAAGTTGGGGTATCGAAAAATAGTTTTCGCAAATATTGGGGTACCTCCGAGTAATTTTTTGTAGTAGAGTAACTACTATACTACCCAACTTTAACTTCTACAAGCCAATCCTAACTCAAACCCTTATTGAGGATCTTGCTATTGAGTGGATATATGTCGGCAAACTCTAACAAATTTCACTATGAATTGATCACAAATAGGAGAATATTGCTAGCAATTATAACTAGATAATTACATTCAAATCAATCGAAAAATAGAAATCAAACTTAAATTTGAAGAGAATTGTTCGAACAGAAAAATTACCGAACAGGCGGTGGTGGGAGTCGTTATTGAACGTCTTCCTTTGTGGCGGCAATAGAACAGACGCAGAACACTTGAATTCAGAAGGGAGTAGGTTAAATATAATAACTCCATAAAATAAAGGATTTTTTTGACAATAATAATACACTAATTAGAGGCCCCTTTTTGGGCATTGCTCTTTGTCGCCTTAGTTTTACTGTGTGTAGCCCTTAATTAACATAAAAATTCCATTTCATGCCCTTGGCCCTCAAACACTCCACACAACCCTCCACAACTCCCCACTATCTTTCTCTCTCTAGAAATTTTTCCCTTTCCATTTAAACCCTCATAATGTAAACAACATTTTGTAGAAAATGAGTAATGGATCATCATCTGAAGAAGAAAAGGTGAATTTTTAAGTTTATTCGTTGTTAATTTCGTCGAATTTCATTTATTATTGCCGAATATGAAACGCGCCCGGAACGCGGTTCAACCAAGCCCGAAACGCATAGAAAACGCGCTCGGACCATGGCCGAAACGTGCCCAAGGCACGGCCGGTCCATGGTTGAGACGCTTCCTGTGCGCGTCTCAACCATGGACCGACCATACAGGCGCGTTTCGCCATGGTCGGCAGCGTTTTCTGTGCGTTTCGAGCTTGGTTGGCACGTTTCATATGTTTATTTTTTTGACAAAATAATTAAATAATTTAATTATGTTTTTATTTGATTAATATTTTATTAGTTCAAATAGTTTTTTTACTTTAACTATCATGTATATAAGATTATATTGTCATTAAAGCATTTTTAGGGTGCATTTTTATTTGAATTCAATTATTTAAGGTTTGATTAGTTTTGCATAGAGTATTATTGTTGTGGATTTTTCCTAAGTATTTGATTAATTTTGTTTAGGTGTTACAGGAAAATTATATAATTGACCTAATTATGTTTTTATTTGATTAGTTTTGTTTAGGTGTTGCTTGAGGAATTTGGGGGAGATGGTGTAGATTACTCGGGACAATTTGCAACGGAACAGTGGTTTGATAGTATCGATGATCTACATGCATGGGCCGAGAAAATAGCTAGAAACTTTGGGTTCAGATTGGTCAGAGCATCTTACAAAAAGAATGGAAATGTGGATGGTCTTGTGCGATGCTATCTAAGATGCTGGCGATATGGGAAATATCGAGGGAAAATCGGCACGATTGATTGCGACAGTCAGTTAAACACGAAGACAAAATCGTGTCAGTGTCCATTCATGATATGCGCATTCTCTCCAACGGGGGAGAAGTGGGTTGTCCGAACGTACCCGGGTGACAAAGGGATGCATAATCATCGATTTATTCTTTACGAGGAGGGACACCGAAGGGGAAACCCGTTGACAACTGAAATGAAAGTCCATATACGTGACATGACTGACACTGGTTGCACTCCTGCTACGATACACACATCTTTGAAGCAGCATTTTCCGGACTGTAATGTCAACGTGGGGCAAATATACAATGAGAGATTTAAAGTTAGGTCGGAGGAGATGGATGGTCGGACACACGTGCAGCATTGCCTTCACTTGGAAAATGAGCACGGCTACTTATACTGGACTGCATTTGATGGTGATGGGAAGTTGCATCTGATGTTTATGTGCCACCCATACTCGCTGAAGCTTCTCCACACATATCCACATGTTATACTCATCGACAGTACGTACAAGACTAAGAAGAAGAAGTGGCCATGTTGTGAGATAGTTGGTGTCACGAGTACAAATCATAACTTTCTTGTTGCGTATTGCTTAATGAGAGATGAGGTGAAGGAGTCATATGAGTGGGTACTCCAAAGGCTGGAAGAGCTCATTGGCGTCGGTGTGAAACCGAACGTGATCGTCACTGATAGAGAGCATGCTTTGTCCTGGGCTATAGGACGCGTATTTCACGGAGTTCCTCACCTATTATGCGTATGGCATATAGGGAATGACGTTGAGAGCAAAGTTAATGACTTTGTGGCGGGAAGAAGAATGGACAAGGATCGTTGTTTAGGAACATATGGTGGAACCGCGTCGTCTATTCGAGTACAATTGAAGAATTCGATTACAGATGGTCTTGTTTGGAGTCACATTGGGTTGGGAAAAATAGACTAGTTGTCGATTATTTGACCAGTACTTGGATGAAGTACAAGGAGAAGTTTG
Source organism: Portulaca oleracea (assembly GCA_029582165.1). NCBI lineage: Eukaryota > Viridiplantae > Streptophyta > Magnoliopsida > Caryophyllales > Portulacaceae > Portulaca > Portulaca oleracea. The sequence continues at coordinate 10,305,530 of CM055884.1, forward strand.
TGCAGGCATACACTGACGATGTCCTTCATATGGGAAACATCGCGACTTCCAGAGTTGAGAGTCAACATTCGACTTTCAAGTATTATCTCGGTAGCGGTCGTGGTTCATTTGATCGGTTGTTCAAAAGGGCTCATCACCATATTGAAAACCAACATACCGAGATCAGGAGGGCACTCGAGCAGTCTAGGAGTGGACACGCAGTGTTGAGGAAATCCTCATTGTTCAAGCATCTACACGGTCGTGTTTCTCATTATGCGATGGACCTGATCAACAATGAGTACTGTAAGGTGACGAAATTGAAGCATGGTTTGGAGCACTTGTGCCAACACATTCTGTGGAAAACACATCGCCTTTCTTGTGTATGTACGATGTTAGGACTCGGGATCGGGATCTTTGATTTGTACGCCCAAGCTATACATAGCTTCTGGAGGCAACTTGAAGTGATTGTTGATTATGATAATTCGGACACAGTGCCTAATCTGTCTACCCAGGACGTTGAGTTCTTCGAGTCCATTGTGAACAAGATAAGGGCAAGTGACCCACTGTAATCTGGCCGGATGGCTCGAGTGCGAACACGAGATGCACCCGAGTACGACATACCGAATCCTGAGGTAAAAGAACAGGGGAGAGGGAGACCGCCTATAGGGAAGTCAACAAAACGTGACCCTAGTGCTTTTGAGTATCGTCGTTCAAAGACCCCGAGCAGCAGATCCAGCAAACACGGTAGCAAGAAAGAGTCGAGTTCTTCTTTGATTGGAGGCGGAGGGTCAATTGGTAAGCGATATTACGTAATGGTAGTTTAAAATGTAGCATACATAAAAATTTAATGTGCTAACTACTTTTTATTTGTACGCGCAGGGAACCAAGAAATGACTACAGGTGCATTTCCTTGGCCAAATGACGTTCCTGATTTTATTATTCCATACATCATTGGCTGGACGGATGTTGAAGACGATGGCAACTGTGGGTTTAGATGTATTGGCGAGGCAGGTTTTGGGGGCCAACATAAGTGGATTGTGGTCAGAAATACCATGAAAAATGAAATCAAAGCCAATCCACAAATGTACGATGCGGTTTACGGCTACGATAACGCGATGAACATAGCCATGACCAGGATTGGAAGTCATTTACATGGATCATGCGGCCCGGAACATTGGTTGGAAACACCTTCTGATATGTTTCCCGCTGCCACCATATTGAACTACGTTTTTGTTAGTCTCGCAACTGTTCGTGGACACGGTCAACATACAACTGAGTCGTGTATGATGGTTTTGCCACTCACTATAGCGACCGGCATTGTTGCTCCTGAACGCATTGTAGCCCTAGCACATATCCACAAAGCCCATTATGTTCTCGTGCATTTGCAACAAGGATGTCCTCTACCTCCGTTGGATATTAGATGGAGACGTGCATGCGACAACTCTGTGGAAGGATTTGATGTTGCTCTTCTTGACCGTTTTCAGTTGTGGTCTAGACTTAGACAAAGTCGTAGGGATAACATATGATTTAGTTCCAATTTTATTTGAGACTTGTGGGCATTGGTCTTTTATTGTAGGGTTAAATTATGAAACATTGTCACCTATCTGACTCATGCAACCTAATTTCACAGGTATTAACCTCATGTTGATTTATTTTGGGGTTTGTGGCCATTGCTATTTTTTAAAAATTATTATGCAACATTGTCCATAGCACAATAAAAACATAAAAAAAAAAAACTAAAACAGATGTTTCAACATTGTTCCATGCTACCCAAATAAACATAAAAACAATCAGTCAAACCTAAAACTGTCAAAGCTGAAATAAATGAAATAAACATTGTTCCATGCTACCATAAAAAAAAAACCCTAAAACAGTCACTGCCCGAAATAAACCATAACATAACAATAAGGAAAATCAGTCATCATCATCATAATCATCATAATCATTATCGTATGGGGGCGGACGAGGGGGGCCTGAATGTGCATATGCCGACACCATTGTTCATACAGTTGAAGGATGCTGTTGTGAGTCTCTACTGGTATCTGCCCACCCATTGGGAAATCGAACATAGGCAACACACGTCGTGGCCACTCATGAGCCCACTACAACCATGAAACAAACATTCGCTGCAAAAAATTAGTAGGCAATAAATATACCAACAAACAATTATTAAATAAAAAAAGTTACTTACAAATTCCGGATTGTTAGGATCATCTATGGCACGGACCAGGTTGCCATCTGGATCGAATGCAGGTGTGAGACATTCTGAGACCAAATCTGTAATCACATTTCGCATCCCATGGGTTCCGGGACCGTCTCCATGTAGCAAGTCTCATGGCGTTGGCCTGCGGAAATCGGCCCCACGATATATCAACCAGTGAGTCGTTAAAGGCTAAAATATATGTACCATTTGCTGGTCGGCTTTCCTTTTATGGTGGGTCTGGGGCTAGAGGGATTTTTTGAACAAGACCAAGTTGTCGGACAGTACGAATGGGCATGTAGGGCTCAGTCACATCATAAGCTCTAATGATACCATGGTATGTCGTACGCGGACAGATTTGGTAAGGTTCTGGACCGTATGGGCACCAAACGACCTGTTCCTCTGTTAGGCCGTCTAATAAGCGCCTGACGTTCCTGAGGCGTTCCAACGTACGTGGCTCACTCTGTACAGACCACCTGTTAACCTGTGGCCCTGTCACACGTGTTGGGGGGTGAGGCCTCAGATGTGGGAAATGCTCATATATCCACGCCTGCAGAATTGTCAGACATCCCCCAATCTTACTGGTCCCGGCCCTAGAGGCTTGACCCAACTGCCTATATAAATATGCCAAAGCCACCGCTGCCCATGCCACTCCGTCCACCCGTACAGTGCTACCATATGCATGTGGACGCACCCTATCCCGAGACTTGTCGGCCAGCAATGTGTTCCCCAACAAACTCAAATACCATGCCTGGATCTGGATACGCGGTGGAGTGTGTGGGTCGCTGCATAAGTTTCTAAGCTCACTATCAAGAATGTCCCCTTGTCATATATTTTGCGTGACCGGATGACATCCATACCATAGGGAAACAAGGTAGTGACGTAGGTGTTGACCATATCACGATCAGGTGATGCAGGCAAAATCCCCTCAGCTGAGAGGCCGAGAATGTTCTCCACATCGTGGAGCATCATGGTCATCTCACCAAAAGGAAGGTGGAATATGTTGGTGTCCGGTTGCCACCTCTCCACAAATGCAGCGATCAGTGAATAATCGATGTGCTCGAACATCAAAGTGTCCAGGATGGCCATCGGGCTACGCCCGATCGCTTCTATCGCTACCGGATGCATCTTATGCAACACGTCCCTAAGGTGACCGAGTGCCACCTTCCTAGTAAGGCACTCAATGATCTCAGGATTACGTTCCTCCCCCTCCCAAATTAATCGAGCAATATGTCCCCCGAAGCTGGGTATCACCTCAAGAGTCGAAGGATCACCAGGCATCGGCCATTTAATCTTCCAATCTTCGTCAGTTCGCCACCTCTTTTGCCTGCTCGCTGAACTAGACCCCTCCGATCTACCCCAGAATTCTGGGTGCTCTTCTTCCCTGGAGCAAACTTACCACTCCGGGCTCTAAGTTGAACGTAGTCAACTGCCTGAACATCCAACACCTCGTCCTCCTCATCCTCGTCCCTCTATGTCTGCTCGGTTTGCCCATGACTATCAGACGCCATCATAGAATCTAGTTGGTTAATAAAATCCCCCATCGTATCAGCATCGGACGACTCTCGACGCTGAATCTCGCGCATCGTAGCACGATGAAACGCTTGTGAGGATGCCGCTAGCAACGGCTGCTCGGGTTGCGCATGAGTAGTCGTTTCTTCAGTGCGAGCACGACGATCGTCTGATCGTCCGCGTCTATGGGGGTCGCCTTCTTTCTCTGCTCGCCACCCAGTCGCATACCTCTTCAATGTGAGTGAAAGTTTGCTTTTGAGCTTTTTATCCGACATTTCTATTCCTGCAAGATATTAGTGTTTATGACATCATACAAATATTTTAATTTTACAATTATCAACAATTTTTTTCAAATACTATTATTGATATTAATTTTTTTCAAAATCATTTTCAAAATATTAATATACTTTAAATTTCAGATTAAAGTAATATAAAAAAATAAAAAAAAACTCAATAATTTCCGGAATTGACTCGGTAGCGCTGGAACGCGTGCAGGCCATGGCGGGCGCCCCGATCGCGGTGGGTCGCGACCCACCAGCGATCGGGGCGTCGCCATGGCCAGCGTTCGGCAGTCGAGTCAATCGAAATTGAGTTTTTTTTTAAATTTTCCACACCCACAAACATCGTAAACGCATTCTAACCAAATGAATTAAAATTTCAATACAAAAAAAACACAAAATTATGTTCAAATTACTCCAACAAACACATTTTTAATTTCGCTTGTTTCAAAAATTTGCCCGGAAATTTTCCCTAGCCGCGCCGGATCGCGGTGGGACCTGTTTCTAACCGCGTGCAGGCGCGTCTCGGTCGTGTCTCGGCTAGGGCTATTTTCCGGGCAAATTTTTACAAAGTTTTTCGGTCGATTAAAACCCCCCATGCCCAATTAACAACTACAAATTTTAAGATTTAATCCATTGAAACAAACCTAAACAACATACAACTACAAAATCAACTATAAATTTACAAAAAAGTTACTCAAACTAACCTTTATGGTGGTCGGCCAGAGGGGGACGGATCGGCTCCGGCGGACGTCGGCTCCCGGCGGTGGGGGAATGTTGCGGCCGTCGGCTCCGGTCTCCAGTGATCGGCGAGTGGCGGTTGGAGGTGGTGGTGGTGGTGAGACTTGGAGTGTGAGTGTTGTTAGAGAGAGAGATAGAGAGTGAGTAGAGAGAGAGAGTGAGTAGAGATTGAATGAGAGTTAGGGGATGGTGGGGAGAGGGTCAGGGGTAGTATATGTAACCAAATGGTGAATTAAGGGCGACGTGTGAGATTATAGGGTGACAAACAGAAAGCGGGTTTTTTCAAAATTCATTAAATTTTTCAAAATATTCATTAACATTTATTCTAAAATTCATCACCCTTTATTAATATGATTATAATATGTCGCTGTTATTCATTTAGATTTTTGAAGCTTTCCTTGTATATATTTTGTATTTGAATTTAACTACCTAAATTAGAGGCCCCATTAACAATATCTCTTTTTTTTTGAATCAATATAATCCATGATAACTGTTTTTGTCAGCTTATTCAAAATCTAGGAGATTTGAGCTAAGATCAATTGCTAATTGAAAGATTTTCTTTGATTATTAAAACCCCAGAATCTTAACTATCAGTTTACATTTGTTTGAGTTCAGGCGTTCAGCTGTGCAACTGTATACACACTTGAAATTTTTGCGAATTCTTGGATGAGATAAATAATAACTCTATTTTTTGTCTATGAATTAGCATATATAAAAGAATTATTCATAAGTTGATAAAATGAATTATCGTTGATTATATCGGTTCAAAAAAAAAAAGTTATCGTTAATGAGGACTCTATTTTAGTTAGGGTGCGTTTGGTTGGTCAATAACCAAGGGTTGACTTATTTTCCCCATGTTTGGATGCGGGTTGACTTTGAAAAAGTTTTCACGATGTGCCCACCATTTTCTTCATTTTCCTAGGGAAAATTTCCCTTAGAGGGGACTAAGGGAAATTTTTCCCAGGGAAATCTTTCCCATGAAAAACTTCCCATGAGAAAATTTCCTCGGGAAAAATTTCCGTGGAGTTCCTACCAAACACTCCCTTAGTTAATATCACGTACAAAATACATACAAGAAAACGAATCCAAATTCTAAATGGCTAAGATTCTTTTTAAAGGTTCCGAAATGATGAATTTCAATTCGACTCGCTGCTGACGTGGTTTAAAATGAGGATGGAGTAAGGTCGTGTATGACATTTCAGTGGTGAGAATGTGACTCATCTCACGAGAATCTCACCGTCAGTCTCGCAAGACGAGTTTGAGAGTGAGTTTAATGTTTTAATCATAATTAGTTCTCTTTCCTCGTCCACCTCATTTTTTATCAATATAACCAAATTAATTATATTATTAGGTAGGACCCATTTACTTTTTTTTAATTAATATGAGTCAAACTCATACTCACCATTGGAAAGCAAGCTAAATAATTAAACGATTAAATTTTCACTCTCATGATAAAAGGTCCACAGATTCCACGTCATCAAATTAACCAAACTCAAACTCACCATTTTGCGGTAACGGTGAGTTTGAGTTTGACTAGTTGGATGATACGTGGTGGACAACATATATATAACAAAATTGTTATAAAGTTTATCAGTAATTTTAAAATTCATAAATTCATCATGTAAAAACTTAGAGAACATTTAGTGTGGTTAAAAATCTTGAGGAAATTGGTCGATTTTCTCGATTTGACCATTCTTTCATGTTTGATTGTATTTTAACTTTGGAAAAAATTTTACAAGAGACCCACAATTTCCAACCATTATTTAGAGAGTGTTTGGTAAGAATCTAAAGAAAATTTTTCTTATGATCCTTTTCGTGAGAAAATGTACTTTACAGTGTTTGGTTTACATCCTAAAGTCTTGGGAAAGTTTTTCACAGTGTTTGATTGAAATTGCAACTTTCTTGGAAAAAAAATGTTTAAAATGTCCAAATTACCCTTATTATTTCTTGTAAATTTCCTAGGTTGTGCAGAGTATTTTTGATATTTGCTTTCCATCAGATTTTCCAACAAGCTCCGTAAAAAATTCTCTTACCCCTCCCCCATGTAAAGTTTTCGCTAGGAAAGTGTGGAGCATTGTGACCCCATCTTAAAATTTTTCTCAAAGCCTCAGTGCAACCAAACATGAGAAAAATTAGTTAACTCAGACAAATTGACTAATTTCGCCAGGGTTTTCTATCAACCAAACTCTCTCTTAGAGAAAATATCCCTAAGGTGATATTGAAAATTTTTCCAAAAAACATTTTCCATGAAAGATTACCTATAGATAATTTTCTCAAAAAGATCCTACCCAACAAGAACTCTTAGGGCCTGCTTGGGAGAGGGGTAAAGGGGGGTTAGGAGGGGTAAAGGAGGGTCCTTACTCCTCCTTACCCCCGCTTGGGAAAAGAGTGAGAGAGGGTAAGAGGGAGTGAGGTTTACACCCTTTTATCCCTCTTAACCCTTATTTTATTAACACTCCAATTTGGGATGTAAGGAGGAGTTCTATTAAGTTATAATATAACTACAATGGGAAATGATCATAATACCCTTAACCCGAATTGAATTACATATAATGTGAAAGGGTAAATATGTCAATTAACATTTTACTCTTATGAACTCTCCAAATTAATTATATTATTAGGTAGGACCCATTTACTTTTTTTTAATTAATATGAGTCAAACTCATACTCACCATTGGAAAGCAAGCTAAATAATTAAACGATTAAATTTTAACTCTCATGATAAAAGGTCCACAGATTCCACGTCATCCAATTAACCAAACTCAAACTCACCATTGCGGTAACGGTGAGTTTGAGTTTGACTAGTTGGATGATACGTGGTGGACAACATATATATAACAAAATTGTTATAAAGTTTATCAGTAATTTTAAAATTCATAAATTCATCATGTAAAAACTTAGAGAACATTTAGTGTGGTTAAAAATCTTGAGGAAATTGGTCGATTTTCTCGATTTGACCATTCTTTCATGTTTGATTGTATTTTAACTTTGGAAAAAATTTTACAAGAGACCCACAATTTCCAACCATTATTTAGAGAGTGTTTGGTAAGAATCTAAAGAAAATTTTTCGTATGATCCTTTTCGTGAGAAAATGTACTTTACAGTGTTTGGTTTACATCCTAAAGTCTTGGGAAAGTTTTTCACAGTGTTTGATTGAAATTGCAACTTTCTTGGAAAAAAAATGTTTAAAATGTCCAAATTACCCTTATTATTTCTTGTAAATTTCCTAGGTTGTGCAGAGTATTTTTGATATTTGCTTTCCATCAGATTTTCCAACAAGCTCCGTAAAAAATTCTCTTACCCCTCCCCCATGTAAAGTTTTCGCTAGGAAAGTGTGGAGCATTGTGACCCCATCTTAAAATTTTTCTCAAAGCCTCACTGCAACTAAACATGAGAAAAATTAGTTAACTGCATAAATTGACTAATTTCGCCAGGGTTTTCTATCAACCAAACTCTCTCTTAGAGAAAATATCCCTAAGGTGATATTGAAAGTTTTTCCAAAAAAACATTTTCCATGAAAGATTACCTATAGATAATTTTCTCAAAAAGATCCTACCCAACAAGAACTCTTAGGGCCTGCTTGGGAGAGGGGTAAAGGGGGGTTAGGAGGGGTAAAGGAGGGTCCTTACTCCTCCTTACCCCCGCTTGGGAAAAGAGTGAGAGAGGGTAAGAGGGAGTGAGGTTTACACCCTTTTATCCCTCTTAACCCTTATTTTTTTAACACTCCAATTTGGGATGTAAGGAGGAGTTCTATTAAGTTATAATATAACTACAATGGGAAATGATCATAATACCCTTAACCCGAATTGAATTACATATAATGTGAAAGGGTAAATATGTCAATTAACATTTTACTCTTATGAACTCTCCAAATTAATTATATTATTAGGTAGGACCCATTTACTTTTTTTTAATTAATATGAGTCAAACTCATACTCACCATTGGAAAGCAAGCTAAATAATTAAACGATTAAATTTTAACTCTCATGATAAAAGGTCCACAGATTCCACGTCATCCAATTAACCAAACTCAAACTCACCATTGCGGTAACGGTGAGTTTGAGTTTGACTAGTTGGATGATACGTGGTGGACAACATATATATAACAAAATTGTTATAAAGTTTATCAGTAATTTTAAAATTCATAAATTCATCATGTAAAAACTTAGAGAACATTTAGTGTGGTTAAAAATCTTGAGGAAATTGGTCGATTTTCTCGATTTGACCATTCTTTCATGTTTGATTGTATTTTAACTTTGGAAAAAATTTTACAAGAGACCCACAATTTCCAACCATTATTTAGAGAGTGTTTGGTAAGAATCTAAAGAAAATTTTTCTTATGATCCTTTTCGTGAGAAAATGTACTTTACAGTGTTTGGTTTACATCCTAAAGTCTTGGGAAAGTTTTTCACAGTGTTTGATTGAAATTGCAACTTTCTTGGAAAAAAAATGTTTAAAATGTCCAAATTACCCTTATTATTTCTTGTAAATTTCCTAGGTTGTGCAGAGTATTTTTGATATTTGCTTTCCATCAGATTTTCCAACAAGCTCCGTAAAAAATTCTCTTACCCCTCCCCCATGTAAAGTTTTCGCTAGGAAAGTGTGGAGCATTGTGACCCCATCTTAAAATTTTTCTCAAAGCCTCACTGCAACTAAACATGAGAAAAATTAGTTAACTCAGACAAATTGACTAATTTCGCCAGGGTTTTCTATCAACCAAACTCTCTCTTAGAGAAAATATCCCTAAGGTGATATTGAAAGTTTTTCCAAAAAAACATTTTCCATGAAAGATTACCTATAGATAATTTTCTCAAAAAGATCCTACCCAACAACAACTCTTAGGGCCTGCTTGGGAGAGGGGTAAAGGGGGGTTAGGAGGGGTAAAGGAGGGTCCTTACTCCTCCTTACCCCCGCTTGGGAAAAGAGTGAGAGAGGGTAAGAGGGAGTGAGGTTTACACCCTTTTATCCCTCTTAACCCTTATTTTTTTAACACTCCAATTTGGGATGTAAGGAGGAGTTCTATTAAGTTATAATATAACTACAATGGGAAATGATCATAATACCCTTAACCCGAATTGAATTACATATAATGTGAAAGGGTAAATATGTCAATTAAAATTTTACTCTTATGAACTCTCCAAATTAATTATATTATTAGGTAGGACTCATTTACTTTTTTTTTAATTAATATGAGTCAAACTCATACTCACCATTGGAAAGCAAGCTAAATAATTAAACGATTAAATTTTAACTCTCATGATAAAAGGTCCACAGATTCCACGTCATCCAATTAACCAAACTCAAACTCACCATTGCGGTAACGGTGAGTTTGAGTTTGACTAGTTGGATGATACGTGGTGGACAACATATATATAACAAAATTGTTATAAAGTTTATCAGTAATTTTAAAATTCATAAATTCATCATGTAAAAACTTAGAGAACATTTAGTGTGGTTAAAAATCTTGAGGAAATTGGTCGATTTTCTCGATTTGACCATTCTTTCATGTTTGATTGTATTTTAACTTTGGAAAAAATTTTACAAGAGACCCACAATTTCCAACCATTATTTAGAGAGTGTTTGGTAAGAATCTAAAGAAAATTTTTCTTATGATCCTTTTCGTGAGAAAATGTACTTTACAGTGTTTGGTTTACATCCTAAAGTCTTGGGAAAGTTTTTCACAGTGTTTGATTGAAATTGCAACTTTCTTGGAAAAAAAATGTTTAAAATGTCCAAATTACCCTTATTATTTCTTGTAAATTTCCTAGGTTGTGCAGAGTATTTTTGATATTTGCTTTCCATCAGATTTTCCAACAAGCTCCGTAAAAAATTCTCTTACCCCTCCCCCATGTAAAGTTTTCGCTAGGAAAGTGTGGAGCATTGTGACCCCATCTTAAAATTTTTCTCAAAGCCTCACTGCAACCAAACATGAGAAAAATTAGTTAACTCAGAGAAATTGACTAATTTCGCCAGGGTTTTCTATCAACCAAACTCTCTCTTAGAGAAAATATCCCTAAGTTGATATTGAAAATTTTTCCAAAAAACATTTTCCATGAAAGATTATCTATAGATAATTTTCTCAAAAAGATCCTACCCAACAACAACTCTTAGGGCCTGCTTGGGAGAGGGGTAAAGGCGGGTTAGGAGGGGTAAAGGAGGGTCCTTACTCCTCCTTACCCCCGCTTGGGAAAAGAGTGAGAGAGGGTAAGAGGGAGTGAGGTTTACACCCTTTTATCCCTCTTAACCCTTATTTTTTTAACACTCCAATTTGGGATGTAAGGAGGAGTTCTATTAAGTTATAATATAACTATAATGGGAAATGATCATAATACCCTTAACCCGAATTGAATTACATATAATGTGAAAGGGTAAATATGTCAATTAACATTTTACTCTTATGAACTCTCCAAATTGTACTCTCAAGCAGCGGTAATTAGTTTACTCTTATGAACCCTCCCATACTCTCACCCTCATTTACTCTTATGAACTCCTACTCTTCATTTTTAACTCTCCTTCCAAACAGAGCCTTAACGTTCTTCAATCAAGAGTCCAATTTTCCATAGAAAAGGAAAGGAGAAAAAACCAATCTAGCAATCCAAATAGGATAACACTTCGAAAATCTGAAATATTAGTATTTACATCAGAATTAAAACAGAACCCGGTTATAATGGAACCCTAGCCAACCGCCTTATCCTTATAACTTGCCGTCGAAGTGTAGTAGTACGTACTACTGCTATAAATCAAAGGTAATTAACCCTACTAATCACATCTCATCTCACTAATTAATCCCTCAAACAACAACGAACAATATTTCACCCAGATATATAGAGGCATGTCTTCTTCAACCTGGAGCAATTGTCATGAACATGATGAGAAGGATTTGAGGTGGTTGCAGTCTAACGACGGCACGAGAATGACATTCAGAGATGCTTCAGTCATGGCTGAGTTGATGGCGAAGATCGTCTCAGAGTATGATTCTACTGCTGAGAAGCCTGCAACAGTTTGTGAGAAATTCAGAGATGATGAACAAGGTTTTAATGGAAAAGAAAAAGAGGTGGTTAGGAAAACAAAAAAGCAGTTGAGGACTCCATGGTTAAGGAAGCTCATGTTTTTCTGTATCAGACCTCATAATTAATTCTTTTTAAGTACTCCCACCTTTCCTCAATAATTGTCCTATTTGAGTTTTAGGAAGATTTTAAGAAAATAGTATTGAAAATGATAATTGTATTGAAAATGATAAAAGTCATAGATAATTTCCTATTTTTGTTATATATTTGTATTGGTAATGATAAAAGTAGGAGGTGAATTTAGAAAATTGTAATTAATATTGTATTGGAATTGAAAAGTGACAGATATTGTGGAAAATTCAAAGTAAGTTAAAGTGACAAATATTAAGGAAAGGAGGGAGTAGTATTTTTTTTTTTTGTAGTAAGTGTAATTGTTATCATTTTTCAGTTAGTATGAGGATACGAGTCTCGCCATTGTCTTACCCTTCTTTAAATCTTTAATTCTTATGATTTTCAATACTATTGTCATCTCCATATTAATTGTCATCTAGGAGTAGTTTTTTAATACTCCCTCAATTCTATATTAATTGTCATATTTGAAAATCGTGTTGTCAAATTTCAAAAAAATTGATCATAAATTTCTCAATATAAACAATGAGTAGATATGTAAAATTACCATCATTAGATTCGTAACAAAAAATATTATTGTAAAAGTATAATATTACAATTGTTAATAACATATTATGTAAAAAAAAATTATAAATCAACGAGTGACATTGAAAACCGTGGAAATCAATTATAAGAAGTTTGGGATGCATACGCTACGTCAATTATAAGAAGCTTGGGATGCATTCGCTGCGTCAATGAGCATAAATGCATGATACCCTAATCGAATCAACCCCTTCCATTAATCTTATTTTAAGTGTTTTTTGAAATATTAATATAAAAAATAATGGATAAAAGTATAACTTTACGATATTTATTAGTGATATTATAGGAACTAATTAGGTTTTACCCTTTAACTTTTGAGAAAGTAGGATTTTACCCCCATGTTTCGGAAATTAGGTTTACCCTACCTCAACTTTAAACTAAGTAATAAATTCCCACCTTACCTTTGTATTAAAGATTAAATACATACTTTTAAGATGAAGTTAGTGTTTACATTAATGTGAATTGACCAAATCTCCTTCATTTAAAAATCCATTTGCACACGTGACAAATTAAACTTATCCCACCCTTCCTCATCTTTGTTCAATATATGATGAGTTTCCATTCTTTGATTCATCCAGTTTTTCGAGCAAGACAACCTTAACGACGATGAAAGGAAATGCGACACTTTGTTATTCTTTTTGGGAGGGGTAAATATGTCTTTTGTTACTTTTAATTAGGGTCATCTCAGACATTTTACACCCTTCTACAGGGGTAGTTCTGTCTTCCACTGGAAAAGGGGTAAAATAATTAAGAGTTTAAACTTAAGGTAGGGTAAACCTAATTTCCAAAGTCTGGAGGGTAAAATCCTAGTTTCTCAAAACGTCAAGGGGTAAAAACCTAATTAGTTCGATATTATAGTTATAGAATTCAATAATATCATTTAATTTCATCTTAATATATAATAATATAATTTAAATTATAAGGTAAGACACTTACTCCAAAACTCATATCATTTTCATGTCGATTAAAAGTAGATGTTTGGCTATAGGGGTTTGTTTGATCTGTTTCTGATTGGTTCACAGTTAAAAGTTGATGGTTAGTCTCCATGTAATTCTTTATCTCAATGAAAGAATTTTAACATTGACCGACCCGAATTTAACCTAGATTCGAATTTTCATTATAAGTGCTATGGTTGGGGAAGTTTATTTCATCTTTTTATTTAAGAGATTCTTCATTATATTTTTCAACTATTACACTTAAATATATTCTATTTCAAACCTTTGATTTGTGTTTAAAAAAAAATCTAGCTTCAACCCTAATTACAGCTGACATCTTATTGTATGTACATTACATTTTTTCACACATCGTCTGTTGTGGTTTTTCTCTATCTTTCACTCACCCACACACATTAATGGAAAATTCCACTAATTAAACTTCCTTTTTTCAATTACCACCATAATTTTTCTTTTTCTAACAATGATGAGATGTCGCTTAAGGTTTAACTTAGAGGATTTACTTTTAGGCATTTCCTTCTCAATTAATTTACATCATATTAACACAAAATAACATGAGAAAAATGTTTAACAGAATATAATCCATATAATTTGCAGATGTTGAACCTGCTCATGAATTTTATTTTTTTGCATAATTTAGTATTGAAATTGGATGTAAAGCGGCAACTATTAAACAATAACAAAAGCCAAAAACAAAGTATCATCATCTAAAGTACTACCTCCGTCACATATTACTTGTCCATTTGACAAAAATTTAGAAAACCAACAAAATGTGTTAGGTATTGTATTGTATTGTATTGTATGGAAAGTTGTGAAATAAAAATTTAGAAAACTATTTGACAAAAATTTAGAAAACCAATAAAATGTGTTAATTAAGTATTAAATTATTTGTATATGTTTCTCTCTCCTACTTTTTCTATTCTTATGTCAAAAAATTTATAAAAAATGTAGGTAGTTGAAAAAAGTTGCATTAGAATTGGAAAATGACATGTATTATGGGACAAAACAAGCTAATTAAAGTGACAACTATTATGAGATGGAGATAGTAAGAAAAAGAAGTACAAAAATGATGAAGCAAATTTAAAAAAAAAAATTACCTTTCCTTTCTGGTGGGTATGAGTGCACCAGGTAACCTGTCTAAATCAATCTGTAGACATAAATCATCAAAACAAAAATCAAGGACTGAAAGAACAAACCCGGTCCATTGTATGAAGAATTTACAAAGACACAAAGGAACCAAAGGGGAGATACATAAATGGACTTCAATTCTGGTACAATGCACAATTTTTTTTTATTATAATTACATTGACAATACTTTTAAAATTAATCCTGTTTAAATGTGGGACCTTAGATCGTGCGATGGATCTTACGGTGATGAAACACGTAGATGACGTTGAAAATGAGGTTGTGATGGTGATTTGGCGGCTCATCTTTTGGCCAAAATTTTACCAATTTGGGGGCAATTCTAGTTGGGGGTATGTCCTAATCAAATAATATCCATTGTACTAATGGGAAAATTATCAATTTAAGTCTTCCCAATTTTTTTTCCTTAAGAAAAGCAATTCATGCAAAGAGTGATGAATAGAGCAAATCCCATGATTAGGCTACATTTTAGCTACGTATACAAAATAATACTAGTTTTGACACAATGTGTTATCTGGTACTACAAACTACAAACTACAAAGCATCAACAACTGTACCAATCAATCTACACATACATAATGATGTAAACAACAAACATGAATGAATGAATCAAATTATATAAATTTACTGAATCAAAATCTGTGATTCAAAGTGCACCTGAGAGAGAATCAAGAGCAAAAGGGGCAAACAATCAACCCATTCTCATTACACTCTGTACACTTACTCCAACCATGATCAACCCTAAACACCTTCCTACTTCCATTGCAATGGAGACACACCCCAAACCTAAACCCACAACACCCATTACAAGGCCCTTCACTGTAATCAACAGGTACATACCTAAACAGACCCCTGAGTCTCCCCTGTTCATGCAACCCTAAAACTTGCTCTGCTCCGCCGATATACCTCCCCCTCACAAACAGCCTCGGAGGCAACACTTTCTCCCCCATTATCCTCCATAGCTCGTCCCGAAACTCGCTGTGAGCCGACACGTCTCTCTCATAGTAGATAACCCGGAAGCTCTCGAGGAGAAATCGAATGCTCTGGCAATCCTCGAATGTCTTCCGGATTCCCCGTAAGCTTGTTGTGTAGAAGATCACTGAGTCGTCCCCTCCCGGCGGGGGTTTGTGATCGAATTCGGATAATGGGTCGGGCCCATCTTCGAGGTCGGATAAAGGGTCCTGCTCGGAATCGAACCCGGACCTGAAAAATGGATACGGGTTGTGATTTTGAGTTGCGGGTTTTGATTTAGCTGCGGATTCACAAAAACAAAGGTGCTCAGTTACAGCTTGCTCGAAAGCGGCGAGGAGGCCGGGATCGAAGAGGGTGCCGGAATCCATGTCCGGCCGCCGGAAAGATGAAACGTCGAGCTCTTTCAAAGGTGATGACGTCATCATATCAGAATCATCCCCATTTGATGTCGAACTCCTTAGATTTTCTGAGCCGAAACATTCGAGAGATTCCTCTGTTTCGAGTGAACAGGGTTTGATGTTTTCTTTGTCGTCGACGTGGTTTTCAGGGTCAAAGTTCTCATCTTCATCTTCTAAGTCCTTCATGAGCTGATCGACATCGATTTTCTCTAGTTTTTCTGGGTTAGGGTTAGGGTTAGGGTTAGGGTTTGAGTTTGAGTTTGAGAGAGGGGTTTTGCTGTTGCTGTTCGATTTGAAGGGGAATTTGTCGACAAGAGTAGATTTCAAAGAGAAATTATCGACGAATGCACTGACCTGAAGAATTCGATCGGGATTAGAGTACCCAATTTGCGTCACTGTCTTGATTTTCTTCAAAAATCTGCCCTTCATCCCCTTCATATCTCCAGTTGGGTATACAAGTGATATTCGGCGGGAAAAAAAAGGGGGAAAAGAGAAAAGGAATACCAAAGAGGAAGAGAAAATAAGAGAAAATCAGTGTCAAGGTGGCGGAGACGGCGGCGGGAGAGGTGGAGCTGGCGGCGGAGGTGAACTTTGCGAGGGAGTTCGCAGGGGAGGAGTTGCAGAGTGAGGGGGAAGATGTTGGTAACGCTGAGTTTTCTTTTCTTCAACACAAAATGCATGAGGAGACGACGTCGTTTGGTGTGATCCGTATGAAAAGAGAAAAAAAAGGAAAAGCCAGCAGAGAGTAAAGTGTTGGACCTTTGCAAATACAGTAGACCGTTGCCCAACGGGTATAATATTATAACGGCTACTTCGGATTCCTTTTTTTATTGGTTCCGTTTTTCTTTTATATTTGTATCCACCGGCAAATATTTGGGTTCCGCATGAGTGGACCAAATTCAGCAAATGTTAAAATTCAATGAAAAATTAAAGCTTATATTTGATTTTTTTCAATCGGATCAGATCTGATAATTTGGATGGAATTAAATTTGGGTCAAAATTAAATTTGGATGATGGAGTCAATTCGATCAAATTGAGATTCGAACCAACCGAGTTTTCCCCAAATCGGACAAATTCGACTTGAAGCATTCAAGTCGAACGAAACACTGTCAGCACTAATCTTGATCAAACTAAAACGTGTCCCATAAAAGATTGTTGCTATAATATATGCCATAATCAAAATTTTTAATTTTGTTTACACCAAATTTTGCGTACATAAATCACTCAAGATTTTCTCTATGTGGGGATGACTTTGAGGTACCTATCGTCTAGTGAAAATAATTTTTAGGACCCCATATTTTGAAAACTGATTTTAAGGTCCCTTTCTTTATGTGCTAATAATTATCAGGATCCACTATTTTAATAAAAACCTATTAAAAGGGATAATAACTTTTTATATTTATAGAAAAGGGTTTAAAACAAGGACCTTTTTATGCAAAAATATGATTTTTTGAGATTTTTATTAAAACAGGTTAAAATAAACACTCTTAACTCTTTGTGATAATTTTTGAAATTTTTATTTTAACCTGTTTTAATAAAAATCTCAAAAATCATATTTTTACATAAAAAAATCCTTGTTTTAAACCATTTTCTATAAATATAAAAAGTTACTACCCTTTTAATAGGTTTTTATTAAAATAGTGGGTCTTGATAATTATTCACACAAAAAGAAAGGGACCTCAAAATAAGTTTTCAAAATATGGGGTCCTAAAAATCATTTTCACAAAATGATAGGTACCTTCAAGTAATTTTTTGTTTCTCTATTGTAAAACTATGGCCTTGTGGCCGGGGCTTACATAAAGTCAGGAGTTTTGGAAACTAATCTCTTCAAAAAATTACTCGTGGGTACCCCAATATTTGGAAAAACTATTTTTTGGTACTTCAACTTTTCAAAACTAATTTTGAGGTACCCTTACGGGTTAGTAATTATTTGGTGTTTTTCCGGCCATCGATTTTATTAAGTGACCGAAATACCCTTATTATTCTTCTTTAAGGGTATTTCTTAAAAAATGGAAGAACAAGGGTATTTCGGTCATTTAACCAAATTAATGACCGAAAAAGTACCTAATAATTTCTAACCCAAAAAGTAAGGGTACCACAAAATTAGTTTTGAAAAGTTGGGGTACCTGAAAAACATTTCACCAAAAGTTAGGGTACCTCCGAGTAATTTTTTGTGTTCAAGGGTGTTACATAAAAACACACCAGTATTATAGAGTGGGATGATAGTATATTTCGTATGATTCAATATCTACCTCTACCATATGGTGCATATGTATGGCATATTATCGTGAGATTTATAATGTACCCAAACTGGAGTATACTAACATAGTAACATATAGATTTTCTCTATTCATAAGCAAGGGTGTTGTGATACCCAGTCCCAAAAAAAAAAAAAAAAGGTGTATTATTATTATTATTATTATTATTATTATACCCTATTTTTGGAAGGATTTTTATCATCTAGAATCTTCCCCCTCAACTTCTTATGTCTATATAATAGTTGTCTATTCCCGAAACCCTACTTCCTATTATCACAAGCCTTCAAGAATTCACACATTATTTTTCCGTTTCCGCTCCCTTTAATATGCGAGAGAAAAGCGGTACCTTTGGAACCCTAATTGTTCAAGGTTAGTCTCGTTAAACTCATTCTAGTATTTGTCAATCCTTTTATCGTAGAATTTTAATTTAGATGTTAATGTTCGGGCCTGCATGAGTCTGTCAATTGTTGTTCAATTCTTGCAACTAGAATGTCATGTATAACTTTGGGAGGTTAGGCGGAGTTTTGAGAGATAAGATAAGTATCACGGAGTCAAGAATACAAGAGTTTAGTCTTTTATTAAATTTATATCCTCCAAGATGATTATGATGATGAATTGATGAGTGAAGATATGAAAAGGAAACAAACAGAATAGTAGTGGAAACCCTATTTGTTAATAGGAATTTAAATACAGTGATGTTGGTGGTGGAATTAAATGAAGATAATGATGATGATGATGATTATTTGATGAGTGAAGATATGAAAAGGAAACAAACAGAATAGTAGTGGAAACCCTATTTGTTAATAGGAATTTAAATACAATGATGTTTGGTGGTGGAATTTAAATAATGAAGATTAGCAGCAGGCACACAATATTGTTATTGGAGATATGTCTTAGTTATCAAACCCAATTGTATTTTAATCTATTAGTGTTAATTTATTTTGGGTCTTCTCAACTAGTAATTCCTTGCATAGCCCATTGACATACGAGAATTATTGAGTTTGGTGTACATTCAATTTGTTGGGTATTTTAGTTACTGTTCACTAATATTTTAGGCGAATTGTGATCAGTAAGTGATTATGTTTAATGATTAGGTCTCGGACTAATTATAAGTGACCCTGTTTCATTGGAGTAGGTCATCCGTTGTTCAGGTAAGCGGTGTGATACTCTTCTTTCCTTCGTGCCCAAAATATTATTTCGTATAGTCTTTTTCGTAAAGTAGTTTTATGAAATCGGGTTAACATGCTATTGTTTAAGTATATTTGGTTATATTTATGTCCAAAAGACTTGTTCGACTCCGTACCGATTTATATGTTCATAAAGTGAACCTTCCGATGTCAATTTTATAAGTTAAGTTCATATTTTGATATATACTTAATATTGGAACCCTTGGTAATGATTTTAATTAATCTTTGCAAGTATGTGTTACTAAGTTATTTTCGTACTTTTGACCTATTAATTTACGCGTTTAAAAACTACCCCTTTGACGGTAATTTTATAAGTTGTAGTTATTTTATTTTATTATATTTTTCCTTTATATACCGAGTGACCTTTTGTGACGATTTAACTAAATTATTTGCAAAGTAGCCGTTTCGAATAATAGTTTTGGTATTTGAATTATTTGAACTTTCAGTCTCTAAGTGATTTTGTTGGTTTGATTTATTGTTATTCAAAATAACTTGACTGGGTACTGTTTGTACGTTTTGATATTCAAGTTACTGGTTTTGTTTTTGGACTATGTCTTTTGCCTTAGCCACTTAAGGTATGCACTGGACCTGTCGATCGACTTGTATGCGCGCTATTGTGTATTCCGATATGTGTATGTGTTCCGTTGGGCCCATTTCCTTTGTTGCCCTGCCACTGGGTCAATAGTGGTACATCGTTGCCCCGCCACTGGGTCAATAGTGGCTTATCGTTGCCCTTGTCACTGGGTCAATAGTGACCTTAGCCCTAACCGTTGTCATTTTTATTGCTATGTTTTGTTCTATACTTTGTTATTTTGATGGAAACCGTTTGATCAATTTTTATAGTGTAATTTTGGGAGTTTTGAGCTGAGTAAAATATTTGTAAAACCCAGTCATCTTTTGTTATGTATTTATTTGTGAACTCTGGCCTAACCTTATATTTTACCCGCATGTCCAACCCAGCTAAAGGAGTGTACGTTACGCTACTTACTGGGCTTTCGAGCTCATCCTTTCATCTTCCTATTTTTCCAGGTTTTGATTCTTGACGTTTTGGTAGTGTTCGGGTTCTTTGAGGTATCAGAGTTGCGCAGCGGAAGCGTAGTGGGCCAAGCAATATTGTGGAAAAAGGCTTGAGTTATTGATTTGGTTGTTTGTGGGTTTGGAGAATCATCTCATTATTTTCTATCGTAGCATCCGCTGTGTAATTAAGTATCATTCCTAGTTAGACTGTTTAATAAGGTATTCCTTTCGAGTTAAGTCTATTCTTGTATCTTTGGTTTGTTCGGTTTTTTGAGCCTTGCATGCTTGTGGGGCCTTGTCCTACAAGTGTGCGGCGTCTGTTACCCCTTGGTTCGGGGCGTGACAGGTGTCCATTGCGTATGATTCAATACTTACCTGTATTTTTTTTTTACTTTCGGAATGTTTTTTGTTTTTTCAGATTTTTGACCAAAAAAAGTCATTCTTTTCAAATTTTCAGAGACATGCACAAAATGGAGATGATGTACAAAAAAATAACAACAACCGTACTCACAAAACCAAGATTGAACATTGTTATTTCAGATTTTCATAACTTTTTTTTCCAGATTTTTGGCACCAAAAAAAAACATTTTTCTAGATTTGTGGAAAAATATTCACAAAACGGAGATGATGTAAAACAATAACAATAAAGATGAATTTTGGAAAGGGGCCTCTTTATGGGTTGCTGGGTAACCCAATACATATTTAGTTATTTACATCCATAGACTCTGCCTTTCCTACAAAAGCCCCTAAGAGAAGCGCTGGATTAAGCAGTTGCAGGAGTTAGTCATGGAGTTGGTACAATCTGAAGGTGAGTGATTCTTGTTCATAGTATTAGGCTCTTTCTTTTTCAACTTAGTTTTGGTGAAGTTGTTTTTGCTAGATTGAACTGTGCTGAAATTACTTTTGCATTGCTGAACTGAATTGAACCTGACAAATTGAACTGAACTGAGCTCATTCTGAAATTGTTAAGTTTTGAGAGTTGAGAGGGACCTTTTAAGTATCTGGTTTGTTTATTTGATTTTGTGAGAGAGTATTTTGGAAATGCCTGTATTCTTGTGCATCTAGCAGAGAATGCTGTAAATCCTCTGATGGTTCTCTGAATACAGTTTGATGGATGATGATTGTTTGTTATATGATTAGGGCCTGATTCTGTATCATCTTGAAATAACCCTAGAGGGGGTGAATAGGGTTGTATAAAAATTCTACACTTAATCAACATAAGAACGTTAATAGCACTTATATATCTGAATAATACTTCTTTATTGATAAAATTAAAGTGCTAGAAAATAGAGAATGTTACAAACTCGACATTGTCAAGGACTGTAAGGTCCTCAACAGATGCTTACAGGGACAGAAGATTCAGGATGAACTTCTGCAGTAGTGACCTCACAATTGAGGCAGAAAGAATGACTTGAATTCACTAAAGTGAGGTCAATTCACTTTAGCTACACGACTCTGAGGTCCTCACCAGAACACACCTTCTGGTTACACAACTCACTACTCACAACCAAGTAGCTACACTCAGAATTTTCTATCACAAAATTGCTATACACGATTTATCTTGCTTGGAATCGTTATTTGGAGAGAGGAGGATAGTCAAGCTTTATATAGATGCTTGAGGTTCTAATATAACGACTACTTTGAAGTTTCCTTAACTCTTGATCATTTCCATCTTTGTGTTGATCTTCTAATCTTGATTCTTTAGGATCTTTATTTTTGCTGTCCAGATATGTTTGATCATTATATATGCTTGATCCTTTCCATCTTTGTGTTGATCTTCTAATCTTGATTCTTTAGGATCTTTAAACTTGCCATTTTGTAATGATCTTCTGCAAAGATATATATCACAATTAGTAGATATTATTCTGAACATATGCTGGAAATATTTTAGAGTTATTCAGGATGCTTCCCTAAATTTGCTCTTTCAAATAAAATCTTCGCACTGGAACTGGAGGTCCTCACTGCTGGATATGGTGAGGTCCTCATAGTAGCGTTGAGATTCTTCAGATTCTTTCTTTCTTTGTTTGATCCTCAATCTTCATTTATTTGGCAACTACCTCTTTCCTTTGATTTGGATCTTTGCAATAATATAAAATCAGTTAGAGCTCATGTAAGATATATAAATACTAG
Organism: Portulaca oleracea; assembly: GCA_029582165.1. Classification (NCBI taxonomy): domain Eukaryota; kingdom Viridiplantae; phylum Streptophyta; class Magnoliopsida; order Caryophyllales; family Portulacaceae; genus Portulaca; species Portulaca oleracea. The sequence continues at coordinate 10,328,016 of CM055884.1, forward strand.
AGAAGATATGGAATATTCATATTATGGAAACTTCCCTGATTTTATATCTCCAAGGTTTGTCTTTCAATTAAAATCACGTCAGCAAATGTGGAGGTCCTCAGAACAGTGGAGGTCCTCAAAGCAATGGAGGTCCTTGGAATGGAGTAGGGGTTTCTTCACATCTCTTTGTGCTTTTCTTGAAAATGGCTTCAGCAACTGGTATTCCACGGTTCTTGTCTGGGATATGCTAGCTTTTTCTGTTCTTTTTGTTTTAGCAAAGATGAAGGATCTGAATTTGCAGCCGTCAATATACACATATAATAGTATGTTGCATAACCTGAGGCATACCACTTTTGTGTGGGATGTGTATGATGAAATCTGGGCCCGAGGAATTCCCCAAAGCGATTACACAAATACCACTGTTATAGATGAGTCAAAGCTGCATGAAGCCATTGAGTTTTGGAGGGAAACTGAAGCAAACGACAATGAGCCTTTCATTGTGTCATTTAACGCACTTATATCAGGGTTTTGCCGAGTTGGCTTCATTGATGTTGCTACAATGGTGAAGTATGGGCTTCTCCCGGATTCATACAACTATAATATCCTTATTCATGGACTGTGTATGTCTGGATATGTGGAAGAAGCTCTGGTGTTTACGGGTGACATGGAAAAGCATGGAGTTGAACCTGATATTGTGACTTATAATAGTCTTGTCAAAGGGTTTCATATGCTTGGCTTTGTGGGTGGAGCTCCAAAAAATGATGCTTAAGGGTTTGAACCCCAACATTGTTACTTATAAAATATTGCTTTGTGGTTATTGTCAAATAGGAAACACCGAGGCAGCAATTAGACTGGTGCAGGAGATGACTTCTCGTGGTTATTCAATGAGCGGTTTCTCCTACAATGTTTTGCTCAGTTATTTGTGTAATCTGGGGCAACTTGAGAGGGCCCTCTCTTTGCTTGATGAGATGAAAACCATGGGACTGAAACCAGATTTTATTGCGTATTTTGTGAAATAACCCTAGAGGGGGGGGGGGGGAGGGTGAATAGGGTTACCAAATTTTCTGCACAATTCACAACTCAATGAAGGACTTTAGGTTCTCAGTTGCAATCAACTGAGAATCTCCTTAACAGAAAGTAGAGACAGAATAGATAAAGGATTAAATATATGAATTGAATAACTTCCTTTATTGTGAACAGATCGTGATGAACCTAGGATGAATGTCCTTAGGTTTTACAATGAACCAAGCGCCTTGCAAGGACGCTTCTTATTTTCTGAAAACAACACACACCAAATTCAATCTTTGGTGCCAAAATTCAGTCGACCCTAATTCCGTCTAGGAATCGACTACACAAGCAACAATCAATCCTAGATCCGTGAAGGATTGATTTCACTCACACTTCTCATGACACGGATCTCACAAGAACACCAAAACAGAAAACTCTATTTCTATTTTGAACACCCGATTTCTTCCGTGGAATCGTTGATCTTCTTCGTGCTTGGTCTTCCTTATTTATGTGCGAATGCTGCTTGCTTGTGTCCGTTGAGGAATGGATTTTCCTTGCCTTGATTTGCTTCTACTTTCCTCTGGGCGAATATGTTCTTTTCATTTTTGAGTTTTCCTACCAATCCTTTTACTGATTTTATGCCTGCAATAAAATGGAATACACAATCAGTTAGTTTGGTTAGAAATTTAGGCAGGAATTAGAAGATTCTTGCGTGAAAGGAAATCTTCCCTGATTTGGTGCTGCCGTTTGTCTTTCACTTCAAAACGTCTTGGATGGCTGGACATGAATGTCCTTCAGGTGCTTTGATACTGATGTCCTTGGGGTGTGATACATGGATGTCCTTTGGCCTGTTAAAAAGAGGGGTTCTACAATCTCCCCCTTTTTGAGTGAAAGACAAAACCAAATGCAAGCATAGTATGCAGAGCCGATGATATGTATAGCAGATAAAGGCAGATAAAGGTCATTCATACAGGGGATTAGCAAAAGATAGTTTAAGTTATTTTACAGACCCAGATAATAGTCTGCCATACTATGCAAGAATCATCTCCCCCTTTTTGACTTTCATGCAAAAAGGAAACAGGAGGAATGTTTGGCAGAGAAAAACAGCAAGTTTTAAAGAAAAAGTAAAGATATTAAGACTGAGGATCAGCAAGGGGGGTGTCATTAGCCGTCTTGGGAGAGCTTTGTGGAGGGGTTGCCACCGGTGTGCCTGGGGGAACAACTTCCTTCAGGAGAGAGGCTGCCTCAAGTAGCGCAGTCCTTGTCTCACGGAGGGCCTTGACCTTTTGTTGAATCGCACCGACCTCTTGGTGAAGGGCCTCGATAGCATCGTGGATGCGAGAGAGATGACTTTGAAGAGCGTCAGAGGGATCCTTAGCAGCAGCAGCAGATGTGGAGGCTTCGACAGCTTTGATTTCATCAAGATGAAGCCAAGAGCCATTGGGTTGCTGCTGATACCCAAGGGTAAGGAGGAGAGAGGTTCCGATCGTGGGCAAATTGAAGGAGGACTTCTTAGCTCCGTCTAAGGGAACATGGCAGGAGCGGAAGATTTTAGTGAGTAGGTTCCCATAGGGTAGAGGGCTGGTTGGGGAGGCGGCTGCACGAAGAAAATGCTAAATGACCATGGCGCCGATGTCAGGGTGGCGACCATGGAGGACATTTAGGAGAAAAGTGGCACAGGCTTCGTTGATAGTTTCTTTGTTAGAACCACGGGGCAAGATGGTGCGGACAAGAGTGTAGTAAAGAAAACGAGCCTCAGACGTCAACCCGGTGTATTGGGTGGTTTTTGACTCAGTTGGGCGAGCAAAGAGGCGACGAAGTTCTTGTTTTGGGTCGGATGGAAGAGATAGAGGTGGTTTAGTTGGGTTGGGCTCGAGATGAAGCATGCGGTCGATTTGGGAGGGGGTTAGGAGAATTTCTACACCGGCAACCATGGTTTTCACAGAGGGGTGTCTGGTATCAGGAATAAGATTCGCATAAAATTCAAGAACCAAAGAGGGATAGATGATAGACTCACAGTAAAAAAAGGCAAAGCAGCCCAGTTCCTTGAGTGTGGAGAAGAAAGGAAAGGCATGAAGCAGGGAGTCGGTATCAACGTTCTCACAGCACAGGATTTGGCGATTTGCGAGGTTCTCCAGTCGTTGCTCATGTGTGACCACCTGAATGGCAGTTGGTTGGAATTGAATGGCCAGAACAGTGGAAGATGAAGAGTTAGACTGAGTAGAGGCAGGAGGTTCGGGAGACGACTTGCGAGAGCGAAGTCGTTTGGCAACTCCTGTTGGTGTGCTTTTGAGAGCAGGGCGTTTTTTCATGGTTGAGTGTTGTCGGGAGAAAAATGGGGACAGAAGAGAGGAAAAGGTGGGGCAGTGGGTGATGGAGATGGTGGGGTAAGTGAGGTTGGTGTGAAAAAGAAGGAGGGTGAAGGAGGAGGTTAAATAGGAAAATGACAGAGGGGAGTAATTTTTTTTTTGGAAGGTGGGAGTAATTAAGGAAGGGGAGTGAACTTGGGTGAGGAACATGGGAAAGTAGGAGTGATTGACGGTTGGGGATGAGGGTTTAATGATGATGTGACGCTATTTTGGAAAGTGGGAGAGAGAAGGATTTGAAATGATTTTTTTTTTTGTTTTGAAAAAGATTTGAATTGAGGGAATCTTTTAATGTTTAAAAAAAAAGGAAGGAAAGAAAGAGGATAAAAAAGTTTTATTTAAAAAAGTTAAGCCGATCAGTTATGGATGAACTGACAGCATAACTGCATTGCCAATGATTAATGTGGGAATTCTCAAGTAGGTTGCATGACAATGATGTCAAGGACCTTAATGAGCTTATAAGGGTAGAGCATACCTGGCAGAGGACCTTTGCTCCCCCTAAAAGGGAGAACTCTAGCTCCCCCTCAACTGGTCATCAGGTTGTAACATGCCAAGCTCCCTTCTGTTCGTGATGAATTGCTCAGTGGGAAGGGGCTTGGTGAAGATATCCGCCAGTTGGTGATGAGTGGGGACAAAGTGCAAAGTGATATGGCCTTTGTCTACATGATCTCTTATGAAGTGATGTCGGACTTCAATATGCTTAGTGCGAGAGTGCTGAACTGGATTCTTGGTGATTTGAATCGCACTTTGATTGTCACATTTGATTGGAATTTCTGAGAATTCTATCCCAAGGTCCTTCATTTGTTGTTTGATCCACAAAAGTTGTGCGCAGTGACTCCATCGCAATGTATTCTCGCCTCATGGAGAGGGCAACTGCATTTTGCTTTTTTGACTGCCAGGATATCAGAGATACTCCAAGCATTTGGCATCCTCCAGAAGTACTTTTGCGATCAGTTCTTGATCCGGCAAAGTCTGCATCTGTATACCCAGTGAGATGAAGGGGATTGTGGCTAGGGTACCACAGTCCAAGGTTCTTGGTACCTGCAAGGTATCTTAGAATTCTTTTGACCGCAGTCAAGTGAGATTCTTTGGGAGCACTTTGAAATCGGGCGCACAAGCATACGCTAAACATAATGTCAGGACGAGTTGCGGTTAGATAAAGAAGAGATCCGATCATACCTCGATAGTGTTTGTCAGAAATGGCCTTACCAGTTGGATCGTGATCAAGTTTTAGGGTAGAGGACATTGGGGTGCTGCTGTGCTTAGCTGTTTCTAGACCATATTTTTTCAAGAGCTCTTTCACATACTTACTCTAATTTATAAAGATGCCATCTACATTTTGCCTGATTTGTAAGCCAAGGAAGAAGCTAAGTTCTCCTACTAGGCTCATCTCAAATTCCTTACTCATAAGATCAGAGAAGTCCTTCACTAGAGTTTCATTAGTAGCACCTAATATAATGTCATCCACATAAACTTGAATTATAGTAGAATCTTGACCTGAGGTTTTGATGAATAGCGTTTTGTCAATGAGACCTCGTTTGAATCCACTTTTCAGGAGGAAGGAGCTCAGTCTTTCATACCAAGCTCTAGGAGCTTGCTTGAGCCCATAAAGGGCCTTTTGCAGTTTGTAGACATGAGTGTCTGTATCATTTTGTTCAAATCCTTGAGGTTGTTCAACATAGACTTCTTCCTTCAGATGTCCATTTAGGAAGACACTTTTGACGTCCATTTGGTATAACTTCATATGAACTGATGATGCATAGGCTAGAAGTATTCGAATGGCCTCTAGTCGGGCAACTGGGGCAAAGGTTTCCTCATAATCAATGCCTTCTTCTTGATTGTATCCTTTGGCCACCAATCTCGCTTTGTTTCTTGTCACAGTGTCATGTTCATCTAGTTTATTGCGAAAGACCCATTTTACGCCTATGACTGGATGATGTGTTGGTCTTGGGACAAGCTTCCAGACTGAGTTTCTTTCAAACTGGTTGAGTTCTTCTTGCATGGCAAGAATCCAGTTGCTGTCCTTTAGGGCTTCTTCAGGTTCCTTTGGTTCAATATGTGAAACAAACGCATGAAATACACAAAAGTTTCTAAGAGAGGATCGAGTTCTAATACCTGTTTCCAGACCTGAAAGGAGGTTATCAGCTGGATGAGCAGGTTTGAACCTGAAGGTCCTTGATGACTCCTCGGTGTTCTGTTGTGCAGTATCAGTAATTTGAGGAGTTTCTGTCGGTGAAGGTCCTTGTCCTTCACTTGAGGAAGGTCCTTGTTCTTCATCATGTGGAGGTCCTTGAGCTTCATGTTCCTCAGGTTCTGAAGTTGATTGCATGGTGTCATTTGGAGGAAGCTCTTCATTTTGTTGCAGAGGACCTTGCTGAAATATACGAGGGGTGTCCTCATCATCATCATCTTGAAGGATCTGGAATTTGATGGAGGACCTTTCCGATGGAGTGGTGGAAGTTTCATCGAAGACAACATGAATTGATTCTTCCACCCTTTTGGATGCTTTAATGTAGACTCTGTAGGCCTTGCTAGATAAGGAATATCCTACCAGTATTCCTTCTTCACTTCTTGGCTCAAATTTGCTTAAGGCCTTCTTGCCATTGTTATGAACGAAGCATTTGCATTCAATGGCCTTGAGGTGAGCTACATTTGGTATTTTACCCTTGAACAACTCATAGGGTGTCTTTTTCATGAATGACCTTACGGTACATCTGTTGAGAATGTAATTTGAGGCATTTATAATTTCAGCCCAAAGAAAAAGGGGTAGATTGTTCTCACAGATGATTGTTCTGGCCATGTTTTCCAGAGTGCGGTTTTTCTATTCAACCACACCATTCTGTTGTGGTGTCCTTGGGGCAGAGAAATTATGTGTAACCCCTTCTAGATCACAGAATTTTCCAAACTGATCTCGATTATCAAACTCTCTTCCATGATCTGTTCTTATAGACACTAGATTGAGTTCTGTAAGGACCTTGAGTTGCATGTATAATTTCTCAAATTCTAGGTAAGCCTCTGTCTTATCCTTCAAAAATAAAACCCAGGTAAATCTGGAATAATCATCAACAATGACTAGTATGTATGAACGTCCTCCTAGACTTTTGTATGGGATTGGTCCACAGAGGTCCATATGCAACAGTTCAAGACATCTAGAGGTTGTTACTTGAGATAAAGGTTTAAAGGAGGTTCTGGTCTGTTTGCCTCTAGTACATGCATCACATACTTTGTCACAAATGAAATTTTGAGATGGTAGTCCTCTAACCAACCCTAGGTGTTTTAGCTTTTGAAGAGTTTTTATGTTCACATGTCCCAATCTACGATGCCATAACCAGGTTTCATCTAATGCAACTTTAAGACAAGTAAGATGCTTTGTCATATTATCGCTGAGGTCAATAACATACACATTGTTCATTCGATGACCTCTAAGCACTATTTCATGAGATTCTTTTTCTACGACGCATGTGTATCACAAAACTGAGAAATACTTAAAAGATTATACTCTAAACCTTCTACATAATATACATCATTTATACAGTTGACTGAGTCCTTACCGACCTTGCCGACTCCAAGGATCTTCTCTTGGCTTTTGTCTCCAAACGTTACCTTCCCACTTTTGATGTCCTTGAGTTTTCTGAATTTGGTTGGATCTCCAGTCATATGTCTCGAGCATCCGCTGTCCAAATACCAGAGGTCGTTGTGAGCCTTGAGACATACCTGCACTGAAGGACATTATACCTTTCTTTGGGCCCGGAGGTTTATGAGAGGTTTCTTTGTTTGGGGGAACAGGCTTGTTGTTTGGTTTCTTTTGAACCCACGTTGCTTTGATTCTTGGTTTAGGTATATTTGTGGGTCTATGAGGGGGTAGGGATTCTGATTTGGTTCTAGGTGAACCAAGTTTATCTGTAGAGGTTTTCTTTTTAGACTTTATGGTAGAGTGAACTTGGTTTACCTCTTGATTGAGAATGGAATTCAGCTCTTTTCGGTTCTGGATCATTTCATTTCTCATGCTGACATTATCAGAGGTAAGATTTTTGATTATCTCTAATTGAGTTTCTATGGTTTTGGAGTTTGTTTCAGCAATTCTAGTGAGATATTGTACTTTGTACTTTTTTGCTTCAATGTAATCAAGCAGATTGAGCAATCTTGGTTTAAAATTATGTGGAGGACATTTCAAAAGGAGATTTGTAAATACCTCATCATCGTCATCCACTTGCGCTTCATCTGCTTGTGCTTCTGTAAGGTCCTTTGCCATGAGACAAAGGTTTGCAATTTCCTCAGACTCATTTTCACTTTCACTGCCTTCACTTTCACTCCATGTGGCAACCATAGCTTTGCTGTTCAATCTTTTTCCTCTGAAGTCACTTTGTTCCTTGACTTTCTTTACATGAGGACATTACCTGACCAAGTGATCTGTTGCACCACAAGCAAAGCATTTATATTCATTATCATCCTTGGTTTGAATTTTACCTTTGGGTGAAGGTCGTTTAGAGGATGATTCTCTTAGATAGCCACGGAATCTAGGATTCTTTCTGTATAGTGGAAACCTTTAGTTAACATGGCCATGGTTTCTTCATCATCATCCTCTGATTCTTCTTCTGGTTCTTTGGTGCTTTTGAGGGCAATGTCCTTGATCTGACTGCCCTCCAACAGTCGTATCTCATGTGCAAGGAGTTTGCCAATCAGCTCTTCAATTTTCAAGGTCTCTAGATCTTGAGCTTCTTCTATTGCCGTTACTTTTGGTCCCCACTTGTGCCTAGGAAGGCACTGAAGGACCTTGTTCACTTGTTCTTCATTGGAATAGGATTTTCCGAGGGACTTGAGATGGTTGATGATTGCACTGAATCTTTTGAACATTGACTCAATAGACTCATTTTCTTCCATCTTGAAGCCTTCATACTTTTAAACTAGTATGTTGACCTTGGTCTTCTTTACTTGGTTTGTTTCTTCATAGGTTGTGACCAAGTAGTTCCATATCTGCTGAGCTGTATCAAAATTAGACACTCTTTCAAATTCATTAGAGTTAAGACTGCAAATTAAAAGATAATGTGCATGAGTATTTTACTTTGCTCGTTCTTTCTCTTCAGGTGTATACTCAGATCTTGGTTTGTCATTTGTTGTTCCATCTTCAGCAGTCTTCTGGGGAGTAGGATAGTTTCCTTTGGTGACTACGTCCCAAATGTCCTCATCTTGATTTCTCAAGAAGATCTCCATTTGGCGCTTCCAAATTCTGTAGCTGTCACCTGTCAGTAAAGGTGATCTGTTCCATGAACATCCTTGACTTAAGTCTTCCATGTTGTGATCTCCCATGATCTTTGCCACAGAGCGATTAGTCTCTGGATTTTCAGTGGACCAGGCTCTGATACCAATTGAAATAACCCTAGAGGGGGGGGGGGTGAATAGGGTTATCAAATTTTCTGCACAATTCACAACTCAATGAAGGACGTTAGGTTCTCAGTTGCAATCAACAGAGAATCTCCTTAACAGAAAGTAGAGACAGAATAGATAAAGGATTAAATATATGAATTGAATAACTTCCTTTATTGTGAACAGATCGTGATGAACCTAGGATGAATGTCCTTAGGTTTTACAATGAACCAAGCGCCTTGCAAGGACGCTTCTTATTTTCTGAAAACAACCCACACCAAATTCAGTCGACCCTAATTCCGTCTAGGAATCGACTACACAAGCAACAATCAATCCTAGATCCGTGAAGGATTGATTTCACTCACACTTCTCGCAACACCAGATCTCACAAGAACACCAAAACAGAAAACTCTATTTCTATTTTGAACACCCGATTTCTTCCGTGGAATCGTTGATCTTCTTCGTGCTTGGTCTTCCTTATTTATGTGCGAATGCTGCTTGCTTGTGTCCGTTGAGGAATGGATTTTCCTTTGCCTTGATTTGCTTCTACTTTCCTCTGGGCGAATATGTTCTTTTCCTGTTTGAGTTTTCCTTCCAATCCTTTTACTGATTTTATGCCTGCAATAAAATGGAATACACAATCAGTTAGTTTGGTTAGAAATTTAGGCAGGAATTAGAAGATTCTTGCGTGAAAGGAAATCTTCCCTGATTTGGTGCTGCCGTTTGTCTTTCACTTCAAAACGTCTTGGATGGCTGGACATGAATGTCCTTCAGGTGCTTTGATACTCCTTGGGGTGCGATACATGGATGTCCTTTGGCCTGTTAAAAAGAGGGGTTCTACATTTTGCACTTATACACGCCCTCGAAGATGGGAGAAATGAAGATGGCTACTCAGCTGTGTGATGAGATGTACTCAAGAAGAATATACCCCAGTTCATTATCTCATCAGGCTATCCTTTCTGGGCTGTGTAATAAAGGGATGATGTCAGAGGCAAGGATGTATTTTGATGCCCTGAAAAAGTGTAATCTATCTTTGGATGTTGTTTTGTACAATGTAATAATCAATGGATATGCCAAGATCGGTCGTCTTGGAGATGCTGTACAGATATACAAGGAAATAATAGAGAAAGGGAGTAGTCCGAGTATAGTCACATTCAATTCTTTGATACATGGCTTTTGCAGAAGTGGAGAACTAGCAATGGCCAGAGGGTGGTGTGAGACAATCAAGAGGCATGAACTTTCGCCAAATGTGGTAACTTATACTACCCTTATGGATGGGTGCTGTAAAGATGGGAACATAAGAGGCATGCTTAGGTGGTTCCATGAAATGAAGCTAGAAAATGTGGAACCAACCCATGTTACATACACTGTGTTAATGAAAGGTCTCTGCAGTCAAAGAAAATGGCAAGAATCTTTTCAAATACTTGGAAATATGTACATACAGGGTCTGAACCCTGATCAAATCACATATAATACCATTATTCAGTGTCTTTGTGAAGCTAGGGATCTGAAAACAGCATTTCAGTTGCATGATGATATGTTGCTACATAATGTTCAACCTAGCCCTGTCACCTATAATATTCTTCTGGATGGTCTCTGTAGACATGGCGATCTAAGGGATGCAGACAAAGTGTTGTGGCATGTTCAATGTCTGAATGTAGCTTTAACAAAAGTGGCCTATACTACACTCATTAAAGCACATTGTGCAAAGGGTGATATTTCTGTTGCAGTTTTAATGTTCCATAAAGGATTTTTATGCTGTCATTAGTAGACTGTGCAAAAGGGGTTTCCTAACTGAAGCTAAACTACTTCTTTGTCCAATGTTGTTAAGAGAAATTTCACCCGACGTGAAACTTTATGAATTGCTAGATGCAGCCTTCTTTCAATATGGTGTGTAACAAGTAATATTTTCTACCATTGTTTCAATGATAGTCCTCTGGTGGTGACAATATTTCATTTCAGCTTCAGGTAATCAACTTGAATCTTAAGAATTTTGCAATATCTTCTATTTTAAGTGTTTATTCTTATGCCTTGTTTGTTTCCCCCTAGTTGAAATGCTTGTGTGCCTTTCTGATTAGATTCAATGAATGCTCAAAAAATACATATCACTTGTGAATGAAATTCTTTTGTTTAGGGGAATAGGCATGCCATAGGCTGCTAATCTAAGTAGTATATGATTTCCTTGAATAGGTTAAGAAAAAATGTATTTGATGTTGGTGCCAGTAATGTACTTATGAACTCAGCCCTGTAGCTTCAGAGTTCAGACCTGTGTCTGTTGAAGCGGTAATTTCCTAGAAAATCAGAATGTTTGTCAGATTTATCAAGATTACTTGCTTTTTTTTTTAGTTGGTGTTTGAATACAATAGAAGACCTAACTGAGGGTTCATGCGGACTTTTGTTCTTGTCATGGTCCTTTAAATTGTAGTCATACAGTGAGCTGAAGTGTTTGATGTATATTAGCCCATCAACAAAATAAATTTCAGTAATATTGTATATCTTAAGGTGTTTGAATGTGCATTGGTCTATCGTCGTTTCACATGTTTTCAGGAGCTTCATGACATGAACAGGTGTACTGAGCATTAGGCAATACTTGGATTCTTGTTCAAGTTTGAAGTGTTTGTATGTGTTGTCCATGCACTTTTGTTATGCATGCAATGATTTTACCCTGCTTAGTGGTTGAGGTCATGAAGTTTCCTTTTATTACTTATGCTAACAAGGGATGGGGGCCTTAATTATGGTTGGGATTGGAGAACACAATTGCCTGTATTCAGTGCCTTAAGAAACCTTTATATGCCTTGCAGAGAATAGAGTGGTAGACTATCCTGGACAGCCTTAAATCATGTCTAATTCTATGCTGCTTTTCTGGGATTCTTACCCAAGATTATGCCGTAGTCTAGAAAATAAACTACATGCGAGAGTCTTATAATATGACAATAATGACAGACATTTAATTCTGCTAAATTTAGCAAAACCATCAGTGTATAACTTTTTTTTTAAAAGGATTTTTGGATGCTAATATACTGGATTTTTGGGGTATTAGACAATAATGCATTGAACTTTGACCTTGAACAATAATACACCGAATTTTAAGGGGTGTTGGACAATACTGCACCTGGAACGATTTCGAAGGTGGTCGACTTAGTAGCGATCTTACGTGGCAGGCCAAAAAGATAAAATTGGCTAAATAATATCTAAATTTATGACATGTCAGCTAATCTACACAAGCAAAGATGATTTTATACAACTACAACAACAATCTCTTAGTGAAAACATGTTTAAGAAAATGTGATTATATGTTTTTTCTACTCTTTTCAAAGTTGATCCCTTTGCTTATGCGTAAATTAGCTGACATATTATAAATTTAAATATTTTTGGGTTAGTTTATCTCCTCCACTACTACGTAGAATCACCATCAAGTCAGTCACTAACGGAATCGTTCTGGGTGCATTATTGTTCAACACCCCCAAAGTACAGTGTATTATAGTCCAAGGTCAAAGTTCAGTGTATTATTGTCAAATACCCTCAAAATTCAGTATATTAGCATCCGAAAACCTTTTTTTAAAAAGAAGTTGTGTGTCCGTGTGTTTTGGCGGGCCGGGGGGTTATCCTGAATTTTGATGTCTTCTTGATCAATATGCAGGGTAACAATTATGTCTGCATAGTGAATTTGACATCAAAATTGTGTCAAACGGGCCAGTGGGTTTTATGACTTCAAATAATTGGTTTGGTTTGCTTGGTGATAAATTTTCGCTTTACTTTTAAGCAAAGCATGATTTCAGCTCTGAAATTTCATTGTCCATTTGTCCAGGCATTAAAAGAATGTGACATATAAACATTTCAAAAGCCTTGGATGGTGGGTATTGTGCAACTCGTCTTCTACAACTCAGATCCAAGAGTGCTTGTGTTTGTGATTGCCATGACCCATGCAGTATTGCTGGAGTAATAGGTACATCTGTAGTTGTGCTCTTTTACTAAATTGGCTTCTACATTGTTGTTAGGATCGAAGAGCACTCAAGCAACCACAAACAATTGGAAATAAGAGCGGAAAAGAAATAAGAAATTTGACACCAGGGGTTTAACGTGGAAAAAACCCAAAACGGAAAAAAAAATAACCACGAAATCGATGCACTAGTAATATGAGGATTACAATACAATAGTTGTGTTTCTCTCTGTCTCACTTGATGATTTAGGGGAAGGATCTGACCCCAATTTATACTAGAGATCCATGAAAGAATTAAGGATGTCTGCAGAAAAAGGAAACACTGCAAAAAACGAAACAACCGTAGAAAATGAAAAGAAAAAGATCCCGGCGTTGTTTACGGAAATCACCAAAAAATCTTCAATGTTGGCAATGAAGGGGAGCAGCGAGGATAGGCGCAAGCAGCGGGAACCGAGCCCTGGCAGTGGGCAGCAATTCGCCCCTTCTATACAAGGCGCTGGGAGCGCCTACTCGAGCGCTGGTAGCGCCGAAGGTCGCGAGCTCCTCACGTTGGTAGCGTCATTCGTGGTGTCTTCTTCTTCTCTTCTCACTTGGCCTCCACAACACAACAATCTCCCACTTGGAGATCAAGTCTTCTGCAATCCTCACTTTCAGCATGATTTCCTTTAGTGCATCGATCGATCTCTTCATCAGTCAGAGAGGCCTACTGAGGCCAGACAAAGCCTCAGTTTCCCAATATCCACTGGTTTGGTCAGCATGTCGGCTGGATTCTTATTACTGCTTGCAATCTTCTCAAGCTTCACTTCACCACTTTCCAACAAGTTTCGAATAAAGTGATATCTCCTTCTAATGTGCTTTGTCCTTGAATGTAACACTGGATTCTTCGTAAGCTGAATGGCACTTTGGCTGTCACAGTGAAGGACACCATCCTGCCCCTGGTCAAGAACCTCCAAGAAATCTTGCAGCCATATCATTTCCTTGCTTGCCTCAGACAGGGCAATATATTCAAATTCTGTAGTTGACATAACAATGTATTTTTGTAATCTTGACATCCAACTGATTGCCGAGCCACCAAGAGTGAACACATAACCTGTTGTACTCTTGCTCATATCGAAATCTCCACTCAAATCAACATCTACATGACCTTTCAGATCAAGGTTAGTACCACCAAATATAAGACAGTAATGAGAGACACATTTCAAATACCTCAACAGCCATTTCACTGCTTCCCAATGAGATTTCCCCGGATTGGACATGAAGCGGGACACTGCTCCCACTGCAAAGGCAATATCTGGTCTCGTGCAAACCATGGCATACATCAAGCTCCCAACTGCTGAAGCATAAGGAACTCTGGCCATGTACTCCTTCTCTTCCTTGGTTCTGGGTTGTTGTTCCTTGCATAGTTTGAGATGATTTTCCATAGGAGTGCCTCTAGGTTTAGAATCAGCTACACTAAACCTTTCAAGCACCCTGTTGATGTAGTCCACTTGAGACAGCCTCAAAACTCCTTTGTCCCTGTCTCTGGTAATCCTCATGCCAAGGATTTGACTTGCAGCACCCAAATCATTCAACTCAAACTCTTTTGACATCCTCTCCTTAAGCCAGGTAATCTCCTTCATGTTTTCTCCTGCAATCAACATATCATCCACATAGAGAAGCAAAATAATATAGGAGTTAGCAAAACTCTTATAATAATAGCACTGATCCTTGTCACTCCTCTTGAACCCTTGTTGCTAGAGCTGGGCATTGGGCTGGGGCCCCTATGGGCTTTAAGGGTCAAGACTGCAGTTTAAGGGTCAAAGCCCGTTTAGAAACAAAATGGGATCGGGATGTTCACGGGTCATCAAAATTAGGGCCATTCACGGGTCGGTCGCGGGTCAATCTCGGGCCATTACAAATGACCCTGAAAGGCTGAAACCCGTCGACCTGTCTCCTCCTCACCTTCTCCTCTATTCTCGCCACTTAGGGTTTTCTCACTTTCTTCCTCACTTCTCACTCGGGCGGTCAAGATCAGAAATCGCCGTCACGGTGATGCCCTTGCAAACCAAAGACGCCGTCTCTCACTTTCTTCCTCTCTTGTCACTTGAATCGAATCGGAGAAACACTAAAGCCAAAAAAAATCGATGTCGGTTACTCGAATCGTCGGAGTCTCTTCTCGGTCGCCGTTGCAAGTAACTCGCAACTACCATCTGATGATGCCCTAGCAAATTAAACCAACGACGCCGTCGACTCTCTCTCACTTCTTGCCACTCGAATTGAATCGTTGGAGAAGCATTAAAGCCAGAAAATATCGACGTCGGTTAATTACTCGAATCGTCGGAGAAGCGTTAGAAATTAAACTAGCGATGACGGCGGATTATACCTCCATCTCTGATGCATATCAAAACTTGCTGAGGTGTGTTTTAGGGTTTCAATTCGATTCGATTTTGATATCATGTACTGGGTTCGATGAACTGGGTTCTATCATTTTGGTTTGTTTCTATGTACTGGGTTCAATTTCTTAGTTCATTTTGAGTTCATGAACTGGATTATATCATTTTGATTCATAGAATATTTCTTCGATTCTTTCATATGATTTTGAACTGAGCTCATTTTGGATGCACTTCGTTCTTCGATTCATTTACTGGGTTCATTTTGATTTCATGTATCAAATCTTAACTACCCAAAGAGTTCGATCTTGATTTTGGTTTGTTTCTGTTTTTGGTTTGTTTCTCAAATCAAAGAAGACGAAGAAGAAAACTCAACATATCATTTTTGCTAACGGGCGGGTCAGGGTCAGTTGACCCATGACCCCTACCCGACCCTAGTTGTAAAAGCAGCCAACTGACCCTTACCATCATGGCAACGGGTCGGCCCTGACCCGGCCCAACCCAGCCCGTTGCCCAGCTTTACTTGTTGCATATGAAGGTGTCAAATTTGATGTACCACTGCCTATGAGCCTAGTTCAACCCATGTAGACTTTTTCGAAGTCTACACACCAAGTGTTCCTTCCCTAGACCTTCATATCCCTCATGTTGCCTCATATACAGGTCTTCCTCCAAATCTCCATGCAAGAAGGCTGTTTTTACATCCATCTGCTCCAGATGTAAATTCTCAACTGCAACTATACTAAGGACAATTCTAACAGTGGTTAGTTTCACAACATGAGGGCAAATCTCATTATAATAAATACCTTCCTTTTGTGAAAATCCTTTAACCACTAATTGAGACTTGTACCTCATGTTACCATCAGGCTCATTTTTGATCCTGTAAACCCATTTATTTAACAAAGCTTTCTTCCCTACAGGTTACCTGGTCAGCTCCAAGGTATTCTTTTTCTCAAGTGAGGCAATCTCATCATCCATGGCATGCTCCCACTTGGATCGAGCCTCAACTTGCATAGCTTCAGTATAGGACTCTAGCTCACCAGCATCTGTTAGTAGTAAGTAATGCAAAGATGGGGAATATCTTTCAGGTGCATTACCTCTAGTAGCCCTTATGGATCTCCTCACAGTGGGTGGTGTAGTATGTTCGTCATCACTAGAGCTTTCAACTAGCTCTTGTGGTTCAGGCTCTTCAGCAGCCTGATCTGTAGTCTGTGGAGCTTCCTATGATGCCTCTGTGTTCGGTCTCATTCCGAGCCGAATACTTCTCTTTATTAGGGAGTTTTTACATGTTCTAACCTCTTATAGTATGTTAGTTATGAGGTTTTTCTAGTTTTATAGGAAAATGAGAGATTGAACCAATATGGAGCCAAAATGGAGCAGAATGCATCAAAAAGAGGAAGCAGCAGCAGCCATCTGGGAGCCTTGAAGCATGTAAACTTGCCAACTTCAATTGAGCCAAGGAGAAGTGAAGTCAGAAGGCTGACTCGCCCGAGTCGCCCTCTGACTCGGTCGAGTCAAGCCTCTGAGGGCTGCCATGAAACTTGAGAAATTTGGCTAAGTTAAGGAGCGAGACCAGAACGATGACTCGACCGAGTCATCCCCTGACTCGACTGAGTCAACCTCCTGTTCAGCTGAAGAAGACCAGTCAAGAAGACATCACCCGTGGGCCAGAAGCCTGACTCGCCCGAGTGAGGAAGTGACTCGCCCGAGTCACCCTGTTTTTCTGCGCTTAATTGGGGATTGAAATGATGTGTTTTGCGTAACAAATTGGGCTTATTATATACACTCTCAGCTGCGTTTTTAGCAGTAGTAGTTTTTTTAACCTAGTTTTAAGTTGTTAATTAGCGTTTAATGCTTTCAAGTTGAATTCTCTTTTCTCTCTCTTAGGTTTTCCTTAGTTTGTTCTTCAAGCTACTTTGTAATCAACTTCAATCAATCTATTTTCAGGTTTTATTCATTGTCTCTTGTTCATTTTATGCTTTCATTTAGTATTTCTTGTTTTGATTGTTCTAGTTTAGCCACAAAAACATCCAATCTAACTTTTAGTGAGGAGGAGGATTAAGGGTCACAAATTCCACTCTAAAATGGGAATTGGAGGATCCTCAGTAATCCAATTCACGCTTTCTTATTTGTTCGGGAGGAAGCTCAAGTTGAAGAATTCAAGTGAAGTTTAGATCATCAAAGGTATAATCTCTTGTTTTCATTTGCTTTGAGATTCAAGTTACTTGATAGTTTTTAGTGCTAATTGCCTTGTTTCATGCTTTATTGCTTTCTAGCATTTGCTTGATTGCTTTTGGTTGATGATTAGTCTAGATATGATGCATACTTAGAATAGTTTTGATCGCTTACTTTTATTTGATTTACTGCTTTACAAGCCATAGATCCTAAGAATCTAGACACCCATCCCTGAGATCGACAACCTTACTCTACCAACATTTACACAACCGAACAATGGCGTTGTTGCCTGGGATTGCGTTATTTGGGATATTAGGTTATTGGTTTGTTTGTGTATAGTGTGAATAGTTATTGCTTTGATCGTTTAGTTTTAAGCTTAAACCACTAATAATTGAAAAATAGAAAAATCGACAAAAAAAGGAAAGGTGCGTCCAACCTTAGGATGGGTTCGTGTTCCGGAAACCAAAAGACTGGTTAGAGTAGAGACACCTTTAGTCGAATCACCTAAGATGGGGGAGGAAGAACTGAGGGTGACCTTGAGTGACCAGCTTTACCCTTCATACGACCCACCTCCATCATGTTTCGTATTACCGACCTTATCTCAGGGGGTTACCTTCGATCCCAGACAGTATCACACTCAAAATCTGCCTCTTTTTATTGGGACGGGGTTAGCATTGATATAGACAGCGAAGTACAAAGAATACCTTAGTATGGTCACACCCCCAGGAGTTCCTTTAGATTATGTCTTGCTGAAGTATTTGCCCTTCGCCTTGCGCGACTCCGCTAAACGTTGGATGTATAACATTAAGCCGGGCTCGATCAATTCTTGGGATAGTTTCTTGAAAGTGTTTATGAAAAGGTACTTCCCCAACTCTTTGGCGGTTCAATTGAGAAATTCGATTTTGAAGTTTAGACAGGGTCAAGGGGAGCCTTATTGGAAAGCTTTTGAGCGGCTCAAAAATCTTTTATCTCAATTCCCTCATCATGGTTTCGATCTTGTGAGACTTTGTCAAATAGTGTATGAGGGGGTAGATCAAGAAACCCGGGTGACCTTAGAGTCTATGTGTTTAGGAGGATTTATGGACAAGACGGCGGAAGAGGCTTGGGACTTCTTGGAGAGTATGTACGAACGGGTTATGCAATGGGGTAATATTAAGGATGAGTCTATAGGAGCGCATTTGTCCAATGCAAAAGGGGGAGTTCATGTTTTGAGTGAGAGTACAGGGTATGAGGCTAGGTTTGCTTCCTTAGAGAACATGGTAAAGACCTTAGCTCAATAGCAACTTGCATCCTCTAAGACTCAACCTTGTGCACAAGTGAATGCTTTAGAACGGCCCATTTCCCCGACCCCTCAATCTCCTTTGATTTGTGCTTGGTGTCAAGGACCAGACCATATGTATGCAAAATGTCCCTTGTTTATGCAACATGTGCCTTCCAATGTGGAAAATGTGAATGCTATGTTTAATCAGTACCGGCCCTACCAATTTCCCGGGGTGCAAAAACATTCTTTCTTGTCTTACGGGCCGGATAATCAGAATGTCTTGAGGCCACCAATGCACCAGGGAGGAGGTTTCCAAGGAAACCCACCTCCTACTCATCAACCTCAGGTCCAGCCTAGACCACCCTCTCAGGCTGCTTATCAAGCGCCTCGAGGGCAGACCATTCAACCCCAAGTTGCCCATACCCGACCTCCACTGGGGTACCAAAGTGAGGACAAGGGGGATAGAAAGTATAAGGAGTTAGAGTCTGGTTTGAAAGTAGTTCAGGATTCCATGAGTAATATGGCAAAAATGATGAAATAATTGAATGAGAGTGTCGCTCAGTTAATGATGTCTAATAGGGATAGGGATACATTCCTTGGACAACCAGAGGCAAACCCCAATGGTCAAGCCTCTAGTTCGTCCTCTTGTGACCCGAACCAAATTAGAGGCCTTAATGCGGTAATCACTCTTAGGTCCGGAAAAGAAGTGGATAATAGGGTTCAGAAACCACCTTCGGATGTACATGGAAAACAACCTGTGAGTGTTGAACCTAGTGATGAGTTAGTGTTAGTTGAGGATGAGCCTTACGAGGAGGAGAGGTTAACCAATTTAGGTGAGCCACTGAGCCCCCGAGTGTTAAGACCTCGCCTAGAGTGCTTCCCGTGTCTAGCCCTTTACCACCTGTGGCATACAAGCCTCCCCACCTTTTCCTCAAAGGTTGAGGGGGAATAAGGACCAGAAATTCCTAGAAAAGATTAGGGAGACGTTCTCTCAGGTTAAAGTCAATATTCCCTTGTTAGATGCGATTCAACAGTGTCCGTCCTATGCTAGGTTTCTAAAGGAGTTGTGTACTACAAAGAGAGCAACCCAAGTCCCTAAAAAGGCCTTCTTGGCCTCCAATGTGAGCTCAATCTTGTCTAGTCAAGTTCTAGTGAAATATAAGGACCCTGGGTGCCCGACCATTTCTATAACCATAGGGTATAACCGGATTGAAAGAGCTTTACTTAACTTAGGGGCGAGTGTCAACCTGTTACCCTTACATGTTTATGAGACCTAAGAATTGGGGGAGTTGAAACCTACTAGGATGGTTCTTCAGTTAGCCGACCGGTCTACGAGGGTACCTAAGGGGATAGTTGAGGATGTGTTGATCCAAGTAGGAACCTTTGTGTTTCCCGTAGACTTCGTCGTGTTAGAGACTGCGAGAGTTAACAGCACTCGTGATGAGATACCCGTCATCCTAGGTAGGCCTTTCCTTGCCACATCCAATGCTTGGATTAATTGTAAAGACGGGAGGATGAAATTGACCTTTGGGAACTTGACCATGGAACTAAACATTTTTCATTTGCAGAAGTCTCCCTTATGATATGATGAGCAAGAGTGTAATGCTTTGAATTGGATTAGTGGTTTTGAGGATAGTGATCCTACTGATCTTGATGATGTTCCTAGTGTGAATGAGCTTGTTGAGTTAGGATTTGACCCAGATTAGGGGACCTCATTGTGTGATTCTGATGTGTTCGATGGTGAATTGTTGTATGAATCATTGTTTGCCTCTCAAAATGTGCCTGAAACAATAGAGCTTGAGCCACCATCTTCTAGAACCCTTGAACTTAAACCCCTTCCATCTGAATTGAAGTATGTGTTCCTTGGCCCTAGTGAAACCTACCCAGTTATCATTGCTTCGAACCTAGGTGAGGATCAAAAGAACAAATTGGTTGAGGTTCTTAGGTTAAACAAGGGGGCTTTGGGATGGACGCTTGGAGACATTAGGGGAATTAGTCCATCTATCGTGCAGCATAGGATATTCTTGGAAGATGATAGCGTGGCTCATAGGGATCCTTTAAGGAGACTCAATCCCCAAATGAAAGAGGTGGTTAAGAAAGAAATTTTGAAGTGGCTAGATAATGATATCATATACCCTATTTCTGATAGTAAGTGGGTTAGTCCGATACATGTGGTGCCTAAAAAGACGGGTTTGACGGTTGTGGAGAATGAGAGAGGTGAGTTAGTGTCAACCCGGATTCCCTCAGGATGGAGAGTGTGCATTGATTACAGAAAGCTGAATAAGGCTACGAGAAAAGACCATTTTCCATTACCTTTCATGGATCATATGTTAGAGAAGTTGGCGGGACATGATTGTTATTGTTTTCTAGATGGGTATTCGGGGTATACTCAGATTTCGATAGCTCCTTGTGATCAGGAGAAGACTACGTTTACCTGTCCATTCGAGACGTTGCTTTTCCGTAGGATGCCCTTCGGACTTTGTAACGCCCCTGCAACTTTTTAGCGGTGTATGGTGTCTATTTTCTCTGATCTTGTAGATGATTGTGTCGAGATCTTCATGGATGATTTTTCTGTATTTGGCACTACTTTTGATGTATGGTTGAATAACTTGAGTCGAGTCTTGAGTCGTTGCAAAGATAAAAATTTGACTCTCAACTGGGAAAAGTGCCACTTCATGGTACAACGGGGGATAGTCTTGGGCCATGTGATTTCGAGGGATGGAATCGAGGTGGATAAAGCTAAAATTGACCTAGTTAGAAACTTGACCCCCCCAACTTGTGTGAAGGAGGTTAGGTCTTTCCTAGGACATGTTGGATTCTATCGTTGCTTTATTAGAGACTTTAGCAAGATTGCCAAACCTCTATCTGCATTATTGGCCAAGGAGGTGACCTTTGACTTTTCTGATGAATGCTTGAAGGCCTTTAATACACTTAAAGATGCCTTAATATCACCTCCTATTCTCAAACCTCCTACTTGGGGAGAGCCATTTGAGTTGATGTGTGACGCATCTGACTTTGCCATAGGGGTTATGCTTGGTCAACGCATTGATAAAAAACCCGTCGTAATTCACTATGCTAGTCACACAATTAATGAGGCCCAGCTCAATTACACGGTCACCGAAAAGGAGTTCTTAGCTGTGGTGTATGCGTTTGAAAAGTTTCGACCTTATTTGCTTGGCGCTAAGGTTATAGTTTTCACAGATCACTCAGCTATTCGGTACCTTATGGAGAAGAAAGAATCAAAACCAAGACTTGTTAGGTGGGTGTTATTGCTTCAGGAATTTGATTGTGAAATTAGGGATAGGAAGGGGGCTGAAAACCCAGTAGCCGACCATCTTTCTAGGATAGCACATGAAAATGAGGAAGAAACTCCTATAGATGCTAGTTTTCCCGATGAATGTATTCTTAGCATAGGAGTAGAGCCATGGTTTGCGGATATAGTGAACTTTAAGGTGACTGGAGAGATGCATAGTGATTGGAATAAACACGACAGGGACAGGTTTCTTCACATTGTGAAAAATTTTGTATGGGATGACCCTTATTTGTTTAAATATTGCCTTGATCAGATACTTAGGAGATGTGTTCCTGATGAATCTATTATGGATGTCCTCTCTTTTTACCATGACCAACCTTGTGGGGGACATTTTAGTGGAAAGAAAACCACTTACAAAATCTTGCAGAGTGGGTTTTCTGGCCTACTATTTTTAGAGATGCTCATGTTTATGCCCAAAGGTGTCCTAGGTGCTAGAGCTTGGGAAAGATTACTAGGAGACATATGATGCCCTTACAACCTGAAATTTTTGTTGATGTGTTTGACCTGTGGAGTATTGATTTCATCGGACCATTCCCTAATTCTTTTGGGAATGAATATATTCTCCTGGCTGTTGATTATGTGTCCAAGTGGGTAGAGGCTATCCCTACTAAGAAAAATAATGCTGAGGTTGTGACCAAGTTTCTTAGGGAATACATCTTTTCTAGATTTGGGATACCTAGAGCCATTATTAGTGATCAGGGAACCCACTTTAACAATAGATCCTTTGCGGCTTTACTGAAGAGATATGCAGTTCAGCATAGGCTCACCACTGCTTACCATCCACAGTCTAATGGTCAAGCAGAAGTCTCTAATAGGCAAATTAAACAGATCTTAGAAAAAACTGTGTCTAAGAACAGGAAAGATTGGTCTGTTAAGCTGATTGATGCCTTGTGGGCCTACCATACGGCCTATAAAACTCCCATTGGGATGTCACCCTATCGAGCTATTTTTGGGAAGCGCTGTCACTTACCTTTAGAGCTTGAACATAGAGCCTGGTGGGCCTTGAAAGCCCTTAACCTTGATTTGAGCTGGTGAGGTGAGGAGACTTACACTTTGTGAGCTTGAGGAGTTAAGGAGAGAGGCCTATGAAAATGGGCGATTGAGTAAGGAGAGGTCTAAAATCTTACACGATAAGATCATTCTTAGAACGAATTTCTTCCCGAGACAAAAGGTACTCCTGTATGACTCCCAATTACACTTGTTTGCTGGAAAGTTGAGATCTAAGTGGACTGGGCCCTTTATTGTAACTTAGGTATTCCCTTCAGGAGTGGTTGAAATTAAGGACCCCACTAATGAGTCTACGTGGAAAGTAAATGACGACAGGTTGAAACTTTTCTTGGAGTTTCCAGAGAAGGTGGACGTGGAGTGTGTGACATTCCACGATTTGTCCAATGATTGAAGAAAAGTGAGGTAATATTCTTGTATATATTGTAAATAATTTTATTTTTCTAGATTTGCTTCTTTGTTTACTTCTCGTAATTATGCAAGGAAGGATCCATTTATTGCTCATATGTGCATCGTTTCATGGCTTGTATACTCAATCTCCATTTACAAGTCATGCGAAGATTATTTTGTGATCGAATCAGGTACTATCCTTCCTTGTCGTTTGAGTTTAGTTAATGAGAAGTTTCTTTTTCATTTATTTGGTGTGATTTTTTTTTATGATTCTTCTTCTTGGGTGTTTGTTTTCCTATCTTCCTAGTCACAATGAGGACATAGTGTGACCTTTTTTGTGTGGGAGTGGAGAGACATGCATACCGGCTTTCTTTTCTTTCCTTGTACAAAGTTTTGGGTAGCTTTTTGTTTAGGTTATGTGTGTTTTTGGTTTCAAATTTTGCTTAAGTTTTAGTTAGGTTAGTTTTTAGTTTTTGATTATTAAGTAAGTATTTCGGGTTTTAAGGTGCTCGGGGAGGTTTTAGAGTGTTGAGAGTTTGAAACATTTTAGTGAAAGTGAGAGTTATATACTTAGCTTATATAAAGAAAAACTGACTTTTTCAATTTTGGGCAGGAACATGACTCGACCGAGTCAATGGTCGACTCGATCGAGTCAGCCGACTGTGCTTAATGGAAATAAGTAAGAAAATAGCTAAGTCAGTCACACCCAGACAGCTGACTCGGGCGAGTCAGGGGACGGCGCAGGCAAGTCGTCCGTCTGAGCGGCCAAGGGTTGGTGAAATTTTGGGCAAGAAAGTCAAATCCAGAAGGATGACTCGGGCGAGTCATCCAGACGACTCGACCGAGTCATCTCTCGGCCAGGAGGGTTTCAGCGCAAACAGAAAAGTGACTCGGGTGAGTCACCTGGTCGGCGCGGTCGAGTCATTAGCAGCTGCGCGATTCTGTCGGGGTTTTAAGTTTTAATTTCTCTCATTTCCCTCATAATATCTCATTCTATTTCTCTCTCATCTCACTCTCTTACTTTCCCCAAACCCTAGAACCTTCCCCTAACTCTCAATCTTCACTAATCTCTTCAATTTCTTCTTAGATTTTCAAAGATTTGTGCCTTAATTGTGCAATTTTCTGTGTTGTGCATGTTCTACAAGAATTTTGCAGCGGTTTATGCCTCAATTGTGCAACATTCTTCTTGCTTCTTGTTGGGTGTTTGAGCAACTCAAGTATCAAAGGAAGAGGAAGTATTTCCTCCTTGTTTGGTGTGATTTGTTGGGTGTTCTAGTTGGGAACAACCTCAAGTGCTTCAAGTTTCAATTTGCTCAAGGTGTTCAAGTGTGTGGGGTTGGAGTTCTTTAGTGTTAGATTTAGACTCCCCACTCAGCAACCCTTTTCCTTGTGCTCATTTGAGAGGTAAAACTTCAACTTTGGTGCTTCAAGTTCAATTTTAGAATGAAAGTTGGGTGTTATTTGTGAATTTCAATTGGAAGTTAGGGTTGTGAGTTGTTATTGGTGGAATTGGGTGTGTTTGAGTTGTTTTGTGTCACACCAAGTCAAGAATACGGTCAGATCTAAGCGTGCACGCACTAACGAAGAACGATCTCCTTCACCTCCACCCGAATCCTCTTCGGCTGTGGATAAAGATCGTTATAAAGCACAACCACCCACACCGCTTCAAGTTGCGGCGATGAGAATCACATGTAGGGATGCCCATCATAAAGAGAAATACGAGTTATATCAATGTCGGAAAATCTGTGCTCCCGACATCTATGATGAGGCAACCGTGAATAAGGTTTATTGTGGGCCTAGCTTTGCATATATCATCCAGGTTTTGGGGTGGCGCAGGTTCATAAAAATTGACGAGTTAATCTCCGACCAAACCATCCTCGAGTTCTTAAGTTCATTGGTAGTAGAGGATGATGGAAATCCGAGCGCAAAATTCCGATATAGGGTGGACAACAAAGAGAGAATTTGCACGGTGCAAGAGCTTTGTCGGGCGTTAGGTTTACCGGAGGATGGAATGTTTCATGAAGAGTCCGTTCATTTTTATGACCAAATTGCTATGAAGAGTTTGACTTATTGGAGGAGAAAGCATCAACCATCGCATGCTCAGGACACCCTTCTATATTGTCACAAGAATTCGAAGGCCCAGGACCTTTGCAACTTAGCGGTGCGAATTTTTCATAGAGTGGTTTCGAGTTCGGTGTTTGGGAGGGATGATGGACGAGCTAATGTTAGGAGAGATGACCTTTTCATTATGTTCAACACTCTCCAAGGGAGAAGGGTCAATACTGGCTCATGCATTTTGCACTGTTGGAAGGAGATTACTTCGAAAAATTTGTTAACAACGGTTAGAATGGGGCATATTATATGCCATTTTCTGAAGAAGCAATGATTTGGGGCATATCTTGATAAGTTTCCTCCTCGTTATTTCCCCGATCCAATAGATGGAGTGCGATTGCAACGGATAGGAATTCTTGAGAGGCACCCCTCAAAGACCATCTACAAGCATGGTTCCGATAAGGCGGCCACTACAATTCATTTGCATCATGACCGGGCCGAACGCTTCTTGGATGTAAGGAACGAGCATAATTGGTCTTGCGGGGAGAACTCCAGGAGTTTTCGGCGGGTCGGGGGTTTTGATGATCCTTATGCACAAGAGGAGGAAGAAGAGGAGGAAGAAGGGGAACTGGCGAACCAAGGTGAAGCAAGTGGTAGTGGTTCTCAAGAGATTACGATGGGGTACTTGGCTGACCAAATGGATAGACTGAGTGCTGATCTCCGGGACCAGAGGACTTTGCTTCAAAGTACTCATAACTTGATGGAGAGCCAACAAGACCTCTTACGTGCTCAACAATCGACACTAGAGAGGCACGAGGGGTATTTTCGGCGCTACGACGAGCACTTCCATCAACAAAATCAATACTGGAGGAATTGGGGATATTATCACTTTGCCATGGCTGATCGTCCGCCGGCATCGCCCGACTACGTCAACCAATACTATCCAACTTACTTCCCCAACTACCCTTATCCTCCTCCGGGAGGCGATGAGCAATGATTGTGAGCATTCCGCACCCCCACTACTTATTTCTTACATTGCATTATTTGATTGTTATCTTGTGATGCATGTGTGGGAGGTGTGTTTATGTAATGGGGTAGGGTGGAAGGTTCCCCGGTATGATTTTGGATTTCTCCAGAATTGTTGGATGTTGAGTGTCGCTTCACCACTTTTGTCACGGTTCGTTGGTTGGGATGTTTGTTATTGTAAGCTTCAGTATCATGAACTTGGGTGGCATGGTGGAGGATGTATGGTTTGTGTTTGGGGGTTTTCTCCTTCGCAGAACCAGGTAGTGGCGAGAAATTTCACCCTCAATTCCTGCCTCATATAATGACATTCGGGGTTGAGGTTAATCATTGATCATGTAAATATTGTAAATATTTTGAGTTTTCTTTCAGTAGTTAGTTCTTAGTTTCTGCCTTGTATAGTTTTATTTTACTTTTGATCTCGCATGTAAGCATTTCAACCATAGAATGCTTTTGTTGTCTATCTTCAATCTATGGTGCTATGTTCGTGGATCGCGAATTGGATGGACGTTATTTGAAGACCTTTAGGTAATCTCATTCCACCCTCTCTTTATGTGAATATATCATTGATTCATGATGCATGCTTGATTTTTCTTTTGGGTGGCGAACCCCTTGAGTGAATGTTGGGGTTATTCTGTTGTTGGAGTCGTGTGGGCTCGGGTCGCCACCACTTTTATGTGTTATTTGTTTTGTGTGCTTTTCTTACGTTTTCTACCTATCTTTTGACACCCTTCTTCTCACAATGGGGACATTGTGAAGTTTTGTGTGGGAGTGGGGGTGATCCTTCCAATGGTCTTGGGTAGATCACCTAGGTTGAGTCTTTTATTTCGTTTTCTGTAGTTTGTGTCCTAAAATCTAAACAATTTTGTGCCTAAAAGGAGAAAAAAGGGAGTGAAAAGCTTAAAAAGTTTCTGTTTTTGTTTCGTTTTCGCCTTTGGTTGCGTTTCTTGGATTATGTTGTCAAAGATTAGGAAGACCTTCTTAATCTTCTTTTAAAGCAAACGGTCTGAGCATTTCCAACCTTATTTTGGGTAATTGTCATGACTTACCTTAAGTAAATTCCCTTCATCGAACGTCTAGTGAGAGCCCTAATTTTTCTTCACGTTCTAGTCGAAACCGGGAGACCCTAGAGATTCGAATCCGAGTTAGTTCTTTGCAAAAGAAAAAAAAGTGAAAAGCACAAAGCAAAAGCAAAACCAAAGAATAAGAGAATTCTATTCTGAAATAAATGAATTAAGTAGGGCGTGTCGGCCGAACGACAACAAACCACCATAATGCTAGACGACCTACATGGAGCCAGTATTAAGCAGTACAACGCTATTACCCCTTAAGCTCCTCCTATATCGTTCTCGATGGAGGAGTGTATGGAAAAGCCGTGTTGGGAGGGTAAACCCCGTATTATGGGTCGTTTCAATTCCCGCAAAACTAGCCTCGACCATTAATTTTAAAAAATTGTTGGGAAATCCCAACCAAAAAAAAAAAGGAAAGTTGTTTATTCCAAAAAGTCAGGCTTCTGACACCTCATATGATCTTGTTTCTTTTGATTTTGAGCTTGGAAATGAGTCTTAGGGGTCAAACGGAGTCGGTTAGAACCCACTTGCACATGAGCACAAGGGAAGTAACTCTTCATTAGGTGTAGGGGATTGAAAATCTAAAAGATTGATAGTTGCCTAAGTTAGGTGTTTGTGATGCTCGTAACGTTTTCTTTTGGAAGATTAATGAGGTTTTCGTAATTGAGATTGCATTCTTCCTTGAAACAAAACCGTTGTCCTTTTCTTTCTTTTTCAAACTTGTTTTGTTTTTCACTTTCCCTTTCTCCTTTCTATATGGCTTTTGTGGGTAAAGCTTCTAGAAACCCTCACGAGACCTACCTCGTCCACCCGGGCTACTAGGGGGTTTAAAGGGCTTGATGCATACGCTAAATACATCCGCGATTCCTGCGAAAGCGAGTTAGGGTCTTAGTTTTCTTTTTCTAGTATTTTTCTTTATTTTAGTTTGCTCGGGGCGAGCAAACCTTTGTGTGGGAGTGGTGTTCGGTCTCGTTCCGAGCCGAATACTTCTCTTTATTAGGGAGTTTTTACATGTTCTAACCTCTTATAGTATGTTAGTTATGAGGTTTTTCTAGTTTTATAGGAAAATGAGAGATTGAGCCAATATGGAGCCAAAATGGAGCAGAAGGCTCGCCCGAGTCACCCTTTGACTCGGTTGAGTCAAGCCTCTGAGGGCTGCCATGAAACTTAAGAAATTTGGCTAAGTTAAGGAGCGCGACCGGAATGATAACTCGACCGAGTCATCCCCTGCCTCAACCGAGTCAACCTCTTGTTCAGCTGAAGAAGACCAGTCAAGAAGACATCACCTGTGGGCCAGAAGCCTGACTCGCCCGAGTGAGGGGGTGACTCGCCCGAGTTACCCTATTTTTCTGCACTTAATTGGGGATTGAAATGATGCGTTTTGTGCAACAATTGGGCTTATTATATATACTCTCAACTGCGTTTTTAGCAGTAGTAGTTTTTTAACCTAGTTTTAAGTTGTTGTTAATTAGCCTTTAATGCTTTCAAGTTGAATTCTCTTTTCTCTCTCTTAGGTTTTCCTTAGTTTGTTCTTCAAGCTACTTTGTAATCAACTTCAATCAATCCATTTTCAGGTTTTATTCATTGTCTCTTGTTCATTTTATGCTTTCATTTAGTATTTCTTGTTTTGATTGTTCTAGTTTAGCCACAAAAACATCCAATCCAACTTTTAGTGAGGAGGAGGATTAAGGGTCACAAATTCCACTCTAAAGTGGGAATTTGAGGATCCTCAGTAATCCAATTCATGCTTTCTTATTTGTTCTGGAGGAAGCTCAAGTTGAAGAATTCAAGTGAAGTTTAGATCATCAAAGGTATAATCTCTTGTTTTCATTTGCTTTGAGATTCAAGTTACTTGATAGTTTTTAGTGCTAATTTCCTTGTTTCATGCTTTATTGCTTTCTAGCATTTGCTTGATTGCTTTTGGTTGATGATTAGTCTAGAATATGATGCATACTTAGATTAGTTTTGATCGCTTACTTTTATTTGATTTACTGCTTTCTGTATTGGGAAAACTCTTAACAAGCCATAGATCCTAAGAATCCAGACACCCATCCCTGAGATCGACAACCTTACTCTACCAACATTTACGCAACCGAACACTCTGTTTCTACAGTTTCCCTCACAGGCTCATCAAGCCTAATAGAAAACTTAGCAATTTCTGGCTCCCTCATCTTTGCTCCCACTGACTCTTTGTTTCCTGAGTCACTTGATGTCTGTCAGTCTTTATACAACACATTTTCATTAAAGACTACACCACAGTGTCTCAACATCTTCTTACCATCCCACAACCTGTATCCAAAAGCGTCAGTCCCATAAACAACTAAATAATACTTTTTGGACTTAGGATCTAATTTGTCACGCTTGTCAAGATCAGTCATTACATAAGCAGAACAACTAAAAATACGCAGAAAGGAATAATCAACTTTCTTACCACTCCATACCTCCTCAGGTACCTTCATATCTAATGGAATTGATGGACTCCTGTTGATTAGATATGATGCTGTGTTAACTGCTTCTGCCCGTAAGTATTTGGGCAATCCAGCATGAATCCTCATGCTCCTGGCTCTTTCATTAGAGTTCGGTTCATTTTTTCTGCTATCCCATTCTGCCTAGGTTCTACGGGAATAGTTCTCACTAATCTAATGTCGTTCTGTTCGCAATATTTCACGAACTCCTTCTTTTCATACTCCCCTCCATTGTCCGTCCTCAAACACTTCACCTTCAAACCAGTCTATGTCTCAACCTATGCTTTCCACTTCAAGAAAACACTGAACATATCATATTTATTCTTCAAAAAATAAACCCATACCTTTCGATTGTGATCATCAATGAAGGTGACGTAATATTGAGCGCCACTCATGGAGACTGGTGCATGCCCCCATACATTTGAATGCACTAACTCCAACCTCTCTGGTTTTGGTTCCTTGCCAGTTTTGGTGAAACTGACCCTCTTCTGCTTACCGAGGACACAACTCTCGCAGAGCTCCATGTATACGGTTTTCAGATTCTCCAAAACGACTCTTGAAGCTAGGAAATTCATGCCCTTCTCACTCACATGACCAAGCCTGCAATGTCACAAACTAGAACAAGAAGCAACATTGACATTAGAAACCATGTTAGTGCTATCCCTCGTGGAGTACAAGGTACCGGATCTCAATCCCTTCGCCACTACCATAGCACCTTTCACAATCTTCCATCTTCCATTCCCGAACCCTAGAAAATAGCCCATCTCATCAAGTTGATTAACTGAAATCAAATTCCTCTTAATGACGGGAATGTATCTGACATCCTCCAACTCCCAAAGACCACCATTAGCAATCTTAATGGTCACGTCTCCTCTACCTATTATCTCATAGTACTTATTGTCGGCAAGATAAACCCTGCCAAATTTTCCACTCCTGAAATTAATAACTCCCTGTTTGAAGAAACATGAAAGGATGCGTCAGTATTAACTATCCAAGACTCTTCAGAACTAGACACACTCAAGACCAGGGCTTCACAAAGGTCTTCAGCAGAGTTGACAGAGTCACGGTCATTGTTACCCTTCCCCTTCTTAGGTATAGGACAATCCCTCTTAAAATTACCTTTATCCCCACAACCATAACACACAACTTCACTCATGTTCTTAGACTTGCCTTTTCCCTTGGATTAGGCATGGAAGACAATAATATGCAAGCTCTAACTTTCTCAGCAAAAGTCATTTTTACTAAAGCTAGTTGTGATAAAATTTTAGTAACCTCGTTAATATGATCAGCCACATCCCCACCCTCAGTCATCTTACAGCTGGTTAATTTGGTGAACAAATATACCTGATTTGCAGCGTTGGACTTCTCATACATGTCCTCCAGTGCTTTCAGTAATTCCTTTGTTGTCTTTTTCTCCATGACATTAAACCTGACATTCCGAGCCAATGACATCCTGATTAAGGACATCGTCTGTCGATCCAGCAGATCGTACTCACCTGCTCCATTTTATCTGATTTCTTCTCCGAAAGAGGAACATGCAGCGACTTTGAGTAAAACAGGTCCTGAATCTGCAACTTCCAATAGGTGAAGTCAGATCCATCAAATTTCTCGATTTCATACTTATCTCCCGCCATTGTTTGCAAGCGAGTTCTCTTTCACCACCCCTGCAGGCTCTGATACCATTTGTTAGGATCGAAGATCACTCAAGCAACCACAAACAATAGGAAATAAGAGCGGAAAAGAAATAAGAAATTTGATACTAGAGGTTTAACGTGGAAAAAACCCAAAACGGGGAAAAAAACCACGAAATCGATGCACTAGTAATATGAAGATTACAATACAATAGTTGTGTTTCTCTCTGTCTCACTTGATGATTTAGGGGAAGGATCTGACCCCAATTTATACTAGAGATACATGAGAGAATTAAGGAAGTCCGCTGAAAAAGAAACACCGCAAAAAAGGAAACAACCGTAGAAAAGGAAACGAAAAAGATCATGGTGCTGTTTAAGGAAATCACCAAAAAATCTTCAATGTTGGCAACGAAGGGGAGTAGCGAGGACAGGCGCTGGCAACGGGCAGCAATTCGCCCCTTCTGGACGAGGCGCTGGGAGCGCCTACTTGAGTGCTGGTAGCGCCGAAGGTCACGAACTCCTCACGCTGGTAGCGTCATTACTAGAGCAACAATTGTTGCATGTGAACTCAAACCACCCCCCTTCATTTATTTATTTATTTATTTATTTTGGGGGGGGGGGGGACTTAGAAGAAACATATATTCTAGGGGAGAAGAATTCGGAGAGGTGAGTGAAAAAAGCGAATAAACTAGAGCTAGAAACCATGGGTTTTACTAGGGGAATTTAGGAAGGAGGACAGAAGAAAAGGTTAGACAAGCCCCCCTGAGCTTAGTTTAAAAAGTGCACCTAGTGTGCAAAACAGCCCGAGGCGTATTCCCAACCCTGTCCAAATAGCCGAGGCTTTTTTGCACTTTCTAGTGAGGCACAGGACACAGAGCTCATGGGCTTTTTGCACCCTAAGTTGCTGCTACTCTCTAACCTCCAGATAAGTCTTTTGCCTTTCTTTTCACCTTTTCTACTCCTTCCTCTTTCTCTAACTTTTCTAGCCAGTTTGCTCTCCCTTCTCTACTTCCTCCTCTCCCGAGTTCCTCTCTTCTATTTTTATCTCTCATCACGAATGATTTATAGAGACTGTAGGAGACTCTAATCTTGTCTCTCCATGTGCCCCATTTCTTGAACAAGTTTGAACCTTCCTTTGACATTTGCCAAGTATTCTCTACCTGCAAGCTTGGATATATCTAGGGACCTTGCAGTATTACATTCTATGCTGACATCTGATGGTTGATTGCGTGGTTTTCAGTAGACTATGACTCTGTAGACTAACAACAAACCAGAACTATGATAAGTAAAGTCAGGGGATACTTAGCTGTTTTATAGAATGTACACTGAAGTGTTTTGAATTATGGATTGTTGGAAGCAGTACAGCTAATAGAAGTAGTTCAGCTGTTGGGTTTTATGGCCCAAAATCTCATTTATTGAAGGAAATGGACGCTACACGCTACCTCTCTCTCCCGAACGGTGCCAGTTCACGGAACTTCTCAAAGAATTTGTGGATGTCTTCGCATGGTCCTACGAGGATATGCTAGGGATCGATAGGGAAATTGTAGAACATACCATACCTATGCTCCCTAATGCAAAGCCGGTTCAACAAAAGGCTAGGAGTATCAAACCAAAATGGGCTAAGAAGATTGAAGAGGAGGTGATCAAGAAACTCAATGCCAAGTTCATCAAAGCAGTTCAATACCCTGAATAGATTGCCAACATCGTCCCGGTACCTAAGAAAGATGGGAAGGTATGCATGTGTGTGGATTTTCGAGACCTCAACAAAGCCAGTCCCAAGGATAGTTTCCCACTACCTCACATTGATGTGTTGGTGGATAACACTAGCGGACACGAGCTCTAGTCCTTTATGGACCGATATGCTGGTTACAATCTGTAGACACCGGGATTTTGACGCATAAAATAACATATAAAGAAGAGCGGAAGAAATAAAAGATGATTAAATAAATACGTGCATTTTACATGTATTTGTTCACTTAAAGCTACATGCATGATCACATGTAGTCCATCCTAGCTACATGCACATTTTTTATATAAAAATGGAGCCATGCAAACCCTACAAACAAGAGCTAGAGGTCGTAAGATCAAACCCTCACAAAAGCACTCAAAAAACACTCTTAAAAGCTAAATAATATATACACTCTCCGTCCAGTGTGAATGGCAGCTTCCCTAGGCAATTTACCTTCACACTATCACCGACCATGCATGCATGGACGAGGAGAATCCCTCCCCCTGGAACACTGGCCGACCGGCCTACACGGCGTCAACCACACGTGGTCAATTGACCACGTGCTGCCGTCCACCCCAAGTTCACTCCCTACTGCCCTAGTGTTTTGTGCCAAGCTCGGAGATTACTATATGAGTGCATGCATGCATATGTATATCTACTCCCTCCTCCTCCTATAAATAGTACCCTTCTCCAAGTCATTTTCACTCATTCACTCATCAGCTCACCAATTCATTCATTCATCATCTCTCCCTCTCATTCTCTCATTACTTCTCTCTACTTCTCATACTCTTATATAATCTCTCTTATCATCCTATTCTACTATCATCCTATTATTCTATCATCCTTCTTATCATCATCTTCTTCCTAATCTTTCCATCACAAAAGTCCTAAACACATATCCTATTCTTATCCATCCTAAGCTCCACAAAAAACCCTAGCCTAAACACATTCAAAACCACAAAAAGAAGCCTTCTTATACCCTATTTTCACCCTCTTTCTTATCATCCATTTTTCACCATTTTCTATCATTATCTTGGCACTTGGAGAGGAGGATTCCAAAGATATCAAGGAGGATTCATCAAGCATTCAAAGGCTAGGCAAGGTCTTTTCCCATAAAGTAGCAATATAAGCCCTTAAGTGTTCTTTTTCTCTTGTAAATAATTGTATATTTGTACCTTTTATCTTGTATTACATTCTTGTTGCATGTTCAATGAAGTAATTTTGTAAAGTATTCCTTCAATTCCCTTCCAAACTTTATCAAAAGCACATTATAAACTTTTAGTAGAGTCTTTTCTTTTGTAAGAGGCGAACTCTTAAAGTATACTTTTCGAGTTCGTAGCCTTACCCCCGGATCCATTCTTGGGTTTCACAGGCGAAGTCTTTCTTTATTTTCCTTTTGGTTTTTTCTTGGCTTTTTCCTTAAAAAGCCGGGTGGCGACTCCCATTTCGAAATAAAATACATCGAGGATTGCATAAACTATGGTTAAACATGGTTTTACAATGTATCGATGCAACTTTAGGGTTTCTCTCTTATATTTCTAAATAATATTTGCATAAATCACCTTCTTCCGAGCCTAACAATTGAATGAGCAAATTGAGTTAAATTTAGAAGCGTTTGGAACAAGTGAACGTTTACTCTTAAAGGTTTAATTCAAGGACTCATAAAATGCCTAAGTAAACGGAAAGTGATTTTACAAGATATTATTCATGAAATGTGAGTTTGATTTTCCTTAAAGAGTTTTCAAAGGTTAAACCCCAGCACGAATCAACAAATCACACCCCTCCAATCCTAACGTGGACGTTCGGAAGCCCGAACGACGAAGAAAAATTTCCACACAATCAAATCAAGATGGCAGAAGAAGATATGGAGAAAACCTCATTCACCACACCATGGGGAACACATTCTTATGTGGTCATGCCCTTTGGTCTCAAGAATGCCGGTGCTTCATATCAAAGAACTGCCAATAACCTACTTCATGACATGATGCATAAAGAAGTGGAAATCGATGTAGATGACATGATTGTCAAGTCCAAAACAAGAGAAGAACATGTCCCTAACCTCCGCAAGTTCTTCCTTCGACTCCGCAAGTACACTATACGGCTTAACCCAGCAAAGTGCACTTTTGGTGTTACCTCTGGAAAGCTTCTAGGCTATGTGGTTAGTCAACAGGGCATTGAAATAGATCCCTCAAAGATAAAGGCCATTCAGGATTTGCAACCGCCCAGAATAGAGAAAGAGATAAGGGATTTTCTAGGGCGAGTTTAGTACATTAGTAGATTCATCTCAAAGCTCACCATAACCTATAAACCTTTATTCAAGAAATTGAAGAAGGGAAGTAAAATAGAATGGGATGACCAATGCCAAGCTGCTTTCGACAAAATCAAGGAGTATCTACAGCTGTAGGACCCCGGGAAAAAGGGTGACCCCTTTTCTCCGTGATGCGCTACTTAAGTGATCGGGAGCCGACTAAGATTGCTCAATCCTTAAATAAGGATATTTTTACTTTATGAAATTCGTTTTCGGGGTGGTGAAATTTTATTTATTTTGCAAATCCATTTTTTATTATTTAAATATTTGAAATTACGCCAAAAATATATTAAATATAACTTAAAACCGACCCAAACAACAAACTCGGGCCCAAAAGAAAGCAACCGGACCGCCAAGAACTATCAAAACCCGCGCGGGTTTTGACTGGACTTGGGTTGGGCCGTCTACCTTCCTGGGCCAGAGAAAATGAGTTAGAAATAATAAAACCCGTGCGGGTTTTATGGTTTCATGATCCATTTTTTCTCGGCCTTAACCTTGAATGTGATGAATGGGAGATGTTTAAGTCATCTTTAAATATTTTTAGTGTAAATTCCAATATTAAATTATTAAACAGATTATAAAAGAGAATAAAAGAGTCGTCAGCCGATTTAAGGTTACGAATTCGAGAATTATAAGAATTCTCGAATTCGCCTGTTAGAAAATAGACTCTACTAAAATCGACATTAAAATGAAAATAGAGCGGGGAGAAGTTTAATTAATTTCGCAACTTTATATTCTTAACATGCATTATAAAACAAGGTTTTTTATTTACCAAATATGCACAAGTAATGGAAATGAAACACGAATTACATAATTAAAATAACAATAACGAAAGTAACAAAAGGGCGAACCTTGTTGGTTTAGGAATCCGAATGCGCCGATCAAAACCTTGACTTCCTTTGACTTAGTGAATGAAAGGGTGAGTATGATGGAAGGGTGATATATGGGTAATGATGTGATGAGAATTTGGTAGAGTAATAGGATGATAACAAGAGAATAGATAATAGAGAGAATTTAAGAGAGTGTGGGTAGAATTATGGTGATAGTTGGTGAAGATGAAGGGAATGGAGGGGGTATTTATAGGTGGTGAGGGTAGTGTTTAAGATGGAAGTAGAGGGAGACACATCCCCACAATCATGCCCCTATCCCCCATGCAATCACAAGTCAAGCCTTAGGGTCAACGCACATGGGGCTAATATCATGGGATAATGATCAAACTTTGGCGCCAGATTTAAAAATATAAAACCCGCACGGGTTTTATCAATCCTACACACGGATTGCTGACGTAGGCAAGGTAAAAATGACGCATCTCAGGGATAGAAAACCCGCGCGGATTTTGGGTTGCCTGGGCTGGGGTGCGCCTTGGGCCTGCCTTGATTCTGGGCCGTCCTCTTCCACTAAAACCCCTGCGGGTTTTAATGTTTGTAATGGGCCGGCTTGATTTAAATTGTTTGCATTGTTTGCTGCATTGGCCCGATGATGTATCCGGCCCTTTTGACAAGTCGGGATTATATCGGTGCAATTTCCGGTGTCTACAGAGAGCCCCCACTTTGATCGAGTTCGAATAGGACGGAGGTCAAAGTAGACTTGATGTCTGTCTTGATGCTGGCGGTGCTCTTTTATATGGCGATCAGGTGATGTTGCTGATGATGATGTCGTCGGTAACCTTTAGGTGGCAACCGTTGGACGACTGATGTTGAGGGTG
Organism: Portulaca oleracea; assembly: GCA_029582165.1. Taxonomy (NCBI): domain Eukaryota; kingdom Viridiplantae; phylum Streptophyta; class Magnoliopsida; order Caryophyllales; family Portulacaceae; genus Portulaca; species Portulaca oleracea. The sequence continues at coordinate 10,365,166 of CM055884.1, forward strand.
TCGTTGGAAACCTTTAAGTGGAAACCGTTGGATGACTGATGCTGAAGGATGTCGTTTGGAGACCTTTAAGTGGAAACCGTTGGACGACTGATACTGAGGGTGTCGTTGGAAACCTTTAAGTGGAATCCGTTTGAACGACTGTTGTTGCTAACATCGTCAGAGTCCTTTATGTGGAACCATTGGACGATTGTTGCTGTCGACATCGTTGGAGGCCTTTAGGTGGCAACCGTTTGATGACTGGTGCTGATGGCGCTCTTTTATGCGGCAACTGGATGACGGAGGGTCCCTTTTTAGCGGCGACCCGACGATGGTGCTCTTTTATATGGCAACCTGACGATGGACAGTCCCTTTTAGCGGCGACCAGATGATGGTGCTCTTTTATGCAACAACCTGAAAATTATCAGAAAATCAAGTATTAGTTTTCACAAAAATGTAAATGGGTTCAGATTTTTACCAGAATTTTGGGAATCCTTTGGCCACAGTCTTTAGGCTGCTGCCGGTGCTCTTTTATGTAGCGACCGAAAGGTGGCCGTTGTAGGCACTCTTTTATGTGGCGGTCGGATGATGGATGGTGTCGGTGCTCTTTTATGTGGCGACCGGAAGAATGATGGCGCCTCCTTTATGTGGCGGCCAGAGTAGTAGAGGTAAAGCGGGAAATGTGCTCTTTTGGACTGACTACCAAATCCGAGTTGACCCAATCGGATTAAGGGTCCCACTCACCTTCAATGAAGTGGTCTTGAGAAAACCCCTTTGGCCTAGTCTGGCTTTGGAGGATGAAATTTTCCTCCATTTATGACTTGTTTTGACTGAGCTGTCGGCAGTTAGAAATCATAGGGTCTCGGTAAACGAAACTGCTACTGAGTTATCTTTTATCTATTTTTAACCTCCATTGGGCTGTTGAAAAATGTCGGGCCGCAGGATCATGGGCCGCTGAAATTAGCTCTTGTTGGTATAAAACCTGTGCGGGTTTTATAATCTTCACTGGGCCCATAGAGCGTCCAAAACCTGCGCGGGTTTTGGTGTTATTTTTTTTCTTTTTCTTCTCCTCGTGAAGGGTATAAATGTGGGCACGAGTCTTGTGTGGATGAGGATGTGCCACCCGACTTGGTCTCCTCTTTTGGTGGCAAAGAGATGACCTTTGGATTTTCGACCAATGAAACGCGTTTGGCATCTCGAGGCGGGTGTTAGAAACGAGTGGTTCATATTCACTCAACATTTCTAGAAATACCAAGCTTCATTCACCTCACATCTTCAACTCTTCCTCATCTCTCTAGCTTCTCCTTCTCTCTCTAGAAAGTTTGTTCTTTGAAGAAAATTTGAGTTCTTTGGAAGATGCATCCCCGAGCTCATAGGAATCCTCCTCTTCCACATGCGGCGGCATGGTCCCACGAGATGTCTTCACGTCGCAACTTTATTCCGAGTGCGAATGCCGACCCTTCGGACCTTACTATTCAATCTTGGAACCATGCTTGATCCTACCGTTCCCATGGCAAGGTAATTTCCAAAACTTCTTTTTTTTTTATGCTTATTTTAATAAAAAATGAGCAAGCACGAATTTATTTTTCATGTCTTGTCGATTTTTTTTAATTATTTTAAGCATGCTTGCATGTCCTCATGATGGCTCCTTTTTATTTACGCATTATAAATGATAACCCAACTTGAGAAATGGACCAAACCCAACCCATGAGAAAAACAGTGTGGGTTTTATGCATGCTTGGCCCAAAGAAAATCGGCCCACTAGAATAGAGAAACCCACGCGGGTTTTCTGGCCTGTAGGCCGCCGAAAAGAACAATGGGCCTGGATGTACGGCCCATCAGAGAACGAAAACCCGTGCGGGTTTTCGTCTTGTTGGGCCGGCTCATTTGGGCCACACGAAAATTTTTTCTTCTTTTTGTTTTTGTTTTGCGCCTTGCGGGTTTTCAATTTATTTGTCTTGTGGGCCATGGCTGTGAGCCCAGTGTTGGTGCTGAGTGCAGCTAGGGCCCGAAAGAATATGCCTTGGTCTAAAGTATTTAGATAAGCCCCTAACTTTAATTGGCCCTTTCTGTTTTCCTTTAGGAGGACAACTTGAAAACCCCCGGTGTCCTAAAGGATCCTCTTAAGGTAGCCGCCTCGAATCCTGGGAACTTTGTTGAACATACCTTGACCGCGACGGGACTTATGCCGTTCAGGCACTGTTTGGTGGCTTGGAAGGGTCGCACGTACCGCGTCATAGGTCGTGCCATAGCTGAAAGGTTTTGGGACACCACCAACTCCTTTCATCTGCCTGTGGGTGAGATGACGGTTACCCCCACAGATTTCCTCATGATCACTGGTCTTCCGTGGGGTGGGCGTAATGTAGTTTTTGACGCTGAGATTCCACCCATGGTCTTGGATCTTCTGGGTCCAGTGTCAGCGCATTTAGGCCAAGGACATGGCCTTTCCAACCTTTCTTACACGCACTTCGAGGCGGCCATCCGCGATGCCAACTTCCAGAACTTTCCTGGGGATCAACGCGACTTCATTTTCTTGGCGTACATCATTTCTTCCATCATATTCGCCAACCGGGGAGATAATATCACTTTGATGTGGCTTCAGAATCTTCTGGACTTAAATAATGTCCGGAACCTGAACTGGGGCAAGGCGGCTTACGCAAACTTCGTCCTCTGGCTTAGCCGTGGCGTTAGGCTTTCACAAGATACCGATCCGGTTTACCTCCACGAGTCTCACACTCGTTATCAGTACGACCCTTCTCTGTGGAAGGTGCTAGAGGTATGTCCCCGAGACTCTTCTCGTTATAGTTTTGCTACTCTTTCGATCCTTCTTTAACATTATTTTCATGCAGTCATGGGCATATGAGTACATTCTGTCTTTGGACATTCGCTCCAAGAAGAATAAGACAGTTCCAATTTTCGGTCTCGTTCCGAGCCAAATTTTATCTCCTTTATAGGGTGTTTGTGTTTATTTTAGCCCTTTGTATATATTAGATATAGTGATTTGGTGTTTTGTAGGAAAATAAGGAGTTAAAAGAAGTTTGGGCTTAATTAAAGGTTTTTAGGGAATTCCGAGCGATTTCCCAAGTCAAACCAAGTCAACCCGAGCCAAGAGACGAGGCGAAACCGAAGCCGGAAATTCCATGTCAAGAGTGGCGCAAAACAGGGGAACGGTACAGACTCAAAGGTTTGAAATACGTGTGCCTTCACCCTTTGGGTCATAACGCCTTCGTTACAACTCTGATTGATCTCAAATTTTGGGAATTTAAAGTACACACTGAGAGATTTCTATCGATATCTTACGGGTCTAAAACGGAGTTTGGATGAAGAAGTTATGCACGTTTGAAGTCGACAGGGAAAAGTTGCCTAGAACTGTGACTCGCCCGAGTCGTCCCCCTGTCACACCCGCGACCTGTGCTGGGCAAGCGACAATCGGCGATGGGCAGTAGGCCGACTCGCCCGCGCCCATTAGCGACTCACCCGAGCCACTTTGTCTGCGGAAAAACTGACGCGCGTGCTGCGATTTATTTCTAGGGTTTTGGGTTGTATTTTTCCTTCTTCTATAAATACCCACTTGTATTCAGCTTATTAGGAAGTAGCCTAGGTAGTTTAGGAGTATAATTAGATTAGATTTAATTGCTTTCTTTAATTTTTTCTTTAATTGTTCTTCAAGTTTTCTCCATTGTTCTTCAAGTTTTCTTCAAGTTTTCTTGCAATTGTTATTAAACTCTTCTTTCAAGCATTCTTATTGAAGTTTTACAAGCTCTCTCTCTCTCTCTCTCTCTCTCTCTCTCTCTCTCTCTCTCTCACTATTCTCCATTGATGTTGATTTCAAAGCTTTCTAGGGTTAGCCACATCAAATCCACTTTTAGTGGGAGGAGGGTCAAGAAATTCCAATTCTACTTACTAATGAGAATTTGGGGGATCCTTGGTAATCCAAACAACAATTTCTTGTTTGTTCGGGGGAAATTCAAGTGTAGATTGAAGATTTATTGAAGTTTCTTCATCAAAGGTATAAATTCTTGCCCAATTTCATTGTTCATGCTAGTTCTTCATTCAAGCTTTTAAGTGCTTTCTTAATTTCATGCTTACTTGATTTAATGCTTTTTATTGCTTTCTTGATTCATGTCTAGGTTAGATTTAATTGCTTTATTTACATAATTTATCGCTTTCCGCATTGAGAAAACTCAAACACAAACCGATTACCTTAATCAGGCCTCACACCCATCCTCGTGGATCGACAACCCTAACTGAAAACCACAAAAATCACAACCGAACAATGGCGTCGTTGCTGAACGTTGGTCTAACGAGGCCGTTCGTGGGAAGAAATTCCAGTCGGGCAGTCTCGATCGCATTCATTGTATGCTAGATAACCTCACCCCGATATTTTTTTATACCACCTTTTTTTATTTTTCTTTTATCCTTGAAGTGACTCTCTTTCTTTCACAGGACCACGTGAATTGGCGTCCATGGGCAGAATTCGACTTGAGTGAATTGCCAACCCCTTTGCAAACGGTGGAGCATGATACTCGCCTCCGCATCCTGATGGAGGGACCCTCGGGCTTCATATGGTACCTAGGGGAAAATGCTACGAGGCGAATCCTGGGTAGATATCCCGGCCTTATACCCCAGGATCCTCCAGAGCACATGTTCGAGCCATGGCGCGTCGCTCGGGTGCCTTGGGAGATCGGATTCACGGCTAAGACTTCGACAACTTCGTGCATAACATTCCACGGGAGCAATTTGATGAGGAATTTCAACGCTATTTGAGTCGTTTAGCGCCCCGGGTGGTAGGTATCTTCTTCCTTCGGATTTTTCATTGTGATTCTGACTGATTCCTAACCGTAAAGTTTGCAGCTGGGGCCTTATGCCAAGGTCGCTGAGGCGGGGGCTCCACCAGTGAGAAGAAAGATTGGCGGTTTCTTTGAGGTGGAGACTAGCAATCAATGCTCTACACTCTGAGGGTTTGATCGAAAATCAGTAAGTTCTCATGTTGCTTTCTTTTCTCCTTTATGCCGTTCATACATGTCTAACCTTGGCCCCATCATTTTCCAGCCAAGATGGGATGTTTTCCGCCAAGTGACCAAGGAGTGAAGCACGATACTGAAGCACGTTGACCGAGCATTTACCCGCTCGGGTAGGTATCGTGAGAATGCCGCCAATAGGGCTGATGTGGAGGCCGATGCAGAGTCCATTCCTCGGGATCCCCCTCGACGTTCTACTGTAGAGGTCCCTTGCAAGTGTCTGAAAATTGGTTTTCCAGTTGCTTGGTTATATTAAGCATAGTATCGCTTGAGTTGATCCAAGTTCGTGGGTTGAATTATATCTTCTCCATCCATAGTAGCAAGCCGAGCTGCTCCTCCTGGCAAAAATATCCTTAATCATGTAAGGACCATTCCAATTAGGTGCAAATTTTACTCTTGGATCCTGTATAGGTGCCCTCATCTCCTTAAGCACCAAATCGCCTATTTGAAGTGAACGACTTTTCACTTTCTTATTAAAAGCACGAGTGATCCTACTTTGGTATACTTGCACATTATGCAATGCCCTTAATCGCCTTTCGTCCATCAACATTAACTCCTTGAACCTTGCCCTAGCCCATTCTGCTTCTGGACTCTGACTTTCGGCCACTATTCATAGCGAAGGGACCGCTACTTCAATTGGTAAGACTGCTTCCATCCCATATACCAAAGAATACGGCGTTGCACCTGTAGCAGTTCGTATAGAGGTCTGATATCCCCATACGGCAAATGCCAATTTATCAGGCTGTAAGACCCGGGAAAAAAAAACTTCCAATGGTGTCCTACGCGATGTTAGGCGAATCGAAAGAGGTGTCTAGTCTTTAAGGGATTTGAATTCAATTTTTATTAATCAAAATGTTCAAATGCAATCTTGAATAAAAAGGTAAAATTCGAAAAGAAAGCGAATGAATCAAATTGAATAAATTATAGAGTCGCCAATTAATTTTTGGTGAGAATTAATAAACTCAAAATAGACTTCGCAAACCATGAGATTCGGATTCGGGGGTAAGGTTACGAATTCGAAAGTAAAAACCTTCGAATTCGCCCGTTCAAAGAACGGACTCTACTAAATCGGTTCATTAAAGAAGAGAGTAGAAGAGGAGAATTAACTAGGTTAATTTAAATTATTTAGATGCATGCGAAAAATTAAAGTACGAAAATAAATAAATGCGATGAATAAATAAAAGCAATAAACAAAACGCAAATAAATAAATAACGAAATTAAAGTTATCTTCTCAAGTAATCCGGTTTAAATTAGTCATAATTGATATTAGCATCAGGATTATAACAGTATAAGTGATTACAAGAAAATAAAAACGACAAAAAAATAATGCCAAGTATAGATGTATGCAAATGATGAAGAGAGAAGAAGCAGAAGAAGAGATGGAGAAGAGGAAGAAGAAATCACCTAGTGTCAATACTCCTAGGTGATTCGGTGTGTAGAAAAATGATGGGAGTGAGACTGTATTTATAGGGGAAATGTAGTGAGGAAACTAGGGTTATGAAATAAATAGGGGTAGTTGGGCCATTCTGATCAGCAGGAGGCCTAGTATGTTGGAATGAAAGGAAGCGGGCCACTACGGACCAGCATGTTGGGTTATTTTGAGTTGTCTAACTTCAAACGACTATAACTTTATCATCCAACCTACAATTGACTTGATTCAAGTGTCTTTGGAAAGCTTGTAATGAATACTTTTAGCTCCCAAAATTAGGAGATACATAAAGGTCGATGGAAAGTCGGTAATTTAAAGAAAAACCTCGGGTACATGAATAAAGGGCTGGGTTTTTAGAATATTTGAACACTGATGGGCCAAAAATGGAAATGGGCTAATGTGAAAGGCTTTTTTGTAGAGGAAAATTTATTTGGTTTTTTTGTGGATTTTTCATCATTTATGCATTTTAAGAATACTTGGCATTTAATCCTAAAAAAATAAAAATGCTCAAAATAAATTACATAATTACAAAGCTTAATTACGAAAAAATTCAGCGTCTACAGTTAGCCCCCACTTTGATCGAGTCCGAGTAGGACGCTGATCAAAGTAGTTTGATGACGCTAAAAATGATATGCCTTGGGAGCGAAGTCTCGAGGCTGGATGGCACTTGGAAGCAAACGACCTGTACCGCATGTATGACTTGTAGCTGATTGACATTCAGAAACAATATCCTATGTCTTTGTTGATTGTCGACGCTTGGAAGCAACTGTCCTGCGCCTAGTTGATGATTATTTTCCAGTCTTTCCCAGTGTCGATGATGATTTTTCACTCTTTCCCGGTGTCGATGATGATTTTTTAGTCTTTCCCGGTGTTGATGATGATTTTCCTTTGCTGGAGATGACGTAGATGCGATATCTATTGTTGGGTTGGATGGGATATCCATTGTCTGAGACAACCTAGATGCGATATCTGTTGCCGGGGTAGATGCGATATCCTTTGCTAAAGACGACGTAGATGCGATATCTATCGTCGGGGTGGATGCGATAGAAGACGACGTAGATGCGATATCTATTGTCGGGGTGGATGCGATATCCTTTGTTGATGATGACGTAGATGCTATATCTATTGCCGGGGCCGATGCGATATCCTTTGTTGCAGACAACGTAGATGCGATTATCTATTGTCGGTTTGGATGCGATATCCTTTGCTGGAGACGACGTAGATGCGATATCTGTTGTCGATTCGGATGCTATATCCTTTGTTGATGATGACGTAGATGCGATATCTATTGTCGGGGAGGATGCGATATCCTTTGTTGTAGACGATGTAGATGCGATTATCTATTGTCGGTTTGGATGCGATATCCTTTTTTGCAGACGACGTAGATGCAATATCTGTTGTTGGGCTGGATGCGATATCCTTTGTTGGAGATGACGTAGATGTGATATCTGTTGTCGGGGCGGATGCGATATCCTTTGCTGAAGGTGACGTAGATGCGATATCTTTTGTCGGGGTGGATGCGATATCCTTTGTTGGAGACGATGTAAATGTGATTATCTATTGTCGGTTTGGATGCAATATCCTTTGCCGGAGACGACGTAGATGCGATATCTGTTGTCCGAGCGGATGCGATATCCATTGGCTGGAGACGACATAAATGCGATATCTGTTGTCTTTCTTAATGATGACATTCTGGTGAGTTTATAATCCTTAAGAGTGTAATCAAAATCTCAGAAACCTAAAGTGTTTTTAGGTGCTCATCATTCTAATTTTTCTCGTCAGGATTTCGAGCTTAATCCTTGGATAATATTTGGGCTTCATCTCACATAGCCCCCAGTGTCTATCTACTGGCGACGACCTTGTTGTTGTCGGGTCTTCCAAACTTTCTCATAAGCTAATTCTTCATGCCAATGAAGGTTGCTGAGTGGGTAATTGTCAGCCCCCCGGCGACGACCACGATGATGACATGCATGCAATTGGTATGCTATTCTACATGTAATGCATAGACTCGAGACTTATGATCCAGTTATGTACTCATGCACGACTTTGAGTTTCATGTGCTTAACTTCTTAATGTAGCCTAATGCACACCTCTTAGTGACCCTGATGAGAGAATGCTATATGCACATATTCACATTATAATGCATGATGTGACTCTTTTTATTATTATTTAATTTTTTTGTTTATGCGATGCATGTGGCTCTTTTTTTTTTGTTACTCAAAAAGGAAAAACAATTAATATGACTCGGAGTGAAAAAAGAAAAAAATGTGACTCGAAATGAAAACTAACGTGACTTAAAATGAAAAATATAAGCTCCTAAGACCTTAAAAAGAATGCACATGAACTAAGAAAAAATGGACATTGACTTTGTGCATGCATGCAATATGAACATCCCCCGTTTTCCCGAGAAAAAAAAAGGGATAAGGAAAAGTAAATAAAGACTTTGAATGTCAAGGGTGATTTTGAAGTGTGTTTCAGGACAAGGCAAAATTAATGAAAATGATGAGTTATCTTGTCGAACTGCTTCGTAAGTTGCCATGATGCGGATATTGAGTGATGAGTGAGCCCCTAGTTGTAATGTTGCAAAAAATGATATCCATAGAAGACTCGACCTGCTTAAGTTGCATGATGGGATGGGTAGGATGCTCAACCTCGATGTCATGGTTAGGGACCCCAAGCACTAAGAAGGATCAAGCGACAAGCCGTCTTGATTTCCCTTGCCTTTACTATATCTTTCTTGGTTCTTTTATTTGGGTAAGAACATGTAAGCACACCAAGCCCCCAGTACTAGTGAACAAATAAGTATCTTCAGGCAAGTCAGAATGATGGACCTAGGTGGGTGTTGTCTTCAAGTAACCCTTATTTTGATGCAGTTGGCTTTTTGTTCTGCCAAAGGAGTTATCCCTCACTCAGGTGTTTTGGAAGCGAGGATTAATTGACGAATCTCATACATACACAAATGACCAAATCAGAAGAGCTCACAAGGTAGGGACAATGGAGGATGGATTATGGAAAAGGTAGGAATGGTGGTATAGAAAGCATGTTTGTGAGTGGTTAGGCCCCAATGGTTGGCAAGACGAGGCTATGGATGGCTAGGCGAGAATAGTGGTCAGATGTAATGGACAAGGTGATGAATGGATAGGTAGTTCGATGGAAAAAGATTCCAACTGACGGAGGAAGGTGAGATGGTATTTGGATGGAGATCCATGTCTCATGGGTTTATCTCATAAGGGAAGATATGGTCAAATGGCTAAATTTGGGTATGAAGGGTGATCCAAGTCTGATGGGAAAAGTGGGTGTGCATGGTGAAAGGAAATTTAAGAGTTTTCATTGTCCTTAGAGACCAAGGCTTCCTCTCCTCTTGCCTAGCCCCCCTGATGAAGTTTTCAGGCTAGCCACTCTTTATTCTCTCTCTCTCAAAGACCAAATGATTTTAGTGACGGATTTTCTCTAAATTAAAGTGCAACGGCCGAGCCTCGAAGAGGTTCTCCTACGTATCCAGTGTGGAATCAGGCCAGTCGTAGTTCAACAGGTGCAACTTTAAACGATTGATGCCTTAAGAAGGACTTTGAGATAGGTTGGAAAGTTTAATGGGAAGGATGGGTGTGAAGGTTTGAGGGGAAAGTTTTGGGATTTGTGCGGGTGACTTACAACTGCCTTTTATTCTTGCTTCTTTCTTCTTCTTTTTTTTTTTTTTTTGCTTTTTCTTCTCCTTTTTTGGGGATTACAGACCTTCAGCTTATACTTCTCCTATCAATGAATGTCACCCACAACACATTATTTGGCTTAGGTGGGTTTAAGGATGAGATGGTCATAAAATGAATGACCGGGTTCGTGGTGGTGGCTAAGAAGATGGTGTGAGAAGGTAATAATGTAGGTAAAGTGGCTAGATGAAAATGAAGCGGTGATGATGTCGGCGGTAGGGGTGAAAGCCTTCTATCATAGGCATGTCTTTTTAAGCTACATGATTAATTTGATAGTGAGATTCACTTTTAGAGATGATTGGTCTTGTTCATTTGAATTCTGTCCTTTTGCCTAACCTGTTGGATGAGTGTTCATGTTAGCTTCTCTCCTCTTAATTTTTACTCCTTTACCTCTCCTTTTGCCCAACATGTAGGTGTTCAAGTTGGCCTCGTATTTTGTTTTTTTTTTCTAAAAATGAAATTTGTCTCTCCTTTTGCCTAACTTCGCTTTGGCGGTGAAGTTAACCTCTCTTCTCTCCATTAAACTTGGGCTCAGGGTAGGACAAAAAAGAAAAAACATAGAATGAAGGTGTGATCGGGATGTGAAATGGAGTGAAAGATGTGAGCAGATGGATGTGTCAGACTTGGATGGTCACACGGGTGAGTGAGCTCTTCAATTCAAATCAGGAATGCAAGCACAAGATTATTTCCTTAGCAGTTTAGAAGCAAATGAAGGGTTGGGGAAGACAAGAGTCATAATCATGAAAGATTTCATCTTTATTGAATGCAGCTAAGATGAATACATTAAAATTAACTTGGGATATATCCCAACTGACTCTGAAAATACAAGAGGCCGCACACCTAAAATTTGAAAATATACAACATTAGAAGTTCTGTATACGAGTCATGACATCTTCACCTCTAGTGTAGTTTGCAATCCCTTCTTCATTTACCTCTCCTTTTGCCTAACCCGTGGGTGTTCAAGTTTGCAATCCCTTCTCCATTTTATTTATTTGATTTGATTGGCCTCTCCTTTGGCCTAACCCCAAGTGAGTTCTTGGAGTTAACCCCTCTTCTCTTTGTTAACCTTGGTTTGATTTGATTGGCCTCTCCTTTTGCCTAACCCCAAGTGAGTTCTTGGAGTTAACCCCTCTTCTCTTTGTTAACCTTGGTTTGATTTGATTGGACTCTCCTTTTGTCTAACCCCAAGTGAGTTCTTGGAGTTAACCCCTCTTCTCTTTGTTAACCTTGGTTTGATTTGATTGGCCTCTCCTTTTGCCTAACTCCCAAGTGAGTTCTTGGAGTTAACCCCTCTTCTCTCTGTTAACCTTGGATCTGAAAAAAAGTGAAGAGTAGGAATATGATGGACATGGTATCACATTCAATCAGTGAGCATCGAGAAGAGTTGTTGGAGCTGGTGAAAAGCTTGAAGTCTCCATGATCTGATTCTAGCCCAAGATTTGACTCTTGACATTTTATGTCCTATTTTGCCTGTATGGAAACCATAAACTTCAAAATTAACCTTGACATTTACCTACCCAAACGCCTAGCGACCTATATGAGACAATCTAATACAAACAATGCCTTTATGATGAAGGAACCTTTTTTTTTTGTGGTTGGGCTTGCTCACTGATGGGCTTACATGAGGACTCCTAACCTAGAATGATGTTATGTACATGGCCTACCGCATGTTTTCATCTCCATGCTCCATACCCTAGGGTAAGGAGTGTGAGGTATTTCTCAAAAAACTTCAAGGAAGCCCTATGAGTGTAACGCGGGGAGAGAGGGGACCAAATGCTTGGCGATGTAGGGTGCATCCCACATGTAGTGGCCCGCCCGCTCTCGAGGGAATCACCTAGGTATAACTTATTCGTGGCCTTTGTGCTAACGTGTCAAAAGACGGGATTAATGGCCCGGTATGCAAAGGATGCCTAAAAAGAATTATAAAATCGCAAAATAAATCAACTTCTCCCTTTTACAATTTCAAATTAATTCGATTTTTTCAAGTTTTACCCTCTTTTTAAGTTTAAGTCCCCTGTGGAGTCGCCAATCTGTAGGACCCCGGGAAAAAGGGTGACCCCTTTTCTCCGTGACGCGCTACTTAAGTGATCGGGAGCGGACTAAGGTTGCTTAATCCTTAAATAAGGATATTTTTACTTTATGAAATTCGTTTTCGGGGTGGTGAAATTTTATTTATTTTACAAATCCATTTTTTATTATTTAAATATTTGAAATTACACCAAAAATATATTAAATATAACTTAAAACTGACCCAAACAACAAACTCGGGCCCAAAAGAAAGCAACCGGACCGCCAAGAACTGTCAAAACCCGCGCGGGTTTTGACTGGACTTGGGCTGGGCCGTCTACCTTCTTGGACCAGAGAAAATGAGTTAGAAATAATAAAACCCGTGCGGGTTTTATGGTTTCATGACCCATTTTCTCTCGGCTTTAACCTTGAATGTGATGAATAGGAGATGTTTGAGTTATCTTTAGATATTTTTAGTGTAAATTCCAATATTAAATAATTAAACAGATTATAAAAGAGAATAAAAGAGTCACCAGCTGATTTAAGGAAACCGACAAACCATAAAATTAATAAAAATAACTCCGGTCTACGAAACCCGACTCTAAGTCCGGGGGTAAGGTTATGAAAATAGAGCGGGGAGAAGTTTAATTAATTTCGCAACTTTATATTCTTAACATGCATTATAAAACAAGGTTTTTTATTTACAAAATATGCACAAGTAATGGAAATGAAACACGAATTACATAATTATAATAATAATAACGAAAGTAACAAAAGGGCAAACCTTGTTTGTTTAGGAATCTGAATGCGCCGATCAAAACCTTGGCTTTCTTTGACTTAATGAATGAAAGGGTGAGTATGATGGAAGGGTGATATATGGGTAATGATGTGATGAGAATTTGGTAGAGTAATAGGATGATAACAAGAGAATAGATAATAGAGAGAATTTAAGAGAGTGTGGGTAGATTTATGGTGATAGTTGGTGAAGATGAAGCGAATGGAGGGGGGTATTTATAGGTGGTGAGGATAGTGTTTAAGATGGAAGTGGAAGGAGACACATCCTCACAATCATGCCCCTATCCCCATGCAATCACAAGTCAAGCCTTAGGGTCAACACACATGGGGCTAATATCATGGGATAATGATCAAACTTTGGCGCCGGATTTAAAAATATAAAACCCGCGCGTGTTTTATCAATCCTACACACGGATTGGTGACGTAGGCAAGGCAAAACGACGCGTCTCAGGGATAGAAAACCCGCGCGGGTTTTGGGTTGCCTGGGCTGGGGTGCGCCTTGGGCCTGCCTTAATTCTGGGTCGTCCTCTTCCACTAAAACCCGTGCAGGTTTTATTGTTTGTAATGGGCCGACTTGATTTAAATTGTTTGCATTGTTTGCTGCATTGGCCCAATGATGTATCCGGCCCTTTTGACAAATCAGGATTATATCGATGCAAATCCCGATGTCTACAATAGCATCCACCGGTTCTTATGCCTCCAGTACCAGATGAGTCTCTCCTCCTTTATCTTACAGTGACCAGCTCTGCAATGGGGGCTATGCTGGCTCAGAAGATAAAAGGTCAAGAGAGCGCCATCTATTACTTGAGCAAGAAGTTTCTAGACCACGGAAGTGGGTATGCTGATATAGAGAAGATGGCTCTTACATTAGTATCGGCCACCAAGAAGCTAAGGCATTATATGCACTCGCACACTGTATATGTCATTGCCGAGAATAATCCCATCAAATTCATCATGGAGCAACCAACCATCAATAACCGCATCGCTCGATGGGTAGTCATGCTCTCAGAATTCAATCTACAGTACTTGTCTCAGGAATCCATTAAAGGACGAGTTGTTTCAGATTTCTTGGCCGCTTCACCATCACAGGAACCTCCAAGCCCCCACTTAGAATTCCTAGACGAAAATATCTTCCTCACTGATGAGATCACATGGGAAATGTATTTCGACAGAGCTTCCAATCAGATGGGTTGTGGAGTAGGAGTTCTATTGATCTCTCCAGAAGGGGGCACATGTCCCTATGTCTGTGAAGTTGGATTTTGATGCTACTAACAATGCTGCAGAATATGAAGCATGCATAAAGGGTTTACAGGCTACTTTGACCTTAGGTATACGCCATATAAAGGTCTTTGGAGATTCTAGCCTTGTCATCAATCAGGCTAAGAATGCATGGAAGGTTTGAAATGAATGCCTTATGGCCTACCAGTAGAAGCTTTTGGGACTTGCTGGCCAATTCGAGAAAATTAGTTTCCAATACCTTTCTAAGGATCATAATGAGTTGGTCGATGCCCTAGCCAAATTATCTTCAATGATATCAATCCCAGCAGGCACACTCCAGATACCGGTAGTAGTAGAGCGACAGTTTGAATCAGCGTCTGTTTGCACTATGGAGACACAGGAAGATGATACTGAGGCGTGGTTTCATGACATATACAATTTTCTTCGGAAAGGAGAATATCCAGCTGAGCTAGATGCTCGAGAACAACGAGCGATTAAGTCCTTAGTCGCACAATACTGCTTAATCCAAGATCGTTTGTACAAGAAATCGGTTGCCGGCATCAATATAAACGCTAAACGTGCAAAATAGGTCATGGCCACCGTGCATGGAGAAGAGTGTGGACCTCACATGAATGGGCGCATGTTAATAAAGAAGATTCAAAGGACCGGTTAAGGTCAACCATGGAAGCAGATTGCTTGGACTTCGTTCGAAGGTGTCACACATGTCAAGAATACGCCAATCTACGTACAGCATCAACCTCCCTTATATCTGACCACTTTGACATCTCCATGGCCATTCTCGGTATGGGGTATCGATATCATTGGCAAGATACACCCGACAGGGACAGGAGGACATGATTACATCTTGGTCGCAATTAACTATTTCACTAAGTGGGTAAAGGCAGCCTCTTATGCCAAACTAACATCCAAGCAAGTGGCTAAATTCGTCCTTCAAAACATCATATGTCGATATGGAGTACCTCACGAAATCATTAGTGATAATGAAGCCATTTTCCATATTCAGCACTGCCGATCCTCACCTTATCGGCCTCAAGCTAGTGGAGTCGTGGAAGCTGCCAACAAAATAGTAGCAGGAATCATTAAGAAAGTGGTAGTTACTTACAAAGATTGGCCTGATAAGTTTCCATTTGCTCTATGGGGATATCGTACTTCTATACGGACTGCTACGGGTGCAACACCATATTCATTGGTATATGGTATGGAAGCAGTCTTGCCAGTTGAACTAGCAATCCCTTCGCTACGAATAGTGGCAAAGAGTTAGTTGCCAGAAGCATAATGGGCTCGAGCAAGGTTCGAGGAGTTGATGTTGATGGATGAAAGGCGATTGAGGGCATTACATAATGTGCAAGTGTATCAAAGTAGGATCACCCGTGCTTTTAATAAGAAAGTGAAGAATAATGCACTTCTGATTTAGAGCTTAAGGAAATGAGGGCACCAATACAAGATCCAAGGGGGAAATTTGCCCCTAATTGGAAGGGTCCTTATATGATTAAGGACGTTTTACCTGGAAGAGCAGCTCGCCTGGCTACTATGGATGGAGAAAATGTGATTCAACCAACAAACTTGGATCAACTCAAGCGATATTACGCTTAATATAACCAAGCAACTGGAAAACCAACTTCCTAACACTTGGTCTATATCTAATAAAGTGATCATAAAAGACAAAATTTGCAAAGAACACAACAATTGCGAATAACGTCTCTTCTTTTATTTCATTATAAATACAAGTACATTACTTGTAAGTAAGAAAATTTAAAAGACAAAATAAAATAAAAGATTATTTTGGCAAAGCAGCTTCATTTCCTTCTTTCTTCTTATACATCTTCTAATCTTTCTTCACTTTGTCTACCTCGCCGGTAGTCTCGTGATCAGTCTCTCTGTCTCTGGGCTTGCTTGGGCCTCCCTCTTTGTCTTTGGGTCTATAGACTCGCTTGCTTGATTTTCGTGTTTCGGCCCTAGGACCAAGCCGGTCTTTTGCTTAGACCTTCGGGCCTAATCGATCCTTTTCTGACGTACGAGGATCGAGTCGCTCCTTCATAGACGATGTTGTTTGCTCTCTTCTCGTCTCACCAGCACGGCGAGATTCAACAGCTCCAATTAGCCATCTGTGATAACCAACATCGACATAGTGGGACACTTGTGCCTTCGAAGGAGCACGTAGGGTGGGTCTCTTCTCCCAGTATTTTAGCCATGACTATATTACTGACCGACGAAGCTTCAAATGCTCGGGGGCTTCGCACAGCAGCTCGGGAATAATCCGCTTCCAATTCATCTGTCTCCGCACCCGCACTGTGAAGTAATACGTCATGTGCGTCAAACCGACAATACAAATATAAGCATTACGTGAATCACGGGTAACATATTCAGGGATATGCCACCATTCAATAAACTACTTGATGTCACGAGGCTCCTTTAGGAATGCAATCCATTATGTTACTAGGTGAAGATTGGTATATCTCCTCTTCCTTTGACAATAGCTCGCCAACACAGAAGATGTTCGAGGCTCCTCGACAAGGTTCAAATGCTCCATTAGCCATATCTGTTCAACAAAGTTAGCAAGGGTTACAATTTCATGACAATTATCCAACACTATCGAAAATTAAAAAAAACAAAAAAAAGGAAAATTTTTATCACCGCATAGGTCAGGCGGCCTATATAGTCAGTAGAGCTATGTTTTCTACCCAGAAATAAAAGCGGGAAAAGGAAGGAAAAGAATGGTGTACCTGAAGCAATAAGGGACTTTCGCGAAACTCATGTTCTGGATTAGGATCATCCAAGCCTAACATGGTTTCCACCAACATTAATGGCACCGGGTTGTAGCCTCGAGACATGTCTTCAATAATTTGTATTAGGTTCGCCGGACTAGTTCTTTGCCCATCATAGTAAAAGCAGAATTCCCTGCGCAGACATAATATGAGTGCTCACACTCGTATCACCGGCCTATACTCTAAAGTCTCAGGAGATTGGAAATATTCAACTATGGTTTGGAAGTGTACCTTTCCGCCAATTAGCGCACTTCCTATGACGCGGGAAGGAAGACATAGAAGCTCCTTGTGGTGTTTACTGATGTCAAGGGATGTTGCGGGTGACGTCGACGGCGCATAGTGGTTAGTCCCAAGAATAGAGGACCATTCCTCTGGAAGAGGGCATAGCTCCTTCATGTTGAAGCGGAATACATGCATCTTTGAATCCCAGAAAGTCTCTGCCGCTCGAAGGAAATCGGGGTTCAGTCTCACTTGTCGAAGGCTCAACAGGCTGATTAGCTGGTATCTTCCAATCTTTTTCTTCTCTTCCTTGGACAAGGTGCTCATCCAAATGGCAAGCTTCTTCTCGAATGCCATGGAAACTTTAGAGACTTTTTGTGACTTTTTGTGAAGGCTTTTCAAGTTAAGATGATGGGTGAGGCTCACATACATAAGGAGGGGTATTTATACACCCTCACACAAGCTCAAAATGGAGCAAAATCGTAAAAAAAAACGGTCATATGGTTGTTGCCCCTCAATCCCATGATTTTAGCTCATTTTCAACGGCTAGAAAAAAAATAAGAAAAATAAAATCGCAAAGGCCGCATGACCTTTGCTGTTTGTAGACACAGCGTATGCATGGGCCTGGCCCATTCTCCCTCATTCATCAAACAAAAACCGCGTGACCTTTGAAGCAGCCCAGGCCCAATTCGAGCAAACGAAGGTCGTGTAGCCTTTGCAAACAAATGGGCCATTTTCTTTGGTGATCTAAACAGCCCAAACGCGTTTCTCATATGTCTCGGGTTTTATCGTTGGTCCAATGATGTTCGGTTCAGAAATTTTTGCTCGAGATTACTCCGACACTTAAGATTTTGCTTTTTGTTATTTTATTTTCTTTTTGGGAAAGTGGGATTAATCCCATCATATAGAAAAGCATAACGAAAATGCATTAATAAACATAAAGAGTTATACATGCGTCGAGTCTTGCATTAATAAAAAAAGAGAATAAAATAAACATACAAGAGTCTGCATTGCATCGTATTGTCAGTCAAACTACATCAGAGAGCTTGAGTCGCCGCTATCCTCAACCAGGTCATCACCAACATTCGAAGTTCCGATATTGGAGGTATCCGCAGTACCGAAATAAGTGTCCCAACAGTAAGAATCAGGACCAGTTGTGGGATTAAAGCTTGAGAATATCGGATATGAGGGAGTTGGAGGTGATGAAGGCACCGGAAGGGGAGGGGTGTTCCGCGTTGGCATCGGAATAGGAGTAGTCTCTCTCGGAGGCGATGGGTCAGATAAGGGCACTCTTGGAGGGATCGAAGATGTCCTTGAAGGCGAAGATCTAGAAGATTCTTGTGAAGCCGATAACCAAGAATGCACAGGGACATACCAACCAAAGGATGGAGTTGGCCAAGCAGACTCTGTCACATGACCGGCGGCTGGCCAACCAGAAGAAGCGAACCCTCCTAACCAAGAATGCTGAGGTGCTGACCACTCCTGTGGGCTTGTGGGCTACGAAGGACCCATACCTGGAGCAGGAACAGGTCATCCTGCTGAGTAAGTATCAGAACCATATGAAGGAGCGGCATAAGGTCCAGGACGTGAAGTAGCGTCATCTGCTATGGCCTGACCGCCAGGATACCCTACAGATGCACCTGAGTCATGGTCCCTTACCATTGTCTCCCGGCCAAGACGGCCAGAACGCACTGAAGCAGGAGTCCTTCGAGAATGCGAAGGCCGATAAGTAGCATTGGACTCCAAGGTATCTTCAACCCAAAAAGAAGGTGCCCGAGTATCCTCTCTATACGCAGCATTGTGATATGAACCACCCTGATCGTAAGGCTTTCCCAATGACATCTGAGCCATATCTTCTTCTATGCTCGGAGGACGACGATCTCTGAAGCCAGACCTACTGCGACGAGATCCAGTTGAACTCTGGCCTTCAACCAGAATGCCATTTCCACGACCTTCAGGTACAACTACCAAAGGAGGATGTGAAGACCCACCAACCCTTCCTGAGATCGGCCTCGAGAAGAATACTCCCCTACCGATGAACGATGCGGGGGGCTCCGGACGAGGAAGGACCACATTTGAGCGTTGCAGTGGTTCTCTAGGAGCAGACTCCGCATCAGCCTCCATATCTGCACCCCTGGCTGCATCACCCTGATATCTGCCAGAGCTAGTGAACACTCGATTGACATGCTTCTTCATGGTGCTCCATTCCTTGATGATATGTCGAAGACGTGGCCACCTTGGCTAAAAGAAGATGAAATCAGGGTTATTCACAAAAATGAAGAGTGACAAGGAAGCAATGCAGAACGGAAGTTACCGGTTTCCGTTCAAACTCCTGTAATGCGAAACACTTGCTGCTCCGTTCTACGTCCAAGAAATTGCCAATCTTCTCCTCCTCTGGCTGAACCTCCACTTCAGCAGCCTTGGCATAAGGCACCAGTTGTAGACTCTGTGGTTAAAAATAACAAAAGCACGATAAGGAGAATGAGAAAGGATAAGATGCATACGAGTTTAGGAGCTAAGCGGCTGAGATAGAGATCAAACTCCTCGTCTAATTGATCTTGCTAGACCTCCTTGATGAAGTCCTAGAAGTCGTGACCTTGGACCATTTCCCTTAGAATATTGGGGTCAATACGCCACGGCTCAAACATACTCTCTAGAGGATATAAGGGAATGAGGCCAGGATGACGTCCCAGGATCTGCCTTGAGGCTCTTTCTCCCAGGTACCCCACGTAACCTAAGGGCCCCTCGATCAGGAGGCGAAGACGAGTGTCATGTTCTACTAAGTGCAAAGGGGTTGGTAGCCCTCACACATTGAAACCAACCCATGGATGTCAGTTCACATGAGTCTGCAAAAGGGAAAAGAATTTAAGACTAGAGTGCAAAGGAAAGTAAGGGAAAGTCGTTGAAAGTAATACTAGAGTAGGGTTGCCCAGCGCGCGTCGAATAAGGTCCAAGCTCCCTGGTTTGTATTTCTTCCCATGAATACCCTCGATAGTTCAGCGCTCAGCAGCTGGTACTGTCCTACCCCTATTCGATTGGACACTCAAGGACAAAATATATTCATAGGCTATAACTGCATAAACATAATGTCAGAAAGAAAAGAAAAGAGGATCGACATCAAAGTGAGTAGAGTCTCAGGTTTGTACCTCGAGCACCTTCCAAAGGGAGGGGCCATACTGGAAACGAGTCTGAGCTGCATGAAGAAAGATGGGTTCGTCATTTTGTGAAACCCTCACACCGCAGCAAAGCCCGTGAATAAAGTTATCATAAGCCGCCTTGCCCCAATTCAAGTTTTGAATGTTGTCGAAGTTCAAAAGGTTGGAGAACCACGACAAGAAAATGTTGTCCCCACGGTTGGCGAAGAGGGTTGCAGAAAGGACATACGCCAAGAAAATGAAGCGATGTTGCTCTTCATTAAAATCTTTGAAGCTAGCATCACGAATAGTTGCTTCAAAATACGTATAAGAGAGGTTTGACAAGCCTTGTCCCCGACGAAGGCGTGCTATCACCGGACCTAGCATATTTAGGACTGCGGGGGAATGTCCGCATGGAAGGTCACATCTTTCCCAACCCAAGTAAGACCGGTGATCATAATGAAATCTTTAGGTGTTACAGCCATTTCACCCACAGGCAAATCGAGGGTGTTGGTTGTATCTCAAAACCTCTTGTCGATTGCCCGACCTATGATGCGAAAGGTCCGACAATTCCAAGCCACTAAACACTTCCAAAATGGCATAAAACCTGCCACGGTCAGTGTCTCATTCACAAAATTCCTAGGGATTGATGCTGCAACTTTCAAGGGGTCTTTTAAGTTGCCGCAAGTTTTCAGGGCATCCTCCTTGAAATGGCAAACAGAATTTCAGAACGCTACCAAAAATGGAGGTTCATTTAGCATTTCGGGCATGAATACAGTCTGTTGGACCCTAGCAGGACCCAGTATAAATATGAATACTGGGCTCACTGGCACGGCCCATAAGACAGCACCCACAGCCCAACAGAAATTCATACAGGCCGCATGGCCTTCACTGGGTAAATGGTCCAACGCTTCAACCCAAATCGCATCAGAGGCCAAGCAGAAATTCGCAAAGGCCGCGTGACCTTTGTTGGACAAACGGACCGACGATCTGACCCAAACATGCGCGACCAGAGCCCATCAAAAAATGACAAAGGCCGCCTAACCTTTGTTTATTCAAGTGGGTCGATGTCTGTCTAATGGGCCAAAATTTGGAATGGGCCACGATAATTAACAAACAGGCCGAGTTTCCTAAACATTTCGGTCCGCATTCTAAAGTACCGATCAGGTTTTCGGTCGAGATGCATAAATAAAATGATTATTCAATATCCTAAGCCACAAATATGCATCAATATAAGCATGCTTAAAATAGTTAAAAATCGACAAGAAATGAAAAACAACAATTCGTGCTTGCTCATTTTTACACTAAACTAAGCATAAAAGAAAGTTCATAAGTCACCTTGCCATGAGAACGATAGTACAAACATGATTCCAGGGACGAATAGTGAGGTCAGAAGGGGTTGCCTCTGCACAGGGTACAAAGTTACGCCGAGAAGACCTTTCATGAGCCCATGCCGCCTCATGGGGAGGAGGAGGATTTCTTTGGCTTCGGGGTTGCATCTTCAAAGAAAACCTGAACTCTTTCTTCAAAGGCACAAAATTCTTTAAGAGAGAAAAAGAAGCTATAGAGGAATGAAGAATGTGTGAATGAAGTGAATGAAGAATGCATTGAATTTATAGAAAAGCTTGGTGAATGTCAACCGTTCGTTTCTAGGACCCGCCTCGAGATTCCAAATGCGTTTCATTGGTCGAAAATCCAAAGGCCATCACCTTGCCACCCAAGGAGGAGACAAGGCGATGCGGCTCATTTGCATCCACATTTGGGTCAGGCCCCACCTAGATTCCATTCACGAGGAGAAAAAGAAAAAAAAGGAAAAAAAATCAAAGGCCTCATGACCTTTATGGCATCCATGGCCCAAATTTGCGGCCCAAAATTCCTCATTAGCCCAAACAAAAGCGACAAAGGCCGTGTAGCCTTTGACTCAACCATGGCCCAAATTTGTGCCCCAAGCTTTTTGTAGTCTATCAAAATAAAGTATGTTGGCCCGAAGCTCGCGGCCCAAGGATTTCTGAGGAGCATAACTCTCTCAGGTAAAAATTTGAACCAATAATCTCTCTTACATTTCAGGAAAATTAACACCTTGTTGTCTTGTGATTTTCAAGTCGCCGCTAAAAGGGACCACCATCATCCAGTCGTCGCTAAAAGGTTGTTGTCTTTCAGGACGCCGCTAAAAAGGACCGGACCACCATCATCCAGCCGCCACTAAAAGATTGATGTCTTACAGGTCGCCGCTAAAAGGGACCACCATCATCCAGCCGCCGCTAAAAGGTTGCTGCCTTCCGGTCGTCGTTAAAAGGGACAATCATTATCCAGCCGTCGCTAAAAGGTTGATGCCTTCCAAGTAGCCACAAAAAGGGACCATCATCTTCCAACTGCCGCTAAAAGGTTGACGTCTTCCAAGTCACCGCTAAAAGAGATCATCATCATCAAGCTGCCGCTAAAAAGTTGCTGCTGCTTGGATCCGCTAAAAGGGACCATCATCATCAAGCTCCAGCTAAAACGTTGCTGCCGCCCAGACCTGTTAAAAGGGACCATCTTCACTCAGGACGCTGCTAAAAGGCGCCACCCTCGATCTCAAAGACCACCAGCATTCATCGCCAAGTATCAAATCATTTGCATATCAGGCTACTTTGACCTTCGTCCTATTCGGACTCGATCAAAGTGGGGGCTTTGCGTAGACACCGGGATTTGCACCGATAAAGTTCCGACTCGTCAAAACTTAGCAAGTCAATGGGACGGACACTAAAATGGGTCATTGGACCCGCACTATGGGCAAAACAGGCCCAACATATCGGTTCGGCCCGCATGAAAATCACAAAGGCCGCATAACCTTCACAAGGTCACAGCTTGGCCCAAAACGCGAATCCGGCCCAGGGAAAATGAACAAAGGCCGCATGACCTTTGAAGAGAGAAGCGGCCCACCTTCGTCCGCCACGTCACCGATCCGTGTATTTAATTCCTATAGGTCGCATGGCCTTTGCGATTTATTTGATTTTTGGCGCCAGATTTTCCCATCCTATCCCATGATCATAGTACACTTGGGTTGACTCGAATTGACCAGAATATTGTTAAAGGCCACTTGACCTTTGAGCTTGCATGGAAGGGCTTGATTTTTGGGACGTATTCCATCATCTTTCCCTCTAAATCCCTCACCTCTCCACCTATAAATACCTCACCATTTTCACTCATTCATCATCAACTATCATCATCATACTACCCAAACTCTCTCAAAATTCACCATATCCATTCACCCTCTCTAATTCTCCTACATAATCTCCTTCATTGTCATCATATTATCATCCATACACCACCATTCTAACCAATCTTACATTCATCCTTTCATCCAAGCTCCAAACCAAGGCCAAATCAAGGGATTGATCTTCATTTTTCATCCATCCACCATCTAGCAAGGTTTACTTTTCTTTGCTATTGTATTTAATCTTGTAATTCATGCTTTAATTCTCTTACTTGTACAGATTTTGTAAAAAAAAAAAAAAAAAACTTCATTGTTTTCAAAACAAAATATTATAGTAGGTGGAGAGCTGCTCGTCTATGCACGCTTAATAAGCGTGGCAAAGTTGCTCCATGCACGCTTATTAAGCGTGTCAAAATTTTCCCCACACATTCCCTTTCCACGCTTATTTATCCGTGGCAAGGATTCTCAGCCTCGCTTATAGGCGTGGCTAGAAGCCGTTTTAAGCGTGGAAGGAGGACCTTTTTTTGGTAGTGTCTCAAAGACCACCAGCATTCATCGCCAAGTATCAAATCATTTGCATATCAGGCTGCTTTGACCTTCGTCCTATTCGGACTCGATCAAAGTGGGGGCTTTGCGTAGACACCGGGATTTGCACCGATAAAGTTCCGACTCGTCAAAACTTAGCAAGTCAATGGGACAGACACTAAAATGGGTCATTGGACCCGCACTATGGGCAAAACAGGCCCAACATATCGGTTCGGCCCGCATGAAAATCACAAAGGCCGCATAACCTTCACAAGGTCACAGCTTGGCCCAAAACGCGAATCCGGCCCAGGGAAAATGAACAAAGGCCGCATGACCTTTGAAGAGAGAAGCGGCCCACCTTCGTCCGCCATGTCACCGATCCGTGTATTTAATTCCTATAGGTCGCGTGGCCTTTGCGATTTATTTGATTTTTGGCGCCAGATTTTCCCATCCTATCCCATGATCATAGTACACTTGGGTTGACTCGGATTGACCAGAATATTGTTAAAGGCCACTTGACCTTTGAGCTTGCATGGAAGGGCTTGATTTTTGGGACGTATTCCATCATCTTTCCCTCTAAATCCCTCACCTCTCCACCTATAAATACCTCACCATTTTCACTCATTCATCATCAACTATCATCATCATACTACCCAAACTCTCTCAAAATTCACCATATCCATTCACCCTCTCTAATTCTCCTACATAATCTCCCTCATTGTCATCATATTATCATCCATACACCACCATTCTAACCAATCTTACATTCATCCTTTCATCCAAGCTCCAAACCAAGGCCAAATCAAGGGATTGATCTTCATTTTTCATCCATCCACCATCTAGCAATGTTTGCTTTTCTTTGCTATTGTATTTAATCTTGTAATTCATGCTTTAATTCTCTTACTTGTACAGATTTTGTAAAAAAAAACTTCATTGTTTTAATATTGCATGATTAAGGATGTAACGTTGTGAAATCTATCAAACTTCACCCCGCTTTTTTCATTTCAAGTTCAATTTTTGTAGAGTCTATTTTCTAACAGGCGAATTTGAGAGTTCTTTTAATTTCATAATTCGTAACCTTACCCCCGAACTTAGAAATCGGATTCGTAGACCGGAGTCATTTTTATTGTTTTTATGGTTTGTCGGTTTCCTTAAATCGGCTGGCGACTCTTTCTTTTCTTTATAACCTTTTTTTTATTAAAATACACGTCTTTGCATTAAAATACTTAGAAATGCTTTAATACCTCCATATTTACCAATCCAACGCCAACCCGAGAGAAAAAGGGCACAGAAATTAGCAAAGGCTATGCGGCCTTTGCTAATTTCCACTCATTTTCTCTGGGCCGAGGGAGTGCAGGCCCAGCCATGGAACCATCAAAGGTCATGTGGCCTATGATGTTTTCTGGCGGCCCATGTGTTTCCTTTTTGGCCCGAATTTGAGAATGGATCGGTAATAAGTATTAATAAAATATTTCTATGCAATTTCGAGTATTTAAATAATATAAATGGGTTTGTAAACAAATAAAGTCTCATCACCCCGAAAACGAATTTCGAAAAATAAAAATATCTTTATTTAAGGATTAAGCAACCTTAGTCGGCTCCCGATCACCTAAGTAGCGCATCATGAAAAAAGGGTCACTTTAGCCGAGGTACCTACAGTGTACGTTGTGCAATGAACATCATATTGTTAATTTCACGATTACTGTCAACTGAAAGTGATGTTCATCGTAGTATGTCTTGATGTTCAATCCAGTATATCTAATGTTCATCTTCATTGTAACTTGATGATCCATTGCACAAACCTTGATGTTCATATAATTAGCATTACCCCAAACTGTTCATTACATTACCCTAAATGAAAATGATGTTCATTACATTATCCCAAATTGTTCCAAACAAAAGATAGTGAATACAATATTTCCCTGTCCACTCAAATATAATAGGAGGAAATAACGTCGCCGGAGACATCCTCGGGGATCTACTTCAAATGGAAATCTAAGAAACATTTTCTTGTTGGGCATCCACCCTTGTTTCGTACAGACAAACACCTTCCATTCCGTGCCATTACGGTCTTTCGTGTGACTATAGCTACAAATGCTGAAACCGACACTAACTGTATGTCGTTCATAGAACTTTTTCCCCGCTTCAATGTCATCAAATGAAAATGAAAAATGAACAACGAGTGGTCCTGGGATGAACATCAAGCATTCTGGAATGAAAAAAATATAAATTAACATCAATTTGAAACAATATGAACACACAAGTAGTTCTTGGATGCCCAACAATTAACACCAACTTTAATGATTATCAAGTTACACTTACAATGAACAACAATTGATGATGAAATGAACAATAAGACTTCCTGGAATGAATATCAAAACATTTTGGTATGAATAATGGAGAACTGAAAAAATAACATCAAAATGGGGATGATAATGAACACCAACCGTCACACTTACAATGAACACCAAACAAAAATAAAAAAACGAACAACAAGTATTCCTTGAATGAACATCAAAGCATTCTGGGATGAACATTAGTGACTAATGGAAAAATGAAAATTGAACATCCAAATAGGGTATGACATGAGAAACATAGTGTATCAAAATGATCCCCAAGTGTTCTAGCGTGCACATTCATACATTGGTAATGAAAATGAACAACAAGTGGTCTTGGAATGAATATCAAGCATTCTAGGATGAACAAAATATAAATAAACATCAATTTGAAACAATATGAACACATAAGTAGTTCTTGTATGCCTATCAATGACACCAACTGTAATGATTATCAAGTCACACTTACAATGAACAACAATTGATGATGAAATGAACAACAAGCATTCCTGAAATGAACATCAAAGTATTTTGGAATGAATAATGGAGAACTGAAAAAATAACTTCCAAATGGAGATGACATGAGCAATATAGTGTGCCAAAATGATCCCCAAGTGTTCTGGCATTACATACATTGAAAATGAACACCAAGTTGAGATAATATAAACATCAATTAGTGCTTGAATGCCCATAAATCATTATAGGGGTGTCAACACTTGCAAATAATGAAAAATGAACATATGATGACTTTAATGAACACCAACTCTATTAATAATCAAGCACCCTTATACCGATCAACAAACAGTTATGGAATAAACATCCAGCATTATGGGATGATCATCAAGCCCCTTACAACGAACAACAAAATTGATCATCATGTGGTAGTGTACTTATCTTTATCAACATATGAACTTAAATTAAAACCACTGAAACAGTATTAAAAAGATAAAGATGATCCTAAACAGCATTCCAACTACAAAACTCCATTTTTTGACAACTATAAACAACAACACCAAAAAATGAACATCATAATACGACATGTGCATCGGAATGACCTGTTTTGCATCATTAAACCTGATTATCGAACTCACCACCATAAACCCAATCAAACGCTCATAAGTATATATAAAATTCAGATAAATAAAATTCATGTATTCAAATCACATAAACAAAATTCAGAACTGCAGAAAAAACAGTTATTGAAAGCTATATCGACAAGGATTTACATCTCTTCCTTTCTTTGTTCAACCTCTAGTTTAGTTACTTGATACCTCCAATTTGAAAAAAAAAAAGGAAACAAACCCTAGAAATCACATACACTCACTCGCCGGGAAATTCGACCTGCATTTTACTTTTCTCTTGCAATTGACTGGAAAATTGAAATGAGCATTAGGTGCACCCTAAAAAGAACATCTGGATAAATTAAAATGAACATGAAGTCAATACCCGAGTGATTTGTTGTGGCACAAACACCAACTAACATCAACTCAAAATGGATGACCACATACAATGAACTCATACGAT